>CAMZMU010000091.1:43547857-44065011 GCA_947311845.1 Poa pratensis | reverse complement strand
GACAATGCAGTGCATCAACCACTACGGAAGCTACATCCGTCGGCGGGGAATTAGATCAAGGTGACAATGGTAGTTGTACACAGCAATATGGCTGAAAGTCTTTTTTTCTGAATTCTGAAGAAGTATAAGTTCGTATTGTGGTATTTGAGGAAGGCCGGCTTGGTCGGCGGGAATTTTGTGAATTCTGAAGAAGTATAAGTTCGTATTGTGTTCTCTTTCTTTTGAGGTGGTGAGATGCGAAAAAGAGCTCCGACCATCGTGTCGTGGAGTTGTGTTTTTTTTAAATTTGGAAATGGTTGCAGGTACCCCGAGAGGCCCTTGAGATTGCCGGAACGTCGATTAACTTCCGTTCCGGCAATTTCGGGTACTCCATATGTCCCTTTTTTAGCAAAGGTCATGCCGAATTTTTTCGTGAAATTTGGCATGACTTTGCTAAAAATAGGACATATGGGGTATTGCGACTAATGCATGGGCCGGGGTATCTTAGTACTTAGTTAGGTGTTTTTTTTCTCTTATATTTGTCATACTAACTTTTTGCCTCTTTTTAATGCAGTTCAAACATGTCGGCGCGAGCTTCTAAGCGCATGAGCATCGAAGAGCAAGCAAGAGTACAGAACATGGACTTTTGGCCCGACGATATGAGGGACGAAGCCGCGGTCACTAGTGGCGACGAGGCTGAGGAGCATCAACGGGAGGTCCGGGATCCCGACCCCGAGTACCACGAAGAAGGTGGTGAGGATGACACCTCAGGAGATGGTGGCGACCACACGACCACTGGCGATGACCGCACCGATGGCGGCGACCACACGGAACCCGGCGACAGCAACCCGGCCGCTAAGAAGAAGAAGAAGCGGAGGGCAAGGACTAAACCGCGTAAAGTGCAGTCGGTGGACAATGTCACGGACGTGATCACGGAGGTCAGTCCAAGTGGCATGCCGTTGGAGCCTAAGCACGTTGCACGAGGGTACAGCATGCAACTAGGGTGCATCCTCCGAGAAGGCGTGTCGATCAACACGTCTGACATTAGAAGCGAAGAGAATGTGCGGCTTTGCTCGAACACCTGCTCAGGAGGGTTCACCAACGATACACCTTCCCGAACCCTAAACCCAAAAATGTGGATAATTACGCCACCACGAAGATGAGCACCGCCTTGAGCAGCTGGAAATGCCGGGTGAAGGCGAAGATTCATAATAAGAAGAGCTGGGAGGAGATTAGTACAGGCGAGCCTCACATCACCTTAGAAGAGTTCGAGGTATTTAAGGACTTTTTAAATTCTGAGGTGTACAAGATGGACCGAGTGGGGGAAGGAAATGCGGAAGAGGAACTTAGGTAACCACCGTTTGGGAAGCGGCGGTTACAAATCCAAACAACCCACTTGGGACAAGGAGGACGCAGAAATAAGAAAACGTGGGCTGGACAACCCATGGGATAAATTCACAGACGAGCAGACCAGGAACTTTGTCCGGTCCCGCTACTATCTCAACTGGGAAACTGGGGAGTTCGTTACCGATCACGACGATGTGAAGCAATTCCAGCAAAATCTGGTAAGTGAATTTAAATACCACAGATATCTCAAAGTCCATTGCGTTGATCTCAAATTTCTAAGTGTGTTCACCTTTGTGTGCAGGAGGACGAGTTGAAGGCTGAGGCTGAGGCCGGCCAGTCGTCGTCCCAGGGTGAGAGGGAAGTGTGGGACACTACTTTCAACCGGGCGATGAACGTTGCAAAGGGAAGGGACAAGTTGGCGCCGCCGACATCAGCTGGCCGTGTGTCAGGCTATGGTACGAGCGTGAAGTTCACGGAGTACTACAGCTCGGACGGCGCCGGCGAGAAGAAAAAGAGGAAGAGGACGTCCAAGAACGAGGATAGAGCCGAGGTTGAGCGGCTGAAGGCGGAGCTGGAGGAGCTGAAGAAGAACACCGTGGACAAGCAGGAGGTGCAAAAGCTAGTCCGAGAAGGCATCCACCAGATCATGCCCCCGCAGATAGTGGAGGGGTTCGCTGCCTGGATGGCGGGAGGTCAACAGGGGCCGATACACGTGCCCAGCTTCTCCGGCAGCAACTCCACCATGAACCGGTCGCCGAGCGACATCATCGTGACCCCGCCGCCCATGGCCCCTTTGGTCACACCGGCGCTGCCTACCGCACCGGGACGCGAGAAGAAAACTCCGGCCACCGCCGCTGGCACCGGCGCCCGTGTCTCGACGGAAGCCGAGCTGGACGTCGTCACCAAGGTTACTAATTAATTAGTCTGCGTCGTCTTCTGTATAACTATGTCTGCTTCGATCGATGACTGTATTAATCACACAAATGCATATGTTGCTTAATTTCATTATAGGAAACGCCTTGCATGCTCCTGCATAGGGTAGGCGACGAGTTGAAGGAAGTTGCTACGGGCCTTATCCTAAAAACAGGCAGCGAACTAATGCACCACGCTCCAGTGGACAAGGGTTTTATGAAGGTCAAGGTAGTCACGGTGCCGAAAGTGTATCACAACATGGACCCCCCCGTTCAACCTCAAGGAGCCGATGAACACGTGGTCCTTGGAAAGTGCCCCGAATGGGTCTCGCTATGGCCGAAGACCCAGATTCGTCTTGGGGGGGGGGTATTATTGATGAGGGCCCAAGACGCAACACCGGCGCCACCTCAAAGTTCCGGCGGGACGCTCCGATCCGTCCCCCGAAGAAGCCTGCAGCCGTCGCCACCACCACCAACCGCCAGAAGCAACTGTTGGTAGGCTCTCAACCACAACCGGTGCAATTGGGCTCCGAACCACAACCGGTGCAATTAGCAGGCAACGCCTCTGCACCTCAACGTATTGGTGGCAACGACGACGACGACGATGATGATCTTATCGACGTCGGTGGCTTCCTCAACACTGGCGCCGAAGACGCCGACGGATTCATGCGTCCTGTGGATCTCGAACCACCTTCCGTGCCCACGCCGATCAACCTGCTCGTCTCAATGCAGTCACGCAGCGCCTGGCTTCCAGGGTTTATCTCAAGAGACACCTCCAGCAGCCGGCGTTGCAGCTCAAGACAAACCGGCTACCGGCGTTTTCTCCCCTGGCACGATTGCGAAATCGGTTGCAGAGGGGCTTCGTGGGCAGCCATGGAACAATAAGCCCAGGAGGCCCCCCAAGAAGATGCCAAAGGGCGCCTCTGCGAGCCAGCCACCTAAGATGCCAAAGGGATCAAAGGGCGCCTCTGCGAGCCAGCCAACTCCTATGATTATCCAGGGTCGTGAAGACACCATACCACCCCCTCCGGACAAATCGGCGCACATGGTTCATGAAGCTGGAAAACCGATAGTGCCTCCGGAGATGACCCACCTCGCAACTCCATCAATGATCTCTTTGAGCGCTTCTATCTCTATGCTAGAGGGTTTCTTCTAAAAGACAGGGATCCAAATTACCCGGCGTTCACTGTCCAAGTGCCAAAGGAAGAAGGCGGGTTGGTGGTCGTCGGTGAACACCCCGCGGATCTGTTCGTAGCATACGAGGACGTGTTCAATCTATTTAACCAGCAGCGGCTCAACTATAACTTGGTCCGCCTATACGCGCTCAATGAGGCCATGACTATCCACAGAGATAATCTCTCGCACGTCGCGGTAGCGGATCCCTACTACATGCGTGACAGCCAGCTGGTGCAAGGATCTGTGACACGGACCAGCGCAGTTGAGTACCTCGAGAGGTTCATGCTGCAAAACCAGCAAAAGAATTGCCTTCTTGTGCCTTTCTTTCCCGAGTAAGTACACATCCGCTCGCCGCCGTGTCTTGTGCCTTTCTGAGTTCAATGCATGCATGTTTCTGATCATCATCATTTAAATTGTGTTGAGCAGGGACAAGTACTGCGTCCTCATCATCCTACACCCGAGCCATTACCATGCCACTTATTTTGACTCAGGTAGTAGTATACTACGAAAAGGTATGCCAACATAATTGATGTCCTCAATCAAGCTCTTCACGGCTACCACCAAAAGGGAGGCGTCTTCGAAAGCACCGTGCAACCACAATTAATTGATAATAAGTTGCGCCGGTTCAAGCATATCACCGAGTTCTCTTGCCTCAAGGAGCAGTCGGGCAGCGAGATGGATGCCTTCTACGCCCTCCGTCATATTAACATGATTATCCGAGATGGAGCGCAATGTGGTTTGCCATCTGCTTTACAAACATGGGTCGAATATGACAGACGCAAGTCCGATATGGATCTTAGAAAAGACTTCCAATGCATCAAGACCAAGTTATCGGAAGTCATCGTCGGAAATGTTATCACAGCAGGGGGGACCTTCCATTGCTCCCGACGAGGTAGATAGGATGTATTATAAAAGAAAACCTTACACATGCACACATACATACTCTATTTTATCCACTTAGATGAATAAATCATGCATGCATACTCTATTGATATTATTAACCAATATATATATCTATCTCCATCTACAGGGTTGCATCAGAGAGAAATCGAAGAACGCCTAAAGTTGCAGAAGGACAACAGGGCGTGGATGACGAAGAAAGACGGCAAACCATTCCCGGCGCCGCTCGCACCGCTCGCTACATGAGATCGTCGTGCTCCCGCTTTTGCTCACCGTCAACGCCGAGATGTAATCTATTCGATCCTAGTGTAGGCGGTGAACACTTCATTTGTAACGTGTGCAACGATCGATTAACTTTTGTATATATCTCAACACTTGTGTAAAACTTCGGCACTTTTGTATCAACTTGTGATGAGACATATATTAGTAATGTGTTTGTTTTGATATATGTATCTGTGAAAATATATCCCTGTTTCTGTTATATCTGTGTAAATATGAAATATACATGTATTCTGGTATTATACTGGTATTTGTATTCTGGTAATATACGGGTACAATACGGCACAGTAATTCTGTGGCGCACCCAGAACTATTCTGTGGCGCACCCTATTCTGTGGCGCATGGTGAGTGGGGTGCGCCACAGAATAGCTTATTTAGTGGCGACTATTCTGTGGCGCACCACCCATGCGCCACAGAATAGAAAAATGGTGCGCCACAGAATAGCTTTTCTGTACTAGTGTAGGGCCCTCCGTAAATTTTCGTCCAATTCGAGAATATTTCCTGACTAGCTTTTCTGGAATACAAAAACAGCAGAAAACAGGAACTGGCACCGCGGCATCTTGTTAATAGGTTAGTCCCAAAAAATGTATAAAAGTGACATAAAGTGGATGCAAAACATGTAACAATTGGTATAATATCAGCATGGAACATCAAAAATTATAGATACGTTGAGACGTATCAGTCTACCCCCTCTCGGCGTCGGTCAAAGGGGTAGATCGACAGGTTTGACTTTTTTCCAGCGGGTGTAGGGTTTCGCCGTAGCGGGGTCCGGAGCGTCGGAATCCCACCAAAACTAGCATGGGTCACTAATATGTGTATAAGAGTGTGTTGGTAGGTTGTGGGAACCAAGATACAGCTCCGAGGTGCGACCCCCTTCATCGACCCCTCTTACTCCGTAGTAAGTTCCGACACTTAGAGGTGAAAACTCCCGTTTCGGGTGCCGGGCACGGAATCATGCGATGAAACACATGAAATGTTGGTTCCCCATGGTCCTATGTACCAACCTAACACAACCAAGCAAAAAAGTTCATGCGTCTACCCCTCTCGGCGCCGGTCAACGGGGTAGATCGACATGTTTGACTTTTTTCCAACGGGCGTAGGGTTTCGCCGTAGCGGGATCCCGAGCGCCGAAAAACCACCAAAACTTGCATGGGTCACTAATATATCTATAAGAGTGTGTTGGTAGGTTGTGGGAACGAAGATATAGCTCCGAGGTGCGACCCCCTTAATCGACCCCTCTTACTCCGTAGTAAGTTCCGACACTTAGAGGTGAAAACTCCCGTTTCGGGTGTCGGGTACGGAATCATGCGACGGAACACATGAAATGTTGGTTCCCATGGTCCTTGATACGTCTCAAACGTATCTATAATTTTTGATGTTCCATGCTAGTTTTATACCAATTGCTACATGTTTTGCATCTACTTTATATCACTTTTATACATTTTTTGGGACTAACCTATTAACAAGATGCCGAAGTGCCAGTTCCTGTTTTCTGTTGTTTTTGTATTCCAGAAAAGCTAGTCTGGAAATATTCTCGGAATTGAATGAAACTACACGGGGGTGCCTATTTTTCCAGAACACGCCTGACGGAGCGAAGGAGCAGCAGAGGAGGGCCCCACACGCCAGGAGGGCGCGGTCCCCCTCTGTCGCGCCCTGGGGTGGTGTGGGCCCCTCGGGGGTCCGCAGCCGCCGCCCTTTCGTCTACTTATTCCCCCCGACGCGAAAACCCTAAGTACCTGAGCAAATATCCACGAAAAGTTCCAGAGACGCCGCCGTCATCAACCCTAGCTCGGGAGGGTTCAGAACCTCTTCCCGGCACCCTGCCGGAGAGGGGAATCGTCACCGGAGGCTTCTTCATCGCCATGCCTGCCTCCGGAGTGATGCGTGAGTAGTTCATCCTTGGACTACGGGTCCATAGCAGTAGCTAGATGGTTGTCTCTCCACTTTGTGCCATCATGTTTAGATCTTGTGAGCTGCCCTACATGATCAAGATCATATTATTGTAATGCTACATGTTGTGTTTGCTGGGATCCGATGAATATTGAATATTATGTCAAGTTGATTATCAATCTATCTTATATGTTATTTAAGATCTTGCATGCTTTCCGTTACTCGTAGATGCTTTGGCCAAGTAGATGCTTGTAACTCCAAGAGAGAGTATTTATGCTAGATAGTGGGTTCATGTCTCCGTTTAACCTGGGACAGTGACAGAAAGTTCTAAGGTTGTGGATGTGCTGTTGCCACTAGGGATAACCTAACGATGTTATGTCCACGGACATATGTGTTTCTTTACATTACGCACTTTACTTAATGCAATTATCCGTTGCTTGCAACTTAATACCAACGGGGGACTCGGATGACAACCCGGCGGTGGATTATTAGTCATAGATGTTGTTGGATAACGATCTATGTATTATGTCGTAATGCCCAATTAAATATCATAGTAGTCAACATGTCATGTATATGCATTGTCATGCGCTCACTATTCGTCAATTGCCCAGCTGTAATTTGTTCACCCAACATGTTAGTTATCTTTATGGAGAGACACCACTAGTGAACTGTGGACCTCGGTCCATTCTTTTACACTGATTAAATAACCACAAACTGCAAATTGTTCCTTTTTCTTTCTCTGCAATTTAATACTCATTTTCCACACCATACGTTTAATCCTTTGTTTTCAGCAAGCCAGTGAGATTGACAACCTCACTGTTTCGTTGGGGCAAATAGTTTGATTGTGTTGTGTGCACATTCCACGTCAACAGTCCAGACTCCTGCGACAGCTATTTTTCTGGCGCCGTTGACAACCTTCTGAAGAGTTGCTGCTCCTACTGGTTCGATAACCTTGTTTTTTCTGAGAGAAAACTTGCTGCTGACTACATCATACCTTCCTCTCGGGGTCTCCCAACGAACGTGTGTTTCACGTCATCAAGCTATTTTTCTGGCGCCGTTGCCGGGGAGACAGCAGTCTTCTGCAAGGGGAGTTTCACGCTTCCAATCTCTTTACTTTGTTTTTGTCTTGCTTAGTTTATTTTATTTTATCTTGTTTGCTTTCAATTATCAAAAACACAAAAAAATTAGTTACTTGCATCTAGTTTAGTTTCAAGTTATTTTCCGTACTGTTTTATTCTTGTTAAAATGAGTACTCCTGAGAACACTAAGTTGTGTGATTTCACTAGCACGAACAACAATGATTTCATATGCACACCTATTGCTCCACCTGCTGCTTCAGCAGAATTTTATGAAATTAAACCTGCACTTTTAAATCTTGTTATGAAAGAGCAATTTTCTGGTGTTAGTACTGATGATGCTGCTGTTCACCTTAATAACTTTGTTGAACTTTGTGAAATGCAAAAGCTCAAGGAAGTAGATGGTGATATTATTAAACTGAAACTTTTTCCTTTCTCCTTGAAAGGACGTGCTAAAGAATGGTTGCTATCTTTGCCTAGAAATAGTATTGATTCATGGACTAAATGCAAAGATGCTTTTATTGGAAAATATTATCCTCCTGCTAAGATTATTTCTTTGAGAAGTAGCATAATGAATTTTAAGCAATTTGATAATGAACATGTTGCTCAAGCATGGGAGAGAATGAACATGTTGCTAAGACTACTTGGATGATCATCCAAACCTTCTATGCAGGATTAAATTTTTCTTCGAGGAATTTATTGGATTCGGCCGCTGGAGGTACCTTTATGTCCATCACTTTGGGTGCTGCAACAAAGCTTCTTGATGATATGATGATTAATTATTCTGAGTGGCACACCGAGAGAGGTCCAACAGGTAAGAAGGTAAATTCTGTTGAGTAAACCTCCTCCTTGAGTGCCAAATTGATACTATTATGTCTATGATTGCAAATGGTCAAACACATGTTGATCCGAATAATGTTCCTTTAGCTTCTTTCGTTGCTCAAGAAGAGCATGTTGATGTGAACTTCATTAAAAATAATAATTTCAACAACAATACTTATAGAAATAATTTTGGTAATAGCAATTATAGGCCCTATCCTTCTAATAGTGGCAATGGTTATGGAGATTCCTATGGTAGAACAAGAATGCCTAGTGAGGAAAGGATGCTAGAAATTGAAAAGGCCACTAAAACTTTTATGCAAAAGCAATATGAGCAAAACCAACTGTTTACTAGGACTATGGATGAACAATCTGCTATGCTAAAAATATAAGCCATCAACTTGAGAATTTGAATAGGGAGATTTCTGGTTTGCAAGGTAAAATTTCTTATGCTGAAACTTGTATTTCATTGATGTCAGAAACACAATCCTCTTTGATTAATAAGATGGCAGCTAAGCCCGAAACAATTGAGAGTAATACCTTTGCCGTAGCTAATGCTATACAAGTTAAAATTGATAACAATGTGAGGATGTTAGCTGAATTGCATGCTAGATGGGAAAGAGAGGATGAAATTGCTAGAAAGAACAATATTGCTAGAGTTTATACTATTACTACTTCTGAAAATGATTCAAACTCAAGTGTTAACAAACCTCCTACCATTAATGGCAAGATAGTTGGTGTTGTTAATGTTTCCACTTCTATTGCAAATGTCCTAAATTGCCTGATAACTCTGAAACTGTCCTTGATAAAGATGCTGAAATTTCTAGCAATAAGGAAGAGAATAATTCCATTACTTTTGATAACAATGACTTTGATTTTGATGGTTGCAATATTTCTGAAGTAATTAAGTTCTTGCAAAAGCTAGCTAGAAGTCCTAATGCTAGTGCTATAAACATGGCTTTTACTAAACATATTACTAATGCTCTCATACAGTTAGGGAAGAGAAATTAAAACATGAAGCTTCTATCCCTAGGAAGTTAGAAGATGGTTGGGAGCCCATCATTAAATTGAAATTGAATGACTTTGATTGCAATGCTTTGTGTGACCTTGGTGCTACTATTTCTGTTATGCCTAAAAGATTATATGATATGCTTGATTTAGCACCTTTGGAAAATTGTTATTTGGATGTTCACCTTGTTGATTCTACTATTAAAAAACCTTTGGGAAGAATTGATGATGTTCTTATCATGGTTAACAACAATTATGTCCCCGTTGATTTTATTGTCTTGGATATTGAGTGCAATCCATCATGCCCTACTGTGTTGGGAAGACCTTTTCTTAGGACTTCTGTAGCAACTCCTTTGTATCTTTATTTTCTCGCATTGTTGTGCCAAGAGTAGCCTCTAATGATAAGATGATGCTTAATTTTGATTGCTGCGCAGAAACAGATTTTTGCTGTTCACTGTACGAAATTCCTAAAATCACCAGATTGTTAAAAAATCTGAAATTTTTGTGCGTAATCTTTATGAATGTCTGAAACTTTCATTAGTTCAGAGTTTCTCGATCTGAGCGTCGTAAGTGCCTCGAAAAAATTCGTCTTTGCGGACTGTTCTGTTTTAGACAGATTATGCCTTTTTATTTTTCGCATTCTCTCTTTTACTAGTGTTGAGTGAAATTCTTTTTTGGGTGGAAGAGCTTCACATAACATCAGTGGCTGTAGCTAATGTTTAAAGTAACAAATCATATTGCGTCTTTACAGAACATGTGAATTTTTGATTATGCACTAACCCTCTAATGAGATCTACTTTGAGTTTGGTGTGACGGAAGTTTTCAAGGGTCAAGAGAGAAGGATGATATAATAGGATCAAGAAGAGTGAAGAGCTTAAGCTTGGGGAGGCTCCCATGGATCTCCCCAGCATATTTCAAGAAGACTCAAGCGTCTAAGCTTGGGGATGCCCAAGGCATCCCCTTCTTCATCGTCAAAATTATCAGGTCATCTCTAGTGAAACTATATTTTAATTCTTTCACATCATATGTGCTTTTCTTGGAGCGTCTGTGTGCTTTTATTTTCAGTATTGCATTTTTATTTTCAATAAAGCTTGACTGGACCCTAGCATTCTTGATTGGGAGAGAGACACGCTCCGCTTTTTCATGAGAATACTCCTATTCTTCACTTATATTTGTTGAGTATTCATATCTAGCGCTGTTCAGCTTTTAGCTCTTGTTTTCATGTATCTCTTGTCAGAGCTATTAGCTTTCTTTTGTAGAAAGTACTCTCTTGCTTCACTTATATTTGTTTGGAGAGTTGATGAAATAAATTGATTGGTGTTTGGTTGGTTCAGAAAATGTTGCATGTGGTAATTGGTATAAGGAAAAACTTGCTTAATCTTGTAGATCACTAAAATGGATAACTTGATGCTTGTCAATTGTTTTGAGTTAACAAGTAGATCATGATTAAATTGTGCATCACATGAGTTAAGCCTATTAGTGAAGAACTACCGTAAAGCTTGTTGAAAATTTGGTTTGCATCGGTGGTACTCTAAGGTCTAGATATTTTCTAATAACAGGGTTTGGTTAACAAGGAAGACGGTATGAAGTCTTATAACGTTTGCAATATGTTTGTCATATAAAACTTGGTGTACGGGTTGATATTCTTGTTTGCTTACATAACCTTGCTAGCCTAAACTCTGTACTGAGAGGGAATGCTTCTCGTGCATCCAAATCCTTGAGCCAAAATCCATGCCATTTGTGTCCACCATAACTACCTATATGTGGTATTTCCTTGCCACTCCAAGTAAATTTTTCATGTGCTACCTTTAAATTATTCAAAATGTTATTATTCCCTTTTTGTGTCAATGTTTACTAGCTCATGAGGAATTAGTGTGGTTATTCTTTATTCTATTTGTCGAGTGGACTTTTACACCTGGACTAGTGGCATATACATCCGCTTATCCAATAACTTGCAAAAAGAGCTGGCAACGGGGTGCCCAGTCCCAATTAATTACAACTTTAACCAATTAATTCTCTTCACACTTTTGCCCTGATTCATCAGTAAGCAATGACAAACAGTGAAATACCTGAATGTGTGTAAACCAAAGAGAAAGAGGGATGATCTGCCTTGCTGGTAGAAATAACGTCCTTCATGGGAGCCGCTCTTAAAAGTCCGTTCGACAGGTAGAATACTGTTCTCACCCGCTACCATTCGTTGACAATTAACAAACACCTCTCAAAAATAGATACTCCTCCATGGTATGTGATTGATGGAAGGCACCCGAGGATTCGGTTAGCCATGGCTTGTGTTAGCAAGGTTGGGAGGAGTATCAAATATTTTATGCAATCTCTATATGCTTTCAAAAACCTAAAAGCTCTAGCACATGATTTAATCCCTGCTTCCCTCTGCGAAGGGCCTTTCTTTTACTTTTATGTTGAGTCAGTTTTCCTATTCTTTCTGTCTTCCACAAGCAAACACTAGTGTCAACTTTGTTACAACATGCGTTATATGCAATGTATTGGACTTGTTATACTACTTTGTGTTGACAATATCCATGAGATAAATATGTTGAAAGTTGAAGCAAATGCTGAAACTAAATTCTTCCTTTGTGTTGATTAAATACCTTTTGTTAGAAACTATTGCTTTATGAGTTAACACTTATGCAAAACTGTTTGATGCTTGTCTCGAAAGTACTATTCATGAAAACGTTTAGCTTGTGTGATTCATTGTTTACTCATTATCTATTTGATAGCAAATTATAGACCATTGACTTGGATCACTTCATTCATTTACATGTGCCTTGCAATATTATATGATCAAGATTATGATAGTAGCATGTCACCTCAAAAATTATTTGTTTTTATCGTTTACCTACTCGAGGACGAGTAGGAACTAAGCTTGGGGATGCTGATACGTCTCAAACGTATCTATAATTTTTGATGTTCCATGCTTGTTTTATACCAATTGCTACATGTTTTGCATCTACTTTATATCACTTTTATACATTTTTTGGGACTAACCTATTAACAAGATGCCGAAGTGCCAGTTCCTGTTTTCTGCTGTTTTTGTATTCCAGAAAAGCTAGTCTGGAAATATTCTCGGAATTGGACGAAACTACACGGGGGTGCCTATTTTTCCAGAACACGCCTGACGGAGCGAAGGAGCAGCAGAGGAGGGCCACCAGGGCCCCACACGCCAGGGCGCGGGCCCCCCTCTGCCGCGCCCTGGGGTGGTGTGGGCCCCTCGGGGGTCCGCAGCCGCCGCCCTTTCGCCTACTTATTCCCCCCGACGCGAAAACCCTAAGTACCTGAGCAAATATCCACGAAAAGTTCCAGAGACGCCGCCGTCGTCAACCCTAGCTCGGGAGGGTTCAGAACCTCTTCCCGGCACCCTGCCGGAGAGGGGAATCGTCACCGGAGGCTTCTACATCGCCATGCCTGCCTCCGGAGTGATGCGTGAGTAGTTCATCCTTGGACTACGGGTCCATAGCAGTAGCTAGATGGTTGTCTCTCCACTTTGTGCCATCATGTTTAGATCTTGTGAGCTGCCCTACATGATCAAGATCATATTATTGTAATGCTACATGTTGTGTTTGCTGGGATCCGATGAATATTGAATATTATGTCAAGTTGATTATCAATCTATCTTATATGTTATTTAAGATCTTGCATGCTTTCCGTTACTCGTAGATGCTTTGGCCAAGTAGATGCTTGTAACTCCAAGAGAGAGTATTTATGCTAGATAGTGGGTTCATGTCTCCGTTTAACCTGGGACAGTGACAGAAAGTTCTAAGGTTGTGGATGTGCTGTTGCCACTAGGGATAACCTAACGATGCTATGTCCACGGGCATATGTGTTTGTTTACATTACGCACTTTACTTAATGCAATTATCCGTTGCTTGCAACTTAATACCAACGGGGGACTCGGATGACAACCCGGCGGTGGATTATTAGTCATAGATGCTGTTGGATAACGATCTATGTATTATGTCGTAATGCCCAATTAAATATCATAGTAGTCAACATGTCATGTATATGCATTGTCATGCGCTCACTATTCGTCAATTGCCCAGCTGTAATTTGTTCACCCAACATGTTAGTTATCTTTTATGGAGAGACACCACTAGTGAACTGTGGACCCCGGTCCATTCTTTTACACTGATTAAACAACCACAAACTGCAAACTGTTCCTTTTTCATTCTCTGCAATTTAATACTCATTTTCCACACCATACGTTTAATCCTTTGTTTTCAGCAAGCCAGTGAGATTGACAACCTCACTGTTTCGTTGGGGCAAAGTAGTTTGATTGTGTTGTGTGCAGATTCCACGTCAACAGTCCAGACTCCCTGCGACAGCTATTTTTCTGGCGCCGTTGACAACCTTCTGAAGAGTTGCTGCTCCTACTGGTTCGATAACCTTGGTTTCTTTCTGAGGGAAAACTTGCTGCTGACTACATCATACCTTCCTCTTGGGGTCTCCCAACGAACGTGTGTTTCACGTCATCAGTCCTATGTACGAACCTAACACAACCAAGCAAAAAAGTTCATGTGTCTACCCCCTCTCGGCGCCGGTCAAAGGGGTAGATCGACAGGTTTGACTTTTTTCCAGCGGGCGTAGGGTTTCGCCATAGGGGTCCGGAGCGTCGAAATCCCACTAAAACTTGCATGGGTCACTAATATATGTATAAGAGTGTGTTGGTAGGTTGTGGAACCAAGATACAGCTCCGAGGTGCGACCCCCTTCATCGACCCCTCTTACTCCGTAGTAAGTTCCGACACTTAGAGGTGAAAACTCCTGTTTCGGGTGCCGGGCACAGAATCATGCGACGAAACACATGAAATGTTGGTTCCCCATGGACCTTTGTACCAACATAACACAAACAAGCAAAAAAGTTCATGCGTCTACCCCCTCTCGGCGCCGGTCAAAGGGGTAGGTCGACAGGTTTGACTTTTTTTCCGGCGGGCGTATGGTTTCGCCGTAGCGGGGTCCGGAGCGTCGGAATCCCACCAAAACTTGCATGGGTCACTAATATATGTATAAGAGTGTGTTGGTAGGTTGTGGGAAACAAGATACAGCTCCGAGGTGCGACCCCCTTCATCGACCCCTCTTACTCCGTAGTAAGTTCCGACACTTAGAGGTGAAAACTCCCGTTTCGGGTGCCGGGCACGGAATCATGCGACGGAACACATGAAATATTGGTTCCCCATGGTCCTATGTACCAACCTAACACAACCAAGCAAAAAAGTTCATGCGTCTACCCCCTCTCGGCGCCGGTCAAAGGGTAGATCGACAGGTTTGATTTGTTTCCAGCGGGCGTAGGGTTTCGCCGTAGCGGGGTCCGGAGCGTCGGAATCCCACCAAAACTTGCATGGGTCACTAATATGTGTATAAGAGTGTGTTGGTAGGTTGTGGGAAACAAGATACAGCTCCGAGGTGCGACCCCCTTCATCGACCCCTCTTACTCCGTAGTAAGTTCCGACACTTAGAGGTGAAAACTCCCGTTTCGGGTGCCGGGCACGGAATCATGCGACGAAACACATGAAATGTTGGTTCCCCATGGTCCTATGTACCGACCTAACACAACCAAGCAAAAAAGTTCATGCGTCTACCCCCTCTCGGCGCCGGTCAAAGGGTAGATCGACAGGTTTGATTTGTTTCCAGCGGGCGTAGGGTTTCGCCGTAGCGGGGTCCGGAGCGTCGGAATCCCACCAAAACTTGCATGGGTCACTAATATGTGTATAAGAGTGTGTTGGTAGGTTGTGGGAAACAAGATACAGCTCCGAGGTGCGACCCCCTTCATCGACCCCTCTTGCTCCGTAGTAAGTTCCGACACTTAGAGGTGAAAACTCCCGTTTCGGGTGCCGGGCACGGAATCATGCGACGAAACACATGAAATGTTGGTTCCCCATGGTCCTATGTACCGACCTAACACAACCAAGCAAAAAAGTTCATGCGTCTACCCCCTCTCGGCGCCGGTCAAAGGGTAGATCGACAGGTTTGATTTGTTTCCAGCGGGCGTAGGGTTTCGCCGTAGCGGGGTCCGGAGCGTCGGAATCCCACCAAAACTTGCATGGGTCACTAATATGTGTATAAGAGTGTGTTGGTAGGTTGTGGGAAACAAGATACAGCTCCGAGGTGCGACCCCCTTCATCGACCCCTCTTACTCCGTAGTAAGTTCCGACACTTAGAGGTGAAAACTCCCGTTTCGGGTGCCGGGCACGGAATCATGCGACGAAACACATGAAATGTTGGTTCCCCATGGTCCTATGTACCGACCTAACACAACCAAGCAAAAAAGTTCATGCGTCTACCCCCTCTCGGCGCCGGTCAAAGGGTAGATCGACAGGTTTGATTTGTTTCCAGCGGGCGTAGGGTTTCGCCGTAGCGGGGTCCGGAGCGTCGGAATCCCTCCAAAACTTGCATGGGTAACTAATATGTGTATAAGAGTGTGTTGGTAGGTTGTGGGAACCAAGATACAGCTCCAAGGTGCGACCCCCTTCATCGACCCTCTTACTCCGTAGTAAGTTCCGACACTTAGAGGTGAAAACTCCCGTTTCGGGTGCCGGGCACGGAATCATGCGACGGAACACATGAAATGTTGGTTCCTCATGGTCCTATGTACCAACCTAACACAACCAAGCAAAAAAGTTCATGCGTCTACCCCCTCTCGGCGCCGGTCAAAGGGGTAGATTGACAGGTTTGACTTTTTTCCAGCGGGCGTAGGGTTTCGCCGTAGCGGGGTCCGGAGCATCGGAATCCCACCAAAACTTGCATGGGTCACTAATATATGTATAAGAGTGTGTTGGTAGGTTGTGGGCACCAAGATACAGCTCCGAGGTGCGACCCCCTTCATCGACCCCTCTTACTCCGTAGTAAGTTCCGACACTTAGAGGTGAAAACTCCCGTTTCGGGTGCCGGGCACGGAATCATGCGACGGAACACATGAAATATTGGTTCCCCATGGTCCTATGTACCAACCTAACACAACCAAGCAAAAAAGTTCATGCGTCTACCCCCTCTCGGCGTCGGTCAAAGGGGTAGATCGACATGTTTGACTTTTTTCCAGCGGTCGTAGGGTTTCGCCGTAGCGGGTTCCGGAGCGTCGGAATCCCACCAAAACTTGCATGAGTCACTAATATATGTATAAGAGTGTGTTGGTAGGTTGTGAGAACCAAGATACAGCTCCGAGGTGCGACCCCCTTCATCTACCCCTCTTACTCCGTAGTAAGTTCCGACACTTAGAGGTGAAAACTCCCGTTTCGGGTGCCGGGCACGGAATCATGCGACGGAATAGATGAAATGTTGGTTCCCCATGGTCCTATGTACCAACCTAACACAACCAAGCAAAAAAGTTCATGCGTCTACCCCCTCTCGGCGCCGGTTAAAGGGTAGACGACGCCTCGCACGTTAGGTCCACTTATTCGGGGTTTCGACCCATGCGGCCCGCACCGGAGGGTTTATATATATTATCGAGAAACATAATTAAGTGAAGTAAATGAACGTACTAGAAGACTTAACAAAGAAAATAAACGAAGTAAGCATATCGAAACAAAACAGGAGTGGGAACACATGCTTTGCCGTGTGCTATGCACAAAGGCACACGGCGAAGGGCGTATGTGCCGTGTGCTGTGCACAATGGCGCACGGCAAAGGGTGTATGTGCCGTGTGCTTTTTTACGGACACGGTATAGTGTTTCCCGCGAATTTATTTAGAGCGCGGGAAATTTATTTAGATATTTCCCACGAATTATTGCGTAGCGCGGCAAAGCAGCGAATCTTGGTAAACTAATTTGCCGTGTTGTCACGTAAAGGAGCACGGCAAAGATTTCTTTGCCGAGCGGTCGGAATTTGCCGTGTGTTGTTTTTCCATTTTGCCGTGAAGTGTTCTTTGCCGTGTGCTGTAGATCTTCTGTGTCGTGCATTGTTTCTTTGCCGTGGTCCTCTCACTCTCCTCACGGCAAAATCGGCTTTGCCGTGTTCCGCAAACTTGGCCGCACACGGCAAATCAGTGCCAGCACGGCAAAGAAAGATTTTCCGGTAGTGTAGCACGACTCCTGGCGCCAGCTTTATCATAAAAAATTTCACCCGGCTATTGCGGTTCTTATACTTAAGACAAACGGAACCTGACGTATGTGTATTGATTACACAGGCCTTAATAAGGCCTGCCACAAGCACCCGTTCGGCCTGACCAATATCAAGGAAATCACTAGAAAATGGGTTCCTTTGTAAAGGGAACCTCACGCTCGTTCTCGTCGCGATAAGTGTCGTATTCTCGGTCCCCCATGATTGTTTGCGTGTCCGCTAAGTGTCACTATCAGATTAAAAATGGGGAGGACGAGAGAGGGAGGGTACGGGAGGTTGGAGGGCAGTTTTTGCCTTTTATTTTTCGAAACCGAAATTTCAAAACGAAATATCTTGAGAACCGCTCATTCAAATTGCGAACCGTTTTCACTTTTGAATTCCCGTACCGTGCGGAGAGAAGCAGGTTCTGTACCATGCAAAAGAAGAAGAAAAGGAGCAGCTTCAGTACATACGTTCAGCCGGCTCTGTACATCACGGCCGGCCGGCCGACGGGCGTGCGATGGCTTTGTACGTCCAGGGTCCTCGGGAGTGCTAGCTGTTGTTCGCGCGGCCGGTCCGTGTACGTAGGTGCGTGTGGGGCCTCGCTCGCATGCAGCGCGGCCGGTCCAAATTCGATTTTGCAATCTGAGAAACTCACCACGTGGTGCATTAGCAGTCTAAAGTGATCTTTGTAAAGGGATCTCTGACACCTCGATCAAGTGAAGTTTTGGGCTCAATAACACGGGTTTGACACCTATATGTTGAAAATACCATGCATGACGATAGTTGCGGCCGTGTTCCGAGCCCAATGTCCGTCCATGGTGTAGTCATCTACGAGAAGGATGACCATTTGTTATGTTACTTTCGAACGTCGCTGGAAAGGCAACCATGGTTACAATTTCCACCAAGTTTACAAACCCTCCAGAGGTGGATTAAAGGAAAAGAGGGGGACGCAAACCAAGAAATAGGACAAGCTCCAGAGCTTCCATAAGGCCAGCACCACCCACAAACCGTCTCGCCCGGATGCAACGTCTACAGCAACCCGTCGAAGAATATCAGAGACCGAGCACCACATGGCATGCATTGTGAGCAACCTAAACAAATCAGTATCGGAGACCAAAACATTGCCGGCCTTCCAGTTCCAGATATGCCACCGCATGACCATGAGAAGATCCAAAGGGAAGGAATGTTCGGTCTTGAAAAATCTCTTCCGCACCCGATGGTGATTTTCGGTCCAAGAGGTACGTCCACTCTAGTACTAGCAATTCTCACTGCTATATGGTCCTTTGCACGGTGGAAGCGGTAGCAATCCTCCGGCACGCGGTCGCCCACTCACAAAAGTGATTTAATTTGGCGAGTGCAATCGTGAAGATTCGTCGATGGAAGATCTGTCGACGATAATGCATGCATGACTTTGGTCAAAGTCTTCACCACAAAAACGACATCCACTCTCAGAAAATGACGTATGGAAATGACGATAATGGATCGTGATTAAGAAACAGAGTAATGGAAATCAATTATATTCTAAAAGCAAAATGAGAGAGTTTTTCGAAGCATCACGTTAATCCACATCTCCTTAATTATATTGATGGTTAGATCTAAATTTCAAGGTCAGGATTTAATGAACATCGTTAAGTCGTACCGTTCCGTTATTACGTTTTATGTTCAAAGGTGCATGTAGGCACGTACGTTTTGTTTTACACATGAGCTCCAATCGGATCTGCAAAATCTCTCTCCTTAGATTAGCTGAGTCAGTTAAGAAAAATGTACGTGCCTTGCTGCCTATCTGGCTGAATGTGATTTCCCTTATGAAGTCCAAATATTTTATCCCACATACGTGATTTGCACTATATGGAGTCCATGCCCTATACGGATTTTTTAACAGGTTTGAGTCGTGACATACTAATCGTTTAGTATGTCCATGAGACAGGATCCGAAAGTTACATGCGTAGTTTTTTTTTTTTTTTTTTTTGTTAAACGATCCGAAGGTTACTATCATGTAAAAACTTTACATTTGTCACGTAGAAGAGGGGCAAAACTGAACGATCAGGATGATTTTTATTTTACAACTAGCGGTCTGGCTGATATATTTTTTCTTTGAGAACTAACGATCTGGATCAGAATATATAGGTGAAAACCTGAACGATCGACAAATCGACAACGTATAATCAAACCAATCGAAGCTGACGGCGTGCGGCCTATTATGGTTCCACGTGCGTGTCTGCGGTAAATAGAAAGAGAGAAAAAATTTGATTCGGAATGCGTGTCTGGGTGGATGGACGGATGACAAAAAAAAGCAGATTGAACGCCTATTATGGTGGCCACAAATAAATCGGTTTAGGGTTGCCCTGGGTCAGCAGCACAATGGATTCAGAAATTTAAAACACCCAAATATAGATTTCAAAAAATAAAAAAAGCGAAGATATTTGCCTGTACGGGAGCAGAGTGCAAATGAGTACATATGTTCATATATACGCTCATATCTAAAATTTTCATGGAAATTAGAGCATATTGTATAAACTGATAGTTGCAACTAATTTTTCATATACAAAATTCGAGTTAGGAAATGAAAGAAAGCAATATTGGTTTAAGAATAAAGGGATAGAAAAGGGTTTCCGACGAATAATATGACTTATATATTTTTTATTTCCGAACCATGCAGGCGTGTCATATATTTGAAGAAATAATTAATGATTTATATATGAAGTCGAACCAATGAATAATACATGGATTGAAACAAATAGCACCTCGACTTTGACTGAACGGCAAGCACCACGTAGCGACGAATTGAAGGAATAAAACCATGCCAATATGAAATGCCTCAAATGTATTGATGTGCATGTATTACCTCAACCGATGGAAAAAATAACAAACATGCATATTAGATGTTTCAACGTATCGATGATATTGCAAGAAAATGAATAGATTGACTTGAGTTGAACGGGGACGAGCAGAGATTAGATGCCTCAGCGGTATGATATCTCGATGGTGGAGATACATCAATAATTAATAGAAAGACTAATAATGTTACCAGATTAAATTAGAGTAACATTGTGCAATTACAACTAGGGTGTAGTTATTTTTTCGAAATGGAGGTAAAACCCCGCGGCTATGGTAGAGTAATTTATTAATTTTATTAAGTAACAAATCATATGCATAAACCTTCATCTTTTATTTTATTCCTTTCTCTATAGAATATAAAGAAAATATACTACCCGCTCTGATCCATAATATGTGTCGCTTATTTAGCCATGCTATGCATGTCTTAATGCGTTTTAAGATGTTTTCAGAAAGCACAAACCTACAACGAGAGAGCGAGTGAGAGGGTATGTTGTAACAGTATGCACTAATACCTGCTTCTCTTGATAGATTGACACGGCCAAACACAAAAAAACACATAATTGATCGAGACAACTCGACACGTTACGAGCAAGGAAAACGACGTGATAATGCTAACAAGTGAAATGTTTTAGCAATGTCCGATTAGCATGCATGATGTATTATATTACATTAGCACATAGTCAGACGATAAAGGATCTAGGGAAAGTACTACACATGTGGAGTAGTATAATTACAATAGCACAAATAATGAGGTGGGGTATATGAAATGAGCAAACGGTAAATGATTTCTCTGTCACTTCAGTAATATAAAGAGCTGCCCTCGCATTTGCGAGGGCCGTCATGCTAGTTACCTGTAAAAGCATAAGTAATTAGAAATACATATGTATACATGAAGGAATACAGGCCGACATGGTCCAGCCGGGGACACTAATTGCTATGAGATAAATGTTGTGACAATAAATACTCCCTCCGATCCGTTATTAACATCATCGCGACACTTTCTGGATCAGAGGAAGTAGCATTTAAGATCACTATAATCATATACATACTAATTCATGTGAATTAATTGATGGTCATTAGGCAGGCTGCATTATTGATACTATATATGCCTCAAATTAATTTAGTAATTCCAAAATAAGTCAAAAAGATTCGAATGTCTTTAAAAGTAAAAGATGATCAATTTTTGGCCGGAACTTGTAACTAAAGCCAACAGAAAATATTGATATTTTGTGATTATTAGGAATGATACTTAACAAAACTCTAAAGCTTGTAATAAGGCAGATATTTTTATTTGTGTACTTACTTGTGCGTAGTGCCATATCGCTTACCCAACAAATTTAATAAACTGTCACATTATCTATAGCCATGAGCGATGTTTTAAACATCGCATACAGTTCACCCCACATAAATCATGTGAGATCTTCCACACACAATTTATTTATCTTCCACCCTCTGTGAATTTGACGATATCTGACATGTTTATTCGATTCAAGCATGTGCATAAAATTTGCTCGTCAACATTAATATAATTCCACGCGTGTTTTCTGCACGCCTTTGCAAAAGACAAGTATAATTACGGAATGGGTTATTCAAAAGTTTGTTTTCCCGTGTTCTTTTCCTGTCGTTTTGCTGCCTTCTGGCCTCCCCGCGCTCGTATAAATTTAAGGAATAGCGTCGTCGGCTGCTGCTAAGCTTCACAACAAGTTCAAAGTCAATAAAGTGCTGTTTTTTGTCAAATAAAGAGAAAAAAGTCTAGTAGAGTGTGCGTGCTAGCTAAGGCAGTACGTACATTCCAAATTGGCTAAGCCTTTCTTTCCTTCTCCACCATTGCTGCGGATCCTTATATATAGACGAAGAAGCAGAAGGTGAATATAATAGAAGAGAGTGCAGCAGCCTTCATTTCGCCAAGATCATGGCTTGCATGAACGTGGTTCTTCTACTTGTCATACTCGAGATCATTCTGCTCATTACGACGACGTCTGTAGGGAGTTCTTCTATTTCTTATGATGCTGGCTTGCTGCTGCCACCACATCAGGAGGGAGAGGGAAGTACGTGCTTTGTTCATCATGCTGAGAATAAGGTGTTGCATACCATTTAATTACTCCTGCAACTGCATGCTAATTTGCAAATCACAAATCCTTCTTGCAGCAGCACCTGGTAACCCTTATGCAGCACCTGGTAACCCTTATGTACGTGGATGTGTTCGTGCGCGTGGAGGTTGTCGCATCCCCCCACCCTGAGCGGCCGTCCGGGCTTAATGACGACGCAACACCATACATTCAGTAGTAGAATCTTGCATACAACTCGATGAGGAAAATGACGACATGCTATACGGACTGCTAGCAAAGAGCGTGGAGGGAATCGTGTAGGTAGATGAAGGATCGTGATTGAGAAACAAAGTAATGATAATTTCATGTAAAACCAGCAGTAATTAAAAATATATATGTTTACAAGAAGAAATACGGTCGTACGTCGTGGTCTATCTGGGGCGTTAATTGCTGTGAGAGAAATGTTTGTACAATATATACTTCCTCCGATCCGTTATTACTACCGTCGCAGGAAACAAACTGAAAACGTACATGTTAACATTACAGCTCGCGACACTTTTCGGGATCGGAGGGAGTAGCATTTAAGATCACTATAATCACTTGACTTTCTGATGCATGCATGAGAGTTAAATCTCCACTACTATTAAACGAGCGAACATCAGTTTCGCTAAACTCACCCCAACACCGATCGATAGCAATCCTGTTTTACCCCCCACGAAACACCTTATCCACCGCTGGACTGGCCCCACATATCACATCTCCGTGTGCACTTAACAATTTACAACGACGGAAAATACTTCACCCCCCAGCGCAAGGAAAAAAAAATGACAGCGCAAGGAAATTTTGAACGCGCACGACCCGCGTTCGTAACCCCTACTATCACGCGAAAAGAAACTGATCGATCTCTTCAAACCAAACTGATCGTCCGTCGCCAGCGAGGCTGCTTCGCCGCAAGGCAACTCCCCGTCTGCCGTCGCCACTTGGACGGCGCGCTCGCGCCAGCACACCCGGGCACCGGCACCGTCCACGGCACGCCCGCCGCACGGGAGCACTTGGTCTCCGGCGCGCCTATGAAGCTGGGCACCGACGGCACGCCCGCCGGCCTGGAGCACTTGGTCTCCGTCGCGCCTACGAAGCTGGGCACCGACGGCTCGCTCGCCTACCGGGAGCACTTGGTCTCCGTCCAGCCCACACAGCCCGGCACCGGCACCTTCTTCGACGGCGCGCTCGCGGCCGCCAGGCAGCGGGAGAGGTCTCCGTCCTGGACAGCGCTGACGCAGGGGGCCAGCACAGTCCGGCAGTCCGGCAGCACAGTACTCGACGGAGCCCAAGCAGTCCGGCAGCACAGTACTCTTGCTGGACAGCACCATCACCGCCCTGCATCTTGCCGTCAAGTGGGCGGGCGTCAGCTCCTGTAAAAACGAGCGTGAGTGGTTACTTGCTCAATTGCCCTATAGCTATTCACAAAAAACTCATAATATTCTTGTAGATTTCCCAAGAACAAGAATCAAAATTGGCAAGAGTGCATAATGCATATACATAATTCCGTAAGAAACTACATCAATCTTGCACTAAAACATGTCTAGATACATATGGTTGGTAATGAGCAAGTGTGACTTATATTTTGATACGGAGGGAGTAACATTTATTGCAACAACAATCATCTCAGGAAAATAGTTTAAAAGCATACCACAAACATTCATATATGTGTTGATGATCCAACTGCAGGATCTATTGTTATGTCCTGTAGCAGATAAAGGCAACTGCATAAACATTTAGGAAGGACACTGAATGTTAAAGGATCGTCACCTAGCACATCAAAACACTTACAAGTTTATCTGCAAATTTCCTCCTTCTGTTCTTGCAATCGATTTATCATTGCCATGGTCTCATCAGCAGCTATAGCTTCTGCACTGCTCTCATTTTCCATTTTTGTATATAGTGTGCTCAATGATTTGTGCGCACCTGCCAAAGCAAACTTTGGTTTATCAACAGTCACCAGTTCAACACTTTCAAGAGTACACATACTAGCAACACTTGTCTGGCAATTCCTTGCATCAAGCAAGATAGTACCTTGCAGAACCAAAACTTATGAAAAAGAGCATATCCCAATAGAGCTCAGTATTCCCTAATCTGGTGAATTTCTTTAAGATTCCATCAGCCTCCTTTATCGATCTTGCCATTTTCCAATCTGCAATCCATTTCATAAATGCTGGTTCAGTCAAGCTATTATCACCCTTTTACTCTTTTAGTACAAGATATCTCAGCTACTGTAATATACGCATTGACAAACTTCAGTATTCATTCCTCAACCTTACTGAAGTCGACCTTCAGATTTAGTTTCTCAACTCCAAAAGCCTAAGCCCACACTATGGTTGGGAAAAATATGCGTCCATCGTCTGCAGTATCTATGTACCCTTCACAGACCTGTAACATAAGATTTGCAAAAATAGAGATCAGTATGGTGCTAAATCACACAATTATCATGATAATAAAACCGAGTGTACCCTGTCTCACATGTTAAGTTAGACACCCTAAATAGTGCTAGAGAACCATATACACCGGTCATCTCTGCTCTTTCGCCCTTTTCCCTTTTTACCCACACTGATTGTTCACATGATTATTTAAATCTTTCAAAAGTTTAATATTATGTTTTTAACATTTTCTGACCCTAGCTATTCACGTGAAGTCGACGACATGCCATCTCCCAATGGCGACGACATGTCATCTCCATTTGGCACGGGTGCGCACACTACATTTCAGAATATAAGTAACACCCACTCCTTACGTAACTATCAGAAACCACTCCCTACTGTTTTGTTTTACATATGAACAATCTATTGCTCATTTGCTAAATTTCTGAATGTATCTATACAGACCCTAGCTATTCACAAGAAGGCGACGGCACGTCATCTCCCAATGGCCTAGGTGCGCACACTCCATTTCATGATATGCGTAACACACGCTCCTTGGGTAACTATCAGAAATAACTACTCACTCCTGGTTTAGAGGAAATGAACAATGCTATTGGGCAGGTGCGTTCTTCTATGATTTATTTCCATCTATGTTGTTGTGTCAACATAACTATTTGTGCATATGGTAACAACATGTGTGTTCTGACTGCAGGTCTTAATCATCATCTACTATGGACACTAAAGAGACATCGTGTACAAGTGAGCATGCCTTTTGCAGCTGGACATCATTACTGCTCAATTAAGGTACGAGTGAATAAATAACTATACTACTGATGTTGTTACGCCTCTATATTGCTCCAGGGATACTAATGTTGTTTACTAAACTATTGCAGGGAAAAAATAAATCATTTCTTTGTCCCACCCCAACTAATAGCTCAAGACTGCTATTACCTAGCCAGGTTGCAGATAGCAGAAGACAGAATGTCCTTATGGGTCCTTATACCCATGTATGAAAATCTCAGTTGTAGTTGGAGTATTATGACAAGTATATCCTGATCTTTGATAGTAATTAGTAATTATAGGAGGACGGAATTAATCTTGTATTTTTTGTAACCTGATGTTATTAATAATATAACTACGTGATGGAGTATTAGTTACCTTGAGAACTGAATATAGTCCTTCTTTAATACATTTCCAGCGAGCATGTTGCATAAGAGCATGGCACCGAGTCAACATTGCAATCTCCCTAGAAAGTAATTCATTTGTCCAACCAAATCGTAAGGGAGGGCTGATTGAATCACACATCTTGCATCCAAAATGTAAGGAGCAGATAAATCCGGCTCTGAATAGCCACAGCTGCTACCTCCTGCTAAAATATATTCATACATCAGGTGTACCACCAGTAAGATGAATGCTATTGTTCTGGTAAAATCAGAAAGAAGTGACTGGACATTTATATAGCTTATCCAACAGATCATTAATCCAATTGTTTTCCCCTGGTTGATATGAGGCTATGCACTGTACTCCAGGGAATATAGGGATTCAATGGTCTTAAAACAGCTACTACCGAGATACTGGATCCAAATATATACGTGGATACTGGTAATATGCTAACAAAATTGACAAGATGCTACAGTAAGCTTCTTACTACTAATACATTCTGAACAAAAATTCATGTTTACATGTAGCTTAAGTGATAATTCAAATGACAGTAAGCTTCTCTTACATTGGGAATTACTTGATTGCTAAGATGATGTAACTAACACCCTAAAAGTCAAGCTCATCTCGAATTTGTATTGCCAGTTTGCCACACGATTTCTAAGTACGGCCATGGCAACAAAAATAAAGTGCAGTGCAATCACCTTCCGTTGCTTCTCATCTGCCTTGGACCTGGACGGGTCCAGCTTAGCGATTTAGAAGCAACAGCTCTGTGTGGTCTTCTACAGCCATGAATTGGAGGCGCAGCCGGTGCTGGCGGCGGATCGCGGCAGTGCCTGGGGACGAAGGAGGGGCGGGCCAGGGGTGGACGCGGCAGGCGGCAGGCGGGCAGGGGTGGACGGAGGCGGAGCAGGTGTTGGCTGCATTCTTCCGTGTCCACAAAGGCGGGCCGGTCACGGATCCAGGATGCCCGCGAGCATTGCCGAGCTCGAGTGCCCCATCGGGCTGGTGAGAAGGTGCGGAGAAGCCCGCGAGCGTTGCCGAGCTCAAGTGTCCTCGCGTCAACGGTGGGGTGGCAGGCGACCGGCGGCTTGACGAGATCGAGTGGGAGCTTGGGGGAGGAAGGGGAGGGCGACGAGAGTCTTGCCGGCGGCCAAGACGAAGTGGATGGGGGCAGAGGCGTGGACACGTGGATAAGTGGATTCGGAGCTTGATAGAGAGAGGAAGCTGAGAGTGGGGGTGGCAAGCGGTGTGCGTGTCCGATGGGTTTCCAAGGGGTTTTTCCCATCGTATTTTTGTGAGAGAGAGATTGAGAGTGGAGTGGTGGGCGTGTCCGATTCTTTTTTCCTCATGTGGGGAGTATTTCTGTATGTTTGTAGTTGAAAAAAAATCTGTTAGGATGATTTCAAATATTTTTATGAGAGTATTAAGATTTTGCACAAGTGTTTTTATTGAATATATTAAAAATTGTAATCATGCACGTCATCATGTGGTCTTTTTATGTTGAATTGTAATATCTATGCAAATAATAACAATTATTATGTGCTTTGTTAATTTTAAATGATGCAAGTGTCTGTATTTTAGATTGTTCGCACATCATCACACGTTTTAGTCATGAAATTATTGCTGTGGTAACCAAAAATTCACTAAACTAGAAATGACATTTATATTTTGAATACGTGTGGCTACTAGTGATATTTAACATACATACTAATTCATGTGAATTAGATTGATGGTCATTAGGGCGGGCTGTATTATTCATTCTATATGCGCAAAAATAATCTAGTAATTCCAAACAAGTCAAAAAGATTTGAATGTCTATAGAAGTAAGAGACGATAAATTATAGGCATGAACTTGTAATTATAGCCAATAGAAAAATATTGATATTTTTTAATTACAAGGAAAGGTATTTAACAAAAGTCTAAAGCTTTTAATATGGTAGAAAATAATAATTTTGTAATTACTTGTGGGTTGTGCCATATCGCTTACCCAACAAATTAGAAAAAAACCGTCACCTTATCTATAGCCCTACGCGATGTGTGTGAAACATCGCACATGGTTTACCCCAAATAAATCATGTGCGATAGTTCACATACGATTTATTTATCTTCCACCCACTACCAATTTTAAACACATTTATTTAATTCAAGCATGTGTGTAACGTTTGCCCGTAAATATTAACTTAATTCGACGCGTGTTTTCCTTTGCAAAAGACAAATGCCGAATAACCGATTATTCAACATTTTATTTTCCCGTAGTTTTTTCCTTCCGTTTCGTTCTCTTCCGGCCTCCCACGCTCATATAAATTTCAGGAGTGCCCTTGTGTCACGGCGAGAGCGCCTCCTCCTCTATTGTCCCCACCACCTTGCACTCGTCGTCCGAGTTCATCCGCTCCACTGAGGCGGCGGTCGACGACGTTGACTCGGTGACGGCAAAATCATTGTCGTCGCTAAGTAATCGGCAAAATCATTGCCGATTTACCTATTACTATATACAGGCCGCTAGCTCCTTATCGTCTCTCGCGTGGAGATAAATACGCCAGGGACCACGAGTATAGCTGAGGAATTTTCAGTCCACGCCAGGGACCACGAGTATTCAAAAGTCAATAAAGCATTGTTTTCTGTCAAAAAAGTCAAGTAGAGTGTGCGTGCTACGGCAATATATTCCACATTCCATTTGGCTAAGCCTTTTTTTTTTCTGCATCATTGCTGCAGATCATTATATAGACCAAGAAGCAGCATGCAGGTGAATAGAAGAGAGGAGAGTGCAGCTAGCCTTCATTTCGCCAATATCATGGCTTGCAGGGATAACCACATGAACGTGGTTCTTCTACTTGTCATACTGGAGATCATTCTGCTCATTTGCAACTCACAAAACGTTCTTGCAAGAGAACAAGAACCAAGCGGATCTCCGAGTGGGGGGCCTTATGGACATGGTTGTGTTCATGCGCGTGGAGGTTGTCCCGTCCACCACTGAACAGCTGGCAGGCTGGGATTGGTGAGAACTAGTATAAGTTACTCGTCGACAGAAGAAGACGGTGGCGAATGTTTGGTGGCTTCGGCCTACCCAGCTTGTGTCATGTATCTCGTGTGTTCCCCTGTCTAACTCTCCATAGAGAGACTTGTAATTCGAACTCTCATCACACGGAACTGCAATTTCTGTAATATGCGGCACTGTAATCCGCATCGGGAGTGTGAGGCTAACATTTGGTATCTAGAGCCAAAACTTTTCCCACCATTCGCTCTAGAGACGAGATTTCGCGTGTCGGCGGAGTGCCAGTGAGGGTCGTGCCATCTACGACACGGTGGCGAAGGAGGCGGAGGAAAGGCACGAGTGTCACCAACAGGATCTGCGAGCGATGATCCTGCAGTCCGTTAACGACGCTGTGGAATCGGCCATGGAGCAAAAGATCGATCCCTCCGTTCAAGAGTACATCTCCAAGGCTCAAGCTGATATGCAAGTGTACACCGACGCGGCGTGGTAATGGCGCTCCATCCGCACACACTTGGGTCTCGTCGCCTCCGAGGAACCCGTGCAACTTCACCGGGCCACGGCGGGCAATGCGGAGGCCAGCCCCGATGGGCACCGCGATACAACGACTACATGGAGGATTGGGCGTAGGGGCCTTCGACATAACCGTCTAAGTTTCAGTTTGTATCCCGGTTACTCCTCCTTTCTGTTTCTGTTTTTTGGTAGCTGTATGCTGTACTCTGGTCTGTTATGACCTAAACCTTCCCCTATCTTAATATATCACATGCAGCTCTCCTGGTTCGGGAAAAAAAAAATACACCTGGAAGTAGTTCTGTCAGGAAGTAGTTTTCTGGTTCAACTTCAGTCGCTGATTGGCAGGTTCTATAAGCTAGTGCAGACATCCACTGTGGACGGGTATGTGAACCAATTTGCCGAGTTGATTGATCAGGTAGCTGCTTTGAGTGGTGTCGGCAGGTGGCGACCAGACAACCAGCGGAAATGGCGTCTGCCGTGCTAGTTAGATGAACATGAAAGCTGAAGCCTGGCGGTGTCTTTGCCGATTCATCGAGTTTCTGATTTTGACCTGTGAATGGCACACTAGTAGAAAAATGGCCTACAGTCCCGGTTCATAAGAGCCTTTAGTCCCGGTTTTTGAACCGAGACTATGCAATCGGGACTAAAAGCCTCCACGTGGGCCGCTCTCGTGAGCTCAGGCAGGAGGAGCTTTAGTCCCGGTTTATGGCTCGAACCGGGACTAAAGGTCTTTTCTATTTCGTTTTTTCAAAAACAATTTTTTTTTTCGATTTTTTTTTTCAATTTTTTAATTGTTGGACTCCCATCCTCACACTACTCCACCCCACACTTAATCTTTGGTCAAATTCCAATCTTGGTCAAACTTTCCGGTCAGTCACCCATCCTCACACTACTCCACCCCTAGCACGCTTAACATCTTGGTTCATTCCCATCTCCCTTCCTATAATCTACTTGTAACCTTATGTCTATATTACGCTATTAATCATATTAACCCATGAATCATGTGGGTCACGCATCCTTATAATTTGAATTCCAAATAATTATTTAAATATATAAAAATGACTACGTAATAATAATTTTGAATAAATATAAAAATAAAATAAGTTTTATTATTTTTTGGCATTAATTCATTTAATTTGGCATAATTCATATCTTTAAATCTGTAAATCGAAATTGAACAAATAATGTGTCCATTATTATCAGAAAAATGTGAGGAATCCAAATATGACATCATTTTTATTTTTTGAATTAAAAAAATTAAAATCTAAATTTTGACTCTTTTCGAATTTCAAAAATCTAAAAAACTCAAAACGGCTGAAGACGGTTGAATTCAGAATGCTAATTTTTTGCCGATCATTTTGATATATTATACTTTTTTTCCGACATCGTATGCAGAAATAGCGGCCATTTGAAGTTTTCATAACTTTTTTCGGAAATTGTTTTTAGTCCCGGTTGGTGATTCAAACCGGGACTAAAGATAGACCCTTTAGTCCCAGTTCGAGCCACGAACCGGGACTAAAGGCGCTCGCCCCTTTAGTCCCGGTTGCAGCCACGAACCGGGACTAAAAGTCCCAACCGAACCGGGACCAATGCCCGCGGACGCCCTAGCCGCCTCGAACCGGGACAAATGCCACCATTAGTCCCGGTTCGTGCCGGAACCGGGACTATAGTTCCGGCAGCTCCGAACGAAAGGCCTGATCTCTACTAGTGGCATCACCCAAATTCTGTCAGTTTTGGATGGTATCGGACAAATTTTAGGTGGTGCCGGTGAAGATGCTCTAAAGACCAAGTCATGCCAGTCTTCCGGTTCTAGATTTGCCATAGGAAAGAACTAGGCGTCCCCGGGGATCTTTCCATCCGATCCCCCGGGTGGAGAGCCATCCGATGCAACCTTCTATAGCCATTGGATCCTGCGGCCCCACGTCGCATGCAGAAGAATCCAAAAACATCGCTTTCCTTGGACCCGTCCATGACTGCGCGTCGCACGTCGCATGCAGAAGAATCTAAAAACATCGCTTTCCATGGACCCGTCCACGACTGCGCGTCGCCCAAGCGAGGGCAGATGGAAAATAGCTCACGTCCCTGACTGCACTGCTGCCTTGCATGAATCCTTGCAGCGTGGTGGCCGTTGATGTAGCCGCCTTGCGCAGCTGCCTTGCATGTGGTGGCCGTGTGATGCCATGCTACCATGTTACTTTTCTCACTTTATGGCCCTATGATTTTCTGCACAACGTTTTAAGAAAATGATGGTATAAAAAATGGTTAAACAACAAATTTTGCTGCATACAGATTTGCAACAAAATCACCATAATTTTAAACAAGTATCACAAACTATTACAACAACAAAATCATATGGACAGAACTAGGTGTCCCCGGGTATCTGGGGAAAAATCCACTGGGTCCTCCTACTGACACGTCCCCCCCCCCCCCCCCCCCTCTGACGTCTAAATCCCACCAAATCCCGTATTTGCTTCAATGAAGAAAAAATGGTTCGCGCGTAATCACCATGCCTTCCTCCGGAGTGATGCGTGAGTAGTTCATCCTTGGACTACGAGTCCATAGCAGTAGCTAGATGGTTGTCTCTCCACTTTGTGCCATCATGTTTAGATCTTGTGAGCTGCCTATCATGATCAAGATCATCTTATTGTAATGATGCATGTTGTGTTTGCTGGGATCCGATGAATATTGAATACTATGTCAAGTTGATTATCAATCTATCTTATATGTTATTTATGATCTTGCATGCTTTCCGTTACTAGTAGATGCTTTGGCTAAGTAGATGCTTGTAACTCTAAGAGGTAGTATTTATGCTAGATAGTGGGTTCAGTCTCCAGTAATCTGGGCGAGTGACAGCTGACCGCAACGCCTAAGGTTGTGGATGTGCTGTTGCTACTAGGGGTAATCTAACAATGCTATGTCCACGGTCATATGTATTTGTCTACTTTACGCACATTGCTTAATGCGATTATCCGTTGCTTGCAACTTAATACCGACGGGGAACACGGATGTCAACCTGAAGGTGGATTATTAGTCATAGATGCTGTTGGATAATGGTCTATGTATTTTGTCGTAATGTCCAATTAAATATCATAGTAGTCATTATGTCATATATATGCATTGTCATGCGCTCAATATTTTGTCAATTGCCCAGCTGTAATTTGTTCACCCAGCATGTTAGTTATCTTTTATGGAGAGACACCACTAGTGAACTGTGGACCCCGGTCCATTCTTTTACATTGATTAAGCCATAAACTGCAAACAATTGTTCTCTTTTACTTTCTGTAATTTACTACTGTTTTCCACAACATATGTTTAATCCTTTATTTTCAGCAAGCCGGTGAGATTGACAACCTCACTGTTTCGTTGCGGCAAAGTAGTTGGATTGTGTTGTTTGCACCCGCCAACAACCTTCTGAAGTGCAACTGCTCCTACTGGTTCGATAAACCTTGGTTTCATACTGAGGGAAAACTTGCTGCTGCACTGCTTCATGCCTTCCTCTGGGGTCTCCAACGAACGTGTGTTTCACGTCATCAGCATCTTCCTCCAGAGCTCCGGCGAGGCATCGCTCGCTCACACCATCGTAGATGCTTTTATGGAGCAAAACGTGCGCCGTCGGTAACATTACTGCGGGTCATTGGTAGCAACGTCGCGTGTCCCGGTAGCATCGCCGGCATGTCGGTAGCAATGACATGCGCCGTCAGAAGCATTGTCGGCTTGTTGACGTGAAACACACGTTTGTTGGGAGACCCCAAGAGGAAGGTATGAAGCAGTGCAGCAGTAAGTTTGCCCTCAGTATGAAACCAAGGTTATCGAATCCAAGAGGAGCAGTAGCACTTCAGAAGGTTGTCGGTGATGCCGTTACCCAAATCACCGACGTGGAATCTACACACAACACAATCAAAGTACTTTGCCCCCAACGAAACAGGAAGATTGTCAATCTTCCCGGCTTGCTGAAAACAAAGGATTAAACGTATGGTGTGGAAAACAGTGTTTAATTGCAGAAAGTAAAAGAGAACAATGATTGCAGTTGGTGGTTTAATCAATGTAGAAGAATGGACCGGGGTCCACAGTTCACTAGTGGTGTCTCTCCATAAAAATAAACGACATGTTGGGTAAACAAATTACAGCTGGGCAATTGATAAAATATTGAACGCATGACAATGCATATATAACAAGATGACTACCATGATATTTAATTGGGCATTACGACAAAATACATAGACTGTTATCCAACCGCATTATGACTAATAGTCCACCTTCAGGTTGACTTCCGTGTTCCCCGTTGCTATTAAGTTGCAAGTAACGGATAATCGCATTAAGCAATTTGCGTAAAGTAAACAAGTACATATGACCGTGGACATAACATTGTTATGTTACCCCTAATAGCAACAGCACATCCACAACCTTAGGCGTTGCTGTCACTCGCCCAGATTACTGGAGACTGAACCCACTATCTAGCATAAATACCCTCTCTTGGAGTTATGAGCATCTACTCGGCCAAAACATCTACTAGTAACATGTATCATAGATTACTAATCAACTTGATCGTAGTATTCAATATTCATCGGATCCCAGCAAATACAACATGTAGCATTACAATAAGATGATCTTGATCATGTTAGGCAGCTCACAAGATATAAACATGATGGCATAAAGTGAAGAGGCAACCATCTAGCTACTGCTATGGACCCGTAGTCCAAGGATGAACTACTCACGCATTACTCCGGAGGCAGGCATGGTGATGTAGAGCCCTCCGGTGATGATTCCCCTCTCTGGCAGAGTGCCGGGAAGATGTTCTAGACCCTCTCGAGTTAGGGTTGACGACGGCGGCGCCTCTGGAACTTTTCATGGAATATGACTCTCGTTTTTAGGGTTTTTGCATCGGGGGGAATAAGTAGGCGAAAGGGCGGCACACCACCCTAGGCGCGGCCCCACCTCTGGCCGCGCCGAGGGTGCGTGTGGAGCCTCCCTGGCTCTTCTCCGTCTCCCCTCTGGACTCCGTGTGTTTCTCGATGAAATAGGGACCTCCGTAAATTTTCGTCCAATTCCGAGAATATTTCCAGAATAGATTTTCTAGAATACAAAAACAGCAGAAAACAGGAACTGGCACTGTGGCATCTTGTTAATAGGTTAGTCCCAAAAAATGTATAAAATGATATAAAGTGGATGCAAAACATGTAACAATTGGTATAATATTAACATGGTACATCAAAAATTATAATACGTTTGAGACGTATCAGCATCCCCAAGCTTAGTTCCTGCTCGTCCTCGAGTAGGTAAACGATAAAACAATATAATTTTTGAGGTGACATGCTACCATCATAATCTTGATCATATAGTATTGTAAGGCACATGTAAATGAACGAAGTGATCCAAGTCAATGGTCTATAGTTTGCTATCAAATAGATAATGAGTAAACAATGAATCACACAAGCTAAACTTTTCATGAATAGTACTTTGAAGACAATGCATCCACAAGTTTACATAAGAGTTAACTCATAAAGCAATAGATTCTAACAAAAGGTATTTAGCGAACACAAAGAAAGATTTAAGTTTCAGCATTTGCTTCAACTTCAACATATTTATCTCATGGATATTGTCAACACAAAGCAATATAATAAGTCCAATATGTAGCATATATCAAATGTTGTATCAAAGTTGACACTAGTGTTTGCTTGTGGAAGATAGAAAGAAATAGGAAAACTGACTCAACATAAAAGTAAAAGAAAGGCCCTTCGCAGAGGGAAGCAGGGATTAAATCATGTGCTAGAGCTTTTTAGTTTTTGAAATCATATAGAGAGTAAAAATTAAGTTTTGAGAGGTGTTTGTTAATTGTCAACGAATGGCAGCGGATGAAAACAGTATTCTCCCTATCAAACAGACTTTTAAGAGCGGCTCCCATGAAGGACGTTATTTCTACCAGCAAGGCAGATCATCCCTCTTTCTCTTTTGTTTACACATGCAGATGTTTCACTGAGTAATCAGTTGACAAAATGTGAAGAGAATTAAGCGGTTAAAGTTGTAATTAATTGGGACTGGGCACCCGTTGCCAGCTCTTTTTGCAAAATTAATAGATAAGCGGATGTATATGCCGCTAGTCTGGTGGTAAAGTCTGTTTGACAAGTTGAATAAAGAATAACCCACTACTTCCTCATGAGCTAGTAAACATTGACACAAAAAGGAATAATGACAGTTTTGAATAATTTAAAGGTAGCACATGAAAAATTTACTTGGAGTGGCAAGGAAATACCACATATAGGTAGTTATGGTGGACACAAATGGCATGGATTTTGGCTCAAGGATTTGGATGCACGAGAAGCATTCTCTCAGTACAGAGTTTAGGCTAGCAAGGTTATGTAAGCAAACAAGAATATCAACCGTACACCAAGTTTTATATGACCAACATATTGCAAACATTATAAGACTTCACACCGTCTTCCTTGTTAACCAAACCTTTTATTAAAAAATATCTAGACCTTAGAGATACCACTCATGCAAACCAAATTTTAACAAGCTTTACTGTAGTTCTTCACTAATGGGCTTAACTTACATGATGCAAAAGTTTAATCATGATCTACTTGTTAACTCAAAACAATTGACAAGTATCAAATTATCCAAATTAGTGATCTACAAGAATATGCAAGTCTTTTCCATTATACCATTTACCACATGCAACATTTTCTGTTCCAACCAAAAACCAATCAATTTATTTCAATAACTCTCCAAACAAGTATAAGTGAAGTAAGAGAGTACTTTCTTTAAAGAACTAATAGCTCTGACAAGAGATACATGAAAACAAGAGCTAAAAGCTGAACAGCGCTAGATATGAATACTCAACAAATATAAGTGAAGAATAGGAGTATTCTCATGAAAAAGCGGAGCGTGTCTCTCTCCCAATCAAGAATGCTAGGATCCAATCAAGTTGATCAAAAAAAATACTGAAAATAAAAGCACACAGACGCTCCAAGAAGAGCACATATGATGTGAAAGAATAAAAATATAGTTTCACTAGAGATGACCTGATAATTTTGACGATGAAGAAGGGGATGCCTTGGGCATCCCCAAGCTTAGACGCTTGAGTCTTCTTGAAATATGCTGGGGAGATCCATGGGAGCCTCCCCAAGCTTAAGCTCTTCACTCTTCTTGATCCTATTATATCACTCTTCTCTCTTGACCCTTGAAAACTTCCGTCACACCAAACTCAAAGTAAATCTCATTAGAGGGTTAGTGCACAATCAAAAACTCACATGTTCTGTAAGGACGCAATATGACGTTACTTTAAACATTAGCTACTGCCACTGATGTTATGTGAAGCTCTTCCACCCAAAAAAGAATTTCACTCAACACTAGTAAAAGAGAGAATGCAAAATAAAAGACATAATCTGTCTAAAACAGAACAGTCCGCAAAGACGAATTTTTTCGAGGCACTTATCGAAATTTGAACTAACAAAAGATGCACACATGCATAAAGATTACGAATTTTTTTCAGATTTAATTCACATTCTGGTGATTTTAGAGAATTAATATGGTGAACAGCAGAAATCTGTTTCTGCGCAGCAATCAAAATTTAGCATCATCTTATCATTAGAGACTACTCTTGGCACAACAATGCGAAAAAGTAAAGATACAAAGGAATTGCTACAGAAGTAAACACCCTCCTTGACTCAAGAATAGAAAAATTGCAGAAATAAAAATAATGGGTTGCCTCCCATAAGCGCTTTTCTTTAACGCCTTTTAGCTAGGCACAAAGCATGCATCAAGTATTACCAAGTGTAAAGTATCAACATTGTAATTTGTTCGAACAATAGAATCGTAAGGTGGCTTAATCTTCTTCCTAGGAAAGTGTTCCATACCTTTCTTGAGAGGGAATTGATATTTAATATTCCCTTCTTTCATATCAATAATAGCACATACAGTTCTAAGAAAAGGTCTTCCAAGCACAATGGGGCAAGATGGATTACATTCAATATCCAAAACAATAAAATCAACAGGGACAAAGTTGTTATTAACCATGATAAGAACATCATCAATTCTTCCCAAAGGTTTCTTTATAGCAGCATTAGCAAGGTGAACAGCCAAGTAACAATTTTCCAAAGGTGCTAAATCAAGCATATCATAAAGTCTTTTAGGCATAACAGAAATACTAGCACCAATGTCACACAAAGCATTGCAATCAAAGTCATTCAATTTCATTTTAATGATGGGCTCCCAACCATCTTCTCACTTCCTATGGATGGATACTTCACGTTACAATTTTTCTTCCCTCACTTGTATGAGGGCATTAGTAATATGTTTAGTAAAAGCCATATTTATTTCACTTGTCTTAGGACTTCTTGCAAGCTTTTGCAAGAACGTAATTACTTCAGAAAGATTACAACCATCAAAATCAAAATCATTGTCATCAAAGGTAATGGAGCTATTGTCTTCCTCATTACTAGAAATTTTGGCATTTTATCAAGAACAGTTTCAGAGTTATCAGGCAATTTAAGACATTTTGCAAGAGAAGTAGAAACATTACCAACACCAATTATCTTGCCATTAATAGTAGGAGGTTTGCTAACACTTGTGTTTAAAGCATTTTCAGTAGTAGAAATAGTACAAACTCTAACAATACTATTCTTTCTAGCAATTTCATCGTCTCTTTCCAATCTAGCATGCAATTCGGCTAACATCCTCACATTATTATCAATTTTAACTTGTATAGAATTGAGAGTTTTGCTCTCTTTAATATCATGAGGCATCTTCTTTATTTTCAACAATTCAACATCAAGAGCAAGACCATCAACCTTAGAGGCAAGACCATCAATTTTCCCTAGTTTTTCGTCAACAGTTTTATTGAAAGCAGTTTGTGTACTAATAAAATCCTTAAGGATGACTTCAAGATCAGAGGGTACACTTTATTATTGTTGTAGGAACTATCATAGGAATTACCATAACCATTGCCATTATTGGAAGGATAAGGCTTATAATTGCTATTACCAAAATTATTCCTATAAGCATTGTTGTTGAAGTTATTATTTTTATTAAATTTCACATCAACATGCTCTTCTTGAGCAACCAAAGAAGTTAAAGAAACATTATTTGGATCAACATGCGCTTGACTATTTGCAAGCATAGACATAATATCATCAATCTTAGCACTCAAGGAAGAGGTTTCATCAATAGAATTTACCTTTTTACCTGTTGGAGCTCTCTCGGTGTGCCACTCAGAATAATTTATCATCATATCATCAAGAATCTTTGTTGCAGCACCCAAAGTGATGGACATAAAGGTACCTCCAGAGGCCGAATCCAATAAATTCCCTGAAGAAAAATTTAATCCTGCATAGAAGGTTTGGATGATCATCCAATTAGTCAGTCCATGAGTGGGACAATTCTTAACCAATGATTTTATTCTCTCCCATGCTTGAGCAACATGTTCATTATCAAATTGCTTAAAATTCATTATGCTACTTATCAAAGAAATAATCTTAGCAGGAGCATAATATTTTCCAATGAAACCATCTTTGCATTTAGTCCATGAATCAATACTATTTCTAGCAAAGATATCAACTATTTTTTAGCACGTCCTCTCAGGGAGAAAGGAAAAAGTTTCAATTTAATAATATCACCGTCTACTTCCTTAAGCTTTTGCATTTCATAAAGTTCAACAAATTTATTAAGGTGAACAGCAGTATCATCAGTACTGACACCAAAAATTGCTCTTTCATAACAAGATTTAAAAGTGCAGGTTTAATTTCATAAAACTCTGCTGTAGCAGCAGGTGGAGCAATAGGTGTGCATATGAAATCATCGTTGCTTGTGCTAGTGAAATCACACAACTTAGTGTTCTCAGGAGTATTCATTTTAGCAAAATTAAAAACAAGACAGAAAATAACTCGTAAATAATCTAGACGCAAGTAACTAAATTTTTTGTGTTTTTGATAATTAAAAGCAAACAAGATAACATAAAATAAAATAAGCAAGACAAAAACAAAGTAAAGATATTGGAAGCGTGAGACTCCCCTTGCAGAAGTCTGCTGACTCCCCGGCAACGGCGCCAGAAAAAGTCTTGCTGACGTGAAACAAATGTTCGTTGCGAGACCCCAAGAGGAAGGTATGAAGTAGTGCAGCAGTAAGTTTTCCCTCAGTATGAAACCAAGGTTATCGAATCCAAGAGGAGCAGTAGCACTTCAGAAGATTGTCGGTGATGCCATTACCCAAATCACCGACGTGAAATCTGCACACAACACAATCAAATTACTTTGCTCCAACGAAACAGGAAGGTTGTCAATCTTCCCGGCTTGCTGAAAACAATAAGATGATCTTGATCATAGTATCATAGATTAATAATCAACTTGATCATAGTATTCAATATTCATCGGATCCCAGCAAATACAACATGTAGCATTACAATAAGATGATCTTGATCATGTTAGGCAGCTCACAAGATCTAAACATGATGGCATAAAGTGGAGAGACAACCATCTAGCTACTGCTATGGACCCGTAGTCCAAGGATAAACTACTCACGCATCACTCCGGAGGCAGGCATGGTGATGTATAGCCCTCCGGTGATGATTCCCCTCTCCGACAGAGTGCCGGGAAGAGGTTCTGGACCCTCCCGAGCTAGGGTTGACGACGGCGGCGCCTTTTGAACTTTTCGTGGAATATGATTCTCGATTTTAGGGTTTTTGCATCGGGGGAATAAGTAGACGAAAGGGCAGCGGCTGGAGACCCCCGAGGGGCCCACACCACCCTAGGGCGCGGCCCCACCTCTGGCCGCGCCGAGGGTGCGTGTGGAGCCTCCCCGGCTCTTCTCCATCTCCCCGGCCCTCTGGACTCCGTGTGTGTCGCGATGAAATAGGGAGCTCCGTAAATTTTCGTCCAATTCCGAGAATATTTCCAGAATAGATTTTCTGGAATACAAAAATAGCAGAAAACAGGAACTGGCACTGTGGCATCTTGTTAATAGGTTAGTCCCAAAAATGTATAAAAATGATATTAAGTGGATGCAAAACATGTAACTACTATCAACATGGAACATAAAAATTATAGATACGTTTGAGACGTATCACGGCTCGTCGGTAGCAACGTCGCGAGACGTCGGTAGCATCCGCCGCACCGTCGTTGATGATTTTACGGAGCAAAACATGCGCCATCGCTAACATCGTTGTGTGACGTCGGTAGCATCACAACGTGTCGTCGGTAGCAACACCGCGCGCCGGTAGCATCGTTATCTCATCGGTAGCGGTGCCATGCACCGTCGGTAGCAACACCCTGAGCCGTCGGTAGCATCGTTGCGTGTAGTCGGTAGCATCGCTGCGTGCCCCGGGTAGCATCGTCAGCTCGTCGGTAGCAAATGTCATGCGCTGTTGGTAGCATCACAGACTCGTCGTTAGCAACGCCGTGAGACGTCAGTAGCATCCGCTCGAAGCATTGCTGGATACCGTCGGTAGCATTGTCAGCTCGTCGATAACAATGACGGGCGCCATCGGTAGCATCGCCGTGTGCCATCGGTACCAACACCACGCGCTGGTTGCTTCGTCGGCTCATCAGTAGTTTTCCGCCATGGACAAAATTATGCTATTGTAGCAAAAAAAAATCGACTTCGCTGATAGTAACAAAATTATGCTTTTGTAGCAAAAATCGACTTAGCCGGAGACATCGACAGAGAACTTGTCGCAAAAATTTAAACTATTGTAGAAAAACTATAAAGTGATTGTAGCAACAAATTCTATGATGCAAATCCAAAGAGTTGTATGGTCAGTTATAGAAAAACAATTATTTTCATGATGCAAAATCAAAATACTATTGTAGCACAAAAATACACGTGTGGTGCAAATACAAAACATTGTGGTAGCAAAGACGGCGCTAGCTCACAGCACCCTCCGGTGGGCACACAAGCGTGTCGGTCATCGTCCTTGCAGCCATCGAGGATGAAGCAACGGCGGTAGGGATGTTGGTAGAGCCAAGGCGCGCACGGAAGGAGGTCGGGGCAGGAGGTCCGCGACGGGGCATCTAGGCCAGGGCCGCGGCGGCGCGGGACCTCGCAAGTCGGCGGTGGCGCGGAACCTCGTCGAGGGCGGCGTCTTGGCGGGCCTCGGCCATGGCGGCGGCGACGCGAGACCTCGCAGGTCGGCGGTGGCGCGGGGCCTTGTCCAGGGCGGCGGCGGGCGCCGCCGCGAGGATCCCCGCGGGCAAGCGCTAGCCCTCAAGGGACAACGAGGACTAGGCCGACGTCCATGGTGCTGCTGCGGTGTTGCCCACGCTCACGTGGTGGTGAAGCGCTGCGACGGCGGCGACGCGCAGGGGAGCTGTCCGATGGCGGCGGAGTGGAGCCTTGCGGTGCCGGCGCAGTGAATCTGTCCGGCGGCGCATCTTGCAGCATCGGTGGAGGGAGCATGGGTTTTGCCGTGGGACGTTGGGAGAGCAGTCGAAATCCATGGCGTATGTAATGGAACTAGTAGAGAGAGAAAAATGAGAGGAAAAGTAACGGAAGAGATAAGGAAGGAAAAGAGAGGAGGACTGCGTACGTGATGGGCCAAGGAGGCGGAGGCGTGGGCGTTGGAGCTAGTTAATCTGCGTCCGCACGATCGCATCTCATGATCTCATCGGACGGCCGCGCGTCTAGAGGACGCAGCGCGTTGATCCCCCGGGGGACAATGAGCGTTTTCCTTTGCCATAGCATGACCATCACAAGATCCAAAGGGAAGGAATATGCAGTCTTGAAAAATCTCTTCCGCACTATTGGTGATTTTCGGTCCAAGAGGTCCAATCTAGTACTAGCAATTCTCAGTGCTATATGGTCCTTTGCATTGCACAGTGGAAGAGGTAGCAATCCTCCGGCACGTAGTCGCGCACTCACAAAAGTGATTCGTCTATGGAAAAATCTGTCGACGACAATGCATGACTATGGTCAAAGTCTTCTCCACAAAAACAACGTCCACTCTCAGAAAATGAAGTCTGGAAACATAGCCAATAGAAAAATATTGATATTTTGTAATTATTAGGAATGGTACTTAACAAAAATCTAAAGCTTGTAATATGGTAGAAATTTTTGTTTTTGTACTTAATTGTGGGTAGTGCCATATCGCTTACCCAACAAATTTAATAAACCGTCACGTTATATATTATATAACCCTGAGCGATGTGTTAAACATCGCACCCGGTTCACCCCAAATAAATCACGTCAGGTCTTTCACACATGATTTATTTAACTTCCACCCTCTACGAATTTTGACAATATTTGGTAAGTTTATTTAATTCAAACATGTGTATAAACTTTTGTCATAAATGTTAATTAAATTAGACAACATGTGCTTTCTGCACTCCTTTGCAAAAGACAAGTATAATTACGGAGCAGTTATTCAACATTTTGTTTTCCCGTATTCTTTTCCTGCCGTTTCGCTGCCTCCGGCCTCCCCGCGCTCGTGTAAATTTTAGGAATAGTGATGGGGGATGCCCAACCGGGTAGGCCCAGAACCCCGAGTCGGCCTTCAAGGCCGGGTGGCCCAAAGCCCACCCGGTGTACATCTTCCAGTATACCGGGTCCCCGAGGATCCCGGTATGACGGCTCGGGGAGGCGGCAGCAGATATCTTCGAATCAGTCTGCGATTATGTATCTCGAAGAGTGCGCTCCACGAAGCCGCACTTGTAGGCAGGATAGCTAGCGCCGCCAGCGGAACCCGTCATTCCCTGTAAAACCTAGCCGGCTCGCTATATAAAGCCGGCAAGGAGCAACCTTAGAAGAGGGATCTCATTCCATAGCCTCTGGAGCACCCGCAAGCTCTGGTGCGCACACCATTGTACACCCCATTCAGATCCAAATACATACAAGCAGGAGTAGGTCTTTACCTCATACAGAAGGGCCGAACCTGGGTAAACTCTGCGTGCGCAACCTCTCTGTGAATCCTACGTCGCCTGGCTCACACCCGAGTTAAGCCACCCCGTATGGCATCTGCCGTGATTACCCCACGACAGTTGGCGCCCACCGTGGGGCCAGCGATCGCTGGAATTTACTTCATGGAGAGTCTTGAACCCGGCACTGGCGTCTACTTCAGCCCTCAAGCCATGTCGGGTCGCGGTGACATCGTCACCGGCAGCTACTTCGAGCACGGAGGGATCGGCTACGTCGCCGATCCACACACTTGGGGCAGGCCCAACTACGCCCCGATCACTCGCGCGATGGCTATCCCGTTCGGGACTGCCGTCACCGCCTACGTCGGCTTCTGCAGCTCGGATGAGGAGGAGTCGCCAACAACTACAGTGGTACTTCCTCCCCCGTCGACCCGCTTGACGAAGCCGCTGTCGACACCGCGGCTGCAAACCACTTTGCACCCGCCCCATCCGCCGAGACCGTCCAGATCTCGAACGACGACGACACCGGGTCAATCTTGCCCGTTCTCGACTACGAGTCGGAGGGCTCGACCGATCTGGCCTCGGACGGCACGGCAACACCCGCCCACATCTACATGACGGGCGAGGCGGCAAACTCTGCTGCCGCCAAACCTGCGGCAACAAACGCTGCCACATCAGAGGCCAACGCGCAGAAGCAGCGCGACCAGGCACGGCGCGAGCAGGAGGCTCGCGAAAAGCAGCAACGCGACGAATCTCTCGCCGCCCTGCGAGGACAAGCAGGTCAGGCGGCTGACCCGCTCAGCACCCCGATCACGCCGGCGAACGTCGTCGACCAGGCGACACAGCTCGAGCAGCTGCGCCGGAAGATGGCCCTCCAGCAGGAGGAGATCCGCCAGAAGGAGCTGGAGGTCGATGCTCAGTCGACCGCTCTCTCCGCGGTCACTCGGCATCACAAAAACCGCAAGTCGCGGCTTAATCCTGATGCACCAACTCGCGCGCTCGACAACGCCTTCGCGCGCGAGACAGAGCTGAAAGACAGCGCGACGAGTGCCGCAGGGCCCAGCCCGGCGGCTCGAGTCAAGTTCCGCCTCAACCTCGCCCGACGATGCCGCCTCCGGCGCCGCGGCCTCCTCCGAACCCGGCTCGTCCCAACCCCAGCCGCGGAACGACGACGACGCCGACCTCGCGATTTTCGGCACCCCAGTCGATTGCATGACTGCAGCCGCCTCTCTCTTCAAGAGGATCCGGGTCAAGGACAACCCCTATTGGAGCAAGGGGTGCAAGCTGGTGGACAAGGCGCTGGAGCTGCAGGAGAACATGTCGCAATCTGACGGCAAGCTCTACTCCAGATCGCCACCCAGCGAGAAAACGGCCTCGGCACCACACCGAAGCCAGGGAAACAAGGGTTCCCCCAGGCGTGACGCTGCCCCACAGCCGCCACGCAGTCGGCACGAGGAGCCGGCAGTGTCGAGCAACGCGAGGGCTGGAGGCAACCCGCCTCGGCTCGCCCGCAACGACGCCCGGCACACCATCAACAACAACCAGGCGCAGGCACGCTCCAATCACTCCGCTCCGGATCTGCGCCACCACCTCAACGACAAGCGCGCCGAGGCGACGCGCAACAACAAACGACGACGACGACGTCGGCCCTAGATGCTTTGGACCCGCCATCAGAGGCGAGCGTTTCCCTAGCAGCTTCAAAGGACCGAGAGAGGCGCCCAAGTACAACGCTGCCATGAACCCGGAAACTTGGGTCCAGGACTACTTGGCCGCCATGAGCATCCAGAACGCGTCTTCGCTCTGTTGTGCGCGCTATTTTCCTCTCATGCTTGAGGGAACGGCTCGCACTTGGCTCAACAACCTCCCCAGGAACAGCGTCAACTCCTGGGGCGAGTTGAAGAGGCTCTTCATCACCAACTTCGAGGGGACCTGCAAGCGCCCGGCCACGGTCGAGGACCTCAAGCGCTGTGTCCAGAAGGAGGGCGAGTCCACTAGAAAGTGGTATCGCCGAGTCGCCGACCTCATCAACTCGGCAGAACACCTCAGCGTCGACACGGTGCACTCCCACCTCGAGGACAACACCACCTTCGAGTCGCTCAAGCAGAAGCTGCGGCGCTCGCACAAGGGTGACATGACGATGGGCCAGCTACTCGCCATCGTGCACAAGTACGCCGAGTCCGACGTCACCAAGGACGACTCCGAGGAGGACGACGACGAGAAGAAAGGCGGCAAAAACAAGAGCAAGGCCAAACACTCCAGCGCTCATAAACGCAAGGGTGACGGCGGCTCCGAGCTTGTAGCCGCCACGGCTGCGGGGGCCGCGGCTTCAAGAGCCAACGCGGCAACTTCCCGCGAAAGAAGCTCACCGCCACGGAGATCTGGCCATGCCGTGTAGGTATCATAGCCTACCCGGCAAGCCAGCCGGCCACACCACTGACGAGTGCAGCTGGACTGCAGAAATCGTCAAGGCCAAGACCGGTGCCAAGAAGCGGGCACCCGACGGAGACGACGACGGTGAGCAGCAGCAGGGCATGCCTCCCACTGCCGGCTTCATGGGCCACACCTTCGTCGGCCTCGATTCCAGGCGGGAGGAGAAGGTCATACGGCGCGCCGTCCACGCGACTCTGCCAGACGTGCCCCAGTGGCTCGACTGGTCAGAGCAGCCGATCACATGGAGCCGTCAAGACCACCCGCCCCACGTCGATTACCCGGGCAAATTCGCTCTGGTGGTTGCGCCCCAGGTCAAGGGCTACATCTTGACCAAGACATTGATGGACGGGGGTTCGAGCATCAACATCCTCTACTACGAGACGTTCCAACGCATGAAATTGCGTGATGAACAGCTAGTCCCCACCATCACCACCTTCCACGGCATCGTCCCGGGAAAGAAGGCCTACCCGCTAGGCAAAATCGCACTCGACGTCGTCTTCGGCACCGCCAAGAACTTCCGGCTCGAGAAGATCTGGTTCGAGGTGGTGAACTTCCGTAGTTCCTACCATGCGATCCTCGGGCGACCCGCCTTTGCCAAATTCATGGCAAGGCCCTGCTACGCCTACCTGAAGATGAAACTGCCGGGTCCAAACGGCATCATCACTGTACACGGCGACGTCGACCGCGCCATCGAGTGCGAAAAGGGCAACGCCGTCTTTGCCGAGTCCGTCATCGCCACGGAACAGCTGGAGCAACTCAAGCTGCAAGTCGACCCCAACGACATGACCATTGTCAAGAAGCCGACTCTGGACTCACGCGACAAGTTCCAGTCGGCACAGGAGACCAAGCACATCCCGCTGGTCGAGGGCGACTCCTCCAAGACGGCGGTGATCGGCTCGCACATGGACGTCGCATAGGAAAGCGCGCTCTGCGACTTCCTCCGTGAGAATCGGGACATCTTCGCATGGAAACCATCCGACATGCCAGGTGTCCCGAGGGAGCTCGCAGAGCACAAGCTCAACGTTGACCCCAAGCTGAAGCCAGTGAAGTAGTTCCTGCGTCGCTTCACTGGTGAGAGACAGAAGGCTATTGGCGAAGAAATAGCCCGGCTCCTAGCTGCCGGGTTCATCGCCGAAGTCATACACCCGGAATGGCTTGCCAACCCGGTGCTCGTTCTGAAGAAGAACGGAACATGGCGGATGTGCATCGACTACACCGGCTTGAACAAAGCCTGTCCCAAGGATCCATTCGCATTGCCACGCATCGATCGGCTGATCGACTCGACGGCAGGGTGCGAGGCACTATGCTTCCTCGACGCCTACTCCGGGTACCACCAGATCAAGATGGCGCCCGAAGATCAGGAGAAGACGTCTTTCATCACACCCTATGGCGCGTTTTGTTACGTCTCCATGCCCTTCGGCTTGAAAAATGCCGGAGCGACTTACCAGCGGTGCATACAGAACTGTTTGCACGAGCAGATCGGCCGCAACGTCCACGCATATGTGGACGACATCGTCGTCAAGTCCAAGCTGAAGACAGACCTGATTGCCGACCTCACGGAGACATTCACCAACCTCCGCAAGTACAGGATAAAGCTCAACCCGGAGAAATGCGTCTTTGGTGTACCCGCGGACAAGCTCCTGGGCTTCATCGTCTCCGAGCGAGGCATTGAGGCCAACCCAGAGAAGATCAAGGCGATCGAAGCTCTGAAGAAGCCGGAAAACCTCCGGGACGTGCAGCGGCTCACAGGCTGTGTCGCTGCCCTCAGCCGTTTCATCTCACGACTCGGTGAGAAGGCCATGCCCTTATACCGGCTCCTCAAGAAGTCGGACACGTTCACCTGGAACGACGAGGCAGACGCCGCCTTGACGGCACTCAAGAAGACGTTGGCCGAGGCGCCGATCCTCGCATCTCCACTAGAAAAGGAGCCGATGCTCCTCTACATCGCTGCGACCAACCGAATCGTCAGTGCGGTGGTCGTCATCGAGCGCAAGGAGGAAGGCACGAGCAACTGGTCCAGCGGCCAGTTTACTACGTCAGCGAAGTCCTGACGGATTCGAAGCAACGTTACCCGCACTACCAAAAACTTGTATACGGTGTTTTCTTTGCTTCAAGAAAACTGCGACATTACTTCATGGGCCACCCGATGACGGTGGTCAGCTCGTCCCCTAGCTGAAATAATCCGTAACAGAGAGGCAACTGGGCGCGTCGCCAAATGGGCCTCTGAGCTACAGCCTTTCGGCCTCAGCTACGCAACCCGCACTGCGATCAAGTCACAGTCACTATCCGACTTCCTCGTCGACTAGATGGAGACACAGTTGCCAGCTCCAACCTATGAAGCCGGCTGACATGGGTATGCCTATCGGGTACCCTACCATGAGGGTACCTGGTGCACGTATCGACTAGGCCCAACTATCAGAGCCTACATGAAGCCCATGAAGGGAGGCCCACGAAGATGAAGTATCCTCCAAGTTTGGCGAAGCAATAGTCGGTTTAGAGTTTCCTTACTTGTAAATCGAGTCGGTTACGAACACCCGGGACCCAGCCTATTATTTAAGGACTGGGAGGGCCATCGAACCAGACAACGAACCACCAGAGCCACAAACCCTAGCGAGATCGACATCTCGCCGGGATCCTTGTAACCATCATATTCACAAATCAATAACAGACAGGCAGGACGTAGGGGTGTTACCTCCACACGAGGGCCCTGAACCTGGGTAAAATCTTTGCCCTGCTTGTCAGCCGACGATACTTCCAGCTCTACCACGTTCTCTCCCCCATATTCATAACCTAGGGACCTTAACCATGGGTCTTGATGAGTCTACCCCTCGTCAAGTGGCGCCGTCTGTGGGAAAGAATAGCGCTGGACTCGAAGTTTCGCCGGTCCCAACAGCAAACGGCAAATCGCCGATCACACCAGCAAACGGCAACACGCCGATCTCACCAGCAAACGGCAACTCGCCGATCTCATCTGCAAACGGCAACTCGCCGGCCATGTCAGCAAACAGCAACTCGCCGATCCAGGCGACACACGGCGACTCGCCGATCTACTCGAAAAGCGGCAGCCTGCCCGCTTCACCCGCAAAAAGCGCATCTGCTCTTCCAATGAATTTCAATCCGCACTCGCCGGAGCTTCAGGAGGCGTTTTCTGGCCTTGAATCAGGTTTGAGCTTAACTGTTGGAGCATTCAATTTTTTCGTAAACAATCTTGGCACGCAGGACTCACAGATCCGCAACAACGGTGCTGGGTGCACTCGAGGCTCCGTCGACTGCTCTCGCCCCATCGTCGAATCCTGAAGCCTGCTCGCCCGCAACAACCATGTCGACCGGCGAGCTCGATAGGTTCATGATGACGGAACTCCAAGGCGAGGAAGCAGAATCAGCATACAACACAAGCAACATCGACTTCAACCTACCACTCGACGAGAGTTTCGACTGCGGGATCTCCCTCGATGACTTCTACGAGCCCGCGATTCATAACGACAACAACGTCGACTCGGAGATCTTCACCAACACCAACCTCGACTCAGAAATCCGTAATGGCTTCGCCAACACCGAGATGAGCATAGGTGATGAGCACATCGACAACGAGATTCGCCTCGAAGATCTACTCGATGAACACACTGGCTCTGACATGAGCCTCGATGGCGATGTCGAGTCCATGACTGGAATCGACAGCACATACACCTGTCCTCGGGTCACGCCCCATCAGGTCTACGTGGCCTTCACCGCAGAATCATCCGCAGACGCTGCCGCTCGCAGGCCTGCACAATTCCCATGCACGGTAACCATGCCAGATGGGGTCACAACCTTGACAATCACGGAGGAGATGGCAGCAAAAGCAGATAAAGTCATAAAGGAGTGCACTATGATGCCGCCAAACTCCACTCCAGAGGAGATGTTGACCTTCCAGTACTTCAACTGGCAGGAGTCAATTCGACTGCAAAACTACCGAGCGACGCTCGAGGAGCGCAAAAGGCAAGCCAGCCTCTCGAGTGCCCGACGAAGGGAGCAATCCCTCGGGTCCACACAGCAACCAACCCCTCGACCTAGGTCGCGGTTGGCAAGCCTTCCAGAACATGAAAGGGTAGCAATCACCCGTAACCTGTCGTTCATGACAGAGGACGCTAACGGAATCCCAGTACCCAAAACTGCTGCGGGTGCATTATTCTCCGTAGGTGCTTACCTCAAGGCAATACAACCTCCGGCGAATGACCCTAACGCAGCCCTGCATCGCCAACAACTCAAATCGCTAGCTCTAGCGGCACAGGCTATGCAGCCAGAAGACAAAACTCCAGCAAGGGATCGCGATCGCGACATAGTCGACTCACGACACGCAGCACATCATCGCAGTGGTCGCAGCCACCACTCGGATGAAGGAAGGAGAAGCACGCGCCGGCACAGGTCCAGCAGGAGCAGGTCTCGAAGATCCTATAGCAGCGATTCATACTCTGATCGCGAACCAGAGCCATGCGGAGCATTGTGCTTCACTCGACGCATCCGTGAGACGCGGATGCCCAAACGGTTCAAGTTGACAGGCGAGCAACCCAAGTACAACGGTCGCCAAGAACCTTCTGGGTGGCTAGAAGATTACAGACTCGCCGTGGCATGCCAGCGGGGCACGAACACCACGGCGATGCAGTACATACGACTTATGCTCGAAGGAACTGCCCGCGACTGGCTCAAATCACTCCCTCCATCATCATATGACTCGTGGGATGATTTCCGCAGAGACTTCATCAAAAACTTCGAGCCTCTGTGTGAGCGCCCGAAGACATTCGAGGAATTAAGGACATGTACTCAACGATCAGACGAGTCGCTGAGATCATACATACGGCGGTGGACCGAAATACGCAATTCGGTTGGCAAAGTGTCAGAAGACAGGGCCATGGATGCCTTCATACAAGGTCTCGCCAGGAAGGACTTCAAAGAGGCACTTGGTCGTGAAAAGCCAACCTCCCTGGCTGACCTCATCAAAGTTGCGACTGAGTGGGCAGATGGAGAGGATTCTGTACGCAGATCCCGTGCTTCCCCAACACGCGACAACTACGAAAGCGGCAGTCGAAGCCGCAGAGATTCATACAGAGAAGATCGCAGGCGTAAACGGTCCAGACGTCCTTACGACGATAACAGACCCGAGTTCATGGCGGCTGGATACACACAGCCAAAGGAGGACCATGATAGAAGCAATCGACGCTCGGATGATCGACGTGACAGTCGAGATCGCGAGCAGCGGAGCGATAGCTACAAAAGGCAAGAATGGCGCAAACGTAGCGACGCAAAACCCGAGCGGTCGTTCGAGGAAAAGATGGACGACTGGTGCAGATTCCACCTCTTCAAGGGGGACGACGGAAAACTACGCTCCAATCACACCCTAAGGAACTGCAGGGAATTCGACCAAATGGCGACTGACTATGTGATACGACTCAAGAGGAATGGCCCAGCACCTGCTCAGCCCATGCCTGCACCCGTACCACAGCCGAACGCTGTGCCCGCTCTCATGGCGCCACAGCCGCCACCGCAACCCGCACCACAGCCTGCTCCAGGCGCAAATCTCGCAGGTGCCATACAACCTGTGCTACGGGCGGAAGATGATCAATATCCACAGCCCCACGGGCAGATGTACATGATACAAAAGGGTCGCCCCTCTAACAGGCAGCAAAAACTAATCACTCGACAGGTGAACTTGGCTGTCATGGCACCTCCAGCCGTGCCCGAATTTCTGAAGGGATCGGAAACCATCATAAGCTTTAGTCGAGAGGATCATCCCCCAGCTGTAGCTCGACCAGGGCATGCGGCTCTGGTACTCGACGCGCAAATAGGAGGCTACGCCATGACCAAGGTCTTCATGGATGGAGGCAGCGGCATAAACATCATCTTCGCGGACACACTCCGCAAAATGAACAGGTCAGTCGAAAACCTCCCAAAATCTTCAAATACCTTCCACGGTATCGTTCCTGGCAAAGCAATTAGCCCAGAAGGCACCGTACAACTCGACGTTACGTTCGGGGACGTAAGCCACTTCAGGACAGAGTCGATTGAGTTCGAGGTCGTCGACTGGAAATCACAATACCATGCTATTCTTGGTCGCCCGACGTTTGCTCGATTCATGGCGGTGCCACACTATGCGTACCTCACGCTGAAGATGCCAGGACCAAAGGGAGTCATCACTGTCCGTGGAAACTTTCAAAGGTCCGATGCTTGCGACCGCGAGTTCAGCAAAATCTCCGAGATGTTCGGGGTGGAGGAATCACTCGCTGACTTAGCGATTACCAACGACCGCACACTCCTTCCAGAGCATAAGAAGTTGGCAGTCGACAGATCCTTCAATGCTACAAATGACACAAGGTCGCATCAGGTGCACCCGACCGATCCGACCAAGACAGTCAACATATCTTCGAGCCTGCCTATCGCATAGGAAGGCGCGCTCGTCGAATTCCTCCGTGAGAACTGGGAAATATTTGCGTGGTGTCCAGCCGACATGCCAGGTATTCCCAGGGAATTCGCCGAGCACTCTCTCCAATTGTTTCCAGATGCAAAGCCAGTCAAGCAAACGATGCGTCGAATCTCCGGTCCAAAGCGAACCGCAGTCGAATCCGAAGTCGACCGGTTACTCGCAGCAGGATTCATTAGGGAAATCAAGAAATCACAATGGGTGGCCAACCCTGTACTCGTAGAAAAGAAGCATACAGACATCCTTCGGATGTGCGTGGATTTCACAGCGCTGAACAAGTGCTGTCCGAAGGATCACTTCCCGCTACCCCGGATCGATCAGATCGTTGACTCCACCGCCGGATGCGCACGACTCTCCTTTCTGGATGCTTACTCAGGTTATCACCAGATAAGGATGAAGCAAGAAGACGAAGAAAAAACGGCGTTCATAACCCCACTCGGGGTCTACTGCTACACAACTATGCCCTTCGGGCTAAAAAACGCGGGTGCAACATACCAGCGCATGATGCAGGACTGCCTCAAAAAGCAAATTGGACGCAACGTCCAGGTCTACGTTGATGACATTGTCATTACCACAAGGGAAGAACGCACACTACTCGACGATTTGAGGGAGACGTTCGCAAACCTCAAACGCTTCCATATCAAGCTCAATCCTAAGAAGTGTACGTTCGGCGTTCCAGCCGGGCAGCTCTTAGGGTACCTAGTCTCTGCTCGTGGAATCGAAGCAGACCCAGAGAAAATACAGGCCATCCTCACCATGCAAAGGCCTTCAAAGCTTCATGATGTGCAGAAACTAGCAGGACGAGTAGCGGCGCTCAGTCGATTCATCAGCAAACTGGGTGAAAAGGCTCTACCATTCTATCGACTGATGAAGAAGGCGGACAAGTTCGAGTGGACGCCAGAAGCTGAAGCAGCCTTCACAGATCTCAAGCGGATCCTCACAAGCCCTCCAATCCTCGTCGCACCTAAGGAACGGGAACCACTCTACCTGTATGTCTCGGCTACAAACAGGGTGGTGAGCACCGTACTGGTAGTCGAACGCGTGGAGGAGGGGCACATCCAAAGCATACAACGTCCAGTCTACTACCTGAGCGAGGTTCTCTCCATATCAAAACAGCGGTACCCGCACTATCAAAAGCTGGCATACGCTGTATTCATGTCCTCAAGGAAGCTGACACACTACTTCACCGAGCATCCGATTACCGTGGTAAGCAACTCAGCAATCGGTGATATACTCACAAACCCCAATGCAACGGGTCGAGTGGCAAAATGGCTCATCGAGCTGGCTCCAAGAGATATCAAGTACGAGCACCCGAAGGCTATCAAAGCACAAGTCCTACCCGACTTCACAACCGAGTGGATAGAAGCCCAATTACCTGGAGCACCAGACGTGGCCAATTCCTGGACCATGTACTTCGATGGGTCCAAGAAACATGAAGGCGCAGGCGCAGGCGTCGTCCTCATATCACCAAAAGGGGACAAGCTACGTTATGTTTTGCAGATGGGATTCAAGCTACCCTCCAATAACGAGGCTGAATACGAGGCTCTGATCCATGGCATGCGGATGGCAAAGGCACTCGGGTGCACTCGACTGATGATCTACGGCGACTCCAACCTCGTGGTGCAGCAAACAATGAAGGCCTGCGACGCAATCGCGGACAACATGATCGCTTATCGCGATCTGTACAACACACTAGAGGCAGCTTCGAGGGCTGCGAGTTGAGGCACATAGGAAGGGAAAGCAACGAAGAAGCAGACATGCTAGCCAATCTTGGCTCAACTGGCGCACAAATTCCACCTGGTGTCTTCCTCGAGCGTATTGAACACAGATCCATCAAGGAGAAACGAGAGCCTCCTCCGTCGACTACGCCACCCAAAAGCAAAATGCCTAGCACAGAGGACCCCCCTGTCGAGGTATTTCTCATTGAGCCAACCTGGACTCAACCTTTTCTGGCTTACATACTCCGTAGCGAGCTACCAGATGACATAACCGAGTCCCGACGCGTGACTCGAAGATCAAAAGCATACACCGTTATCAACGGCGAGTTATACAAGCGCAGCATATCAGGTATGTTCCAAAGATGCATCGCACTCGAAGATGGCCAAGCCATACTTCGAGACATTCATGCAGGTACCTGTGGGCATCACGCCAGCAGTCGATCACTCGTAGCCAAAGCCTTTCGCGCAGGGTTTTACTGGCCTACAGCACTCAAAGACGCGGAGGACATAGTCAAAAGGTGCGTCGGCTGCCAGAAATTCGCAACAAGGCCGCACGCACCCGCATCGGCGTTGAAGACTATACCGCTGGCCTGGCCTTTCGCCCAATGGGGGCTCGATATGGTTGGGCCACTCAAAAAATCATCGCATGGCGGGCATACTCACCTACTGGTGGCAGTCGACAAGTTCACAAAGTGGATCGAGGCGGTCCCCATCACAAATTCGACTGCTACTACGGCAGTCAACTTCATAAAGAGCATCATCTATCGCTTCGGTGTCCCAAACAGTATCATCACTGATAACGGCACAAACTTCACGGCTGAGGAGTTCAAAACCTTTTGCAAAGAGCAGGACATTACGCTCAACTACGCATCCGTGGCGCATCCGCAATCCAATGGCCAAGTCGAAAAGGCCAATGGGCTTGTGACGAGTGGGATCAAGAAGCGCCTCCTGGTGCCACTCAAAAGAGCTGCAGGTGCTTGGGTCGAAGAACTACCGTCTGTGCTATGGAGCCTACGCACAACTCCCAACACTTCTACGCAGTTCACCCCATTCTTCATGGTCTACGGTGCAGAGGCGATTCTGCCATCAGACGTAAGGTTCAACGCACCACGAGTTGAAGCATACAATGAAGAAGACGCAGAAGAGGCACTCGAAGACGCAGTCGACTTGCTTGATGAGGCGCGCGACACGGCCTTAGCCCGCACAGCTGTTTACCAGCAGGACCTTCGCAACTACCACAGCCGTCGACTGCGCACCAGGTCCTTCGTCGTTGGCGACCTGGTTCTTCGACTGAAGCAAAAGAAGGTGCACAAGCTCGCTTCCCCATGGGAGGGTCCCTTCATCATCACGGAGGTCCTTGGTGGAGGTGCATATCGACTGAAGCACGCGAAGACAGGCGAACCCTCTCACAATCCGTGGAACGTTGCGCATCTGCGCCGTTTCTACGCATAAAGTGCTCACAGTCATACAATGTAATAGGCTATATGTCGGATGGCTGCAGGTTTCAGACGCGCTCTTTTCCTTACCAGGGTACCTAAGGGGACTGGAAGGTTTTTAATGAGGCGGCCTGCAGCCTAACATTCAAAAGAGGAATAAAATCAATGTTCCTTCGACTCCTTTGTGGCTACCACCTGCATAATTCATACCTTAACCGCACCCGAGACCCTCGGGGGCTGCGTAACAAGGATCCGAACAAAGAACATAAAAACTTTGCAGCCGCACTCGAATACTCGGGGGCTGCACAGTCATCGGTTCATAACCAACACATATTTCACAAACCCCGCTCGATTGACTCGGGGGCTCGGCAAAAAATCAAAGTATACAAACTATACAATATACAAAGAGTCAAAAATTACACTCGGGGGCTGCCCCCTATACAAAAATTGCACTCGCAAACCATTCTAATCCTCAGGCTCGTCTTTTACGGGCAGCTCGGGGCCGCAAAGCTGTTCGCGAGTGCACTCGATCAGTGTCTCCGCAGCTTGGATCGTGTCATCCAAGTCTTTTTGTTCGAGAACCTCTCCGGCTGCAGGTGTCCGCAACACCAACCTTGGTTTTCGACTACGCATATACGCCATTGCAGCGTTGGCTCCAATTACAAGTCTTTGAGACAGCAACTCTCGAATGGGATTTGTTTGGCGGAAGATGTTCAACACAGCACGAATCCCTTGTGGTTGTGGCCCCGAAGGAAAAAGAGTCTCGTTCAGACGAATAAACGATGCCCGGCATAACTCCAGCAGCTCAGCACTTCGCCAGACGCGATCCTTCAGGGTGGCAAGTATGCGGGCATGGTACCTATCAAGCCAAAAGTGTTGACGCCCAGTTGTAGGGTCGTCAACCACGCTATCCAGGCGTCCTTCCACGCGAATCTGTTCAGCCTGGAAGTTGTCGACAAAGCCTACAAATACGGGCGCACCAGTTAGATCAAAAGGACAAAAGCTACACAAAAAGCTTGTAAAACAAAGCAAGATTCGAACTTACACTCGAGTTGCCTGTTCACAAGCTCCATCTCCCCGAGAACATAATCCTCGCGTTGGGTGGCCAACGCGGGTCTGGCCCTCAATCGACTCAGCTCAGCCTGGGCGTCCTTCAGATCTTGCTCCATTCTCAATATTTAGCCTTCATATACTCCATCACCTTGGCATCATTTGCCACCTGACCCTGGGATCGGGTGGTGGTTGGAGCCTGCGAGGAACTAGTCGCGTAGCAGGTTCTCGTGACTGTTCAAAGAGCATAATCACAAACACAAAGTTTGTAAGACTCGCGTCATAAGCATACAACTCTCCAAATGAAAGACATTGGCAAAAGACAGTTTGCATAAACAAGGTAGCAAAAACAAAGCGCAGACTCGCGCAGTTCAGAAGGTATCATTACAAGGCATAAAAAAGCAAAAGGGTACAGCTACCCTAAGCCTAAGATTTCGATTTCCTAAGCAGACGATTGGCAGTCTCGAGTGCCCGGCGCTCCATGGTGTTCATGAAAACTTCAGCCAGTCGCGCGGCTGCTCCGCTCACCCCCTTCAGCGAAATGGGCTTCCCGTCTGGCTTCTGAGGGAACGCAGACAGTGCTGCCTCATAGTCGCAATCTATCCCATGTCCCATAAGAAGCTTGATGGTGGACTCGGATCCGCGTACCGTGTTGGCGCGAGCAAAACCCGCCATGGTGGACGTCCCGGGGCCAAACACGTTGGCGAAGTCATCCACCGTCGACGGCACCACGCCAGTAGGGAACACCACTTGGTATACAGCACCAAGTGTGCTCGTTGATTTGGCGAGTGCTTCTTTCGCCTGGTTGCACAGAGCGCCTAAGCCGCCCACAGCCTGTTCCAGCGAAAGATCGTCACTCGCCACGTCTGCAGAGGCCGGTGCGCCAACAGCTTCTGCACAATTCAAAACAGGCATAAGTACGACACTCGACAAGTTATATCGTCATATCAAAAGGAGAAAAAGATTACTCACCTCCCATGGCCTGCGCGAGTGCCGCGAGCTGGTCAGCATATTCTCGCTCGCGTGCAGCAGCTGAGTTGGTGGCGGCAGTCAGCTCTTTCTTCGATTCTTCGCGCTGCGCGGCGAGTGCGTCTTCCAGCTCCTTCTTCTCGCCTGGCCCAGCAAAAATTACGTGTATTCAATACTCGACAAAATCAGGCATTGCGAAAAGAAGTTGGGCAAAACAAAAGCAAAAAGGAGAACTCACGACTGAGCCGCTCGAGCTCGGCGCGCATGGTGTCCCTCTCCTGCTCCACCTGGACATAAGCCTTGGCAGAATCTGCCAAGGTGTGGTAGAAGGGCTGCGAGCACACGGATTCAGCAAAAATCTAAAAATTCTCACAGACCTACAACTAAACGGGTCAAGCAAAAAAGTTACTCACGTGGTTCATCCACGGCTCGGGAGCCGCGACGATGTCCCGACATCTGGAGTTGCCGCCTTGGCTGTTTCAACGACAGCGTCAGTGGCCATGGGCTGGGCAGCCTCGTTTCCAGTCGGTGCAGACTTCGAGTGCTCCACGGCTGGAACATTCTCGACTGGAGGAGTCCCAGGCTGGTTGTTTTCAGCACTGTGAGCAACACAACAAAACAAAAGGATGGTCAGCACAAAAATATGACAGCACAAACATTTTCATATCATACTCAAAAACACACATACCTGTGCTCCTCATCTTCCTCGTCTTCGGAGTCGCCAAAAATTGGTCCTCCAAAGGCTGGGGTACCACTCGACTGAAGCGGAAGAGTCGAGCTTGTTGAGCACGCACGCAAAGGAGCGGCTTGGAAAACAGGTGGTGAATCTGATTCCTCGTCATCCTCCAAGCCTTGCTCCTTCGCGGGCGAACTGGCAGCAGAAGGCGCCTTCTTGGCCAGTCGACGCCGCTTGGCTGCGCGGTATCGACTTCTTGGTCAGAAGGAGCCTTGTCTTCAGATTGGACTTCTTCTGCTGCTTCTTCCTCGCATCCTCCACACGTGAAGTGGTGGCGGAAGGGATGGGCGACTGATCCCCTTTCGGGTCCACCACCTGTGCCTGTGTTTCTTCAGTCTCGCCATTTTCAGGCAGAGGAGGAAGGGAGGCAGCAGTCGAGTGACCCTGCATAGCACACATCACAAATTGCAAAGTCAGAATCAAAAATCGCGATCAAAACATGCGAGTGGCAAACTTTCATTGCAAGCAGGCTATAACACATACATACCTCAAGCAAAGGGTTCTCCAACCCATATGGTGCAACAGGGCAGTCGACATTGCAAGTGTCGCCTGTCGTCAAGTTGGTGATGTGTCGCACATGCGTCAGCAGCTCACTCCTTGAAAGCTCCTCTGGATTCATTCGGGTGATGTCACCTGCGCCTTCATACTCCCACATGGGGTGCGCTCGGGCGCGAATGGGCCACACCCGCCTCTTCACAAAGGTGGCGATCAAATGGATGCCTGTGACCTTGTCCAGCATGCCTCCGATCCGAGCCAGCAAAGGGCTTGCCTCCTCCATTTCTTCGGCTGAGAGTTGGTGATCCCACGCCTTGGTCCTGGTGAAAGCAGCAGTCGAGAAAGGGGCGGCTGCATCCTGCTCACAGTCGCATAAAACCACCCCTTCCTCCAGCCTTGAGCGGAGTCGACGGTCTTCAGGCGGAAGTATCGGGTGTCGCTGCGCACCTGTATTCCACAGCCGCCGACGGGGTAGGTGCGACCACCTCCTCTGTTCGGCCGCACCATGAAGATGGCTTCCACAGCGCCCAGCTGGGAGCGACGCCGAGGAAGCACTCGCACAGCGTGATGAAGCACGCGATATGCATAATGCCGTTTGGGGTGAGATCATGGATCTGCACCCCGTAGGCAAAAGAAGACCACGAACGAAATCGTGGAGGGGAAGCGAAAAGCCCCTAGGCAAAAACTCCGCAAAACAAACACGCTCGTTGGCGCGTGGTTCGGGGAGTACCTCCTTGGGCGACGGCGCGCGGACGGCGAGCTGCTCCGCGGGTGGCAGATACCCCTGCTCGCGGAACTTGACCAAATGGGCGTCCTTGATGGTGGACTTCGCCCAGTCCCCGCTGCCCTTCTTCAGCGCGGCGGATGCAGATGTACCCGCCACGGCCTTCTTGCCCTTGGTCGCATCGGTAGCGGCGGCGGCAGCAGCACCACGCTTCGCACCTCCACCTTTCGCCATTGCTAGTGGAGGAGTGTGGGGCAAAGAACTTGGGCGCAGAGCAATGGAGGGGCCGCGAGGAAGGAGACGAGGGGCGGCGCAGGGGGCAAATGGCAAGTAAAAAACTTGCCAGCGCCGTCCCCCCTATTTACCACAGAGCGCAAAAACGATCGTAGCCGTTAAAACAAATCCATACGCTCCGCGCGAAATCTGGCCATACACGTGGCGGCCACGGAGAGCAACCGTCGCCGGCCACTCCGCCCACTACGCACGAGAATCCAGGAAGCCATCATCACGCCCCGTGAAAATAGTGCCCGAACGGTCAAATCAAGTCCACGCGGCGTCATCCCTGGTCAGCTCTGCAAAAACGGGCCCACAGAACAGGGTCACGTCTTATCAAAGCCTCTCCAGGCACGCCATCGCTTGTCAGAGATAGCAGTCGCAAAATGCGTCATTGCTGACGTTGTTCTCTTTTTCACAACTGGCATAAAAGTCACTCGATGATATCTTCGGGTGGTCTCTCGCATAAGTTTCGGTTGGTTTTTTAGCAAAAGTCATAGAGGCCAGTCGAAATTCTTTCGACTGCAGCATCATACTCCCATCGGGAGCGTATCAAAAAATTTCTTTGACTAAAATGTGCAGGGTAAAAGAATTTGAGATTATCCTCCATTGCAAGCAATAAAGCACAATCTCGGGGGCTACTCCCATCGGGAGCGCTGTCGCGCACCCGATAGAATAATGGCAAAAGTGCAGTCGACGGAACATTCGACTAAGTTCATAAGCAAAATCACACTCAAAATATTCCCGAGTTGATCCGACGATCCTTGGATGCTGCATGCATAAGTGCAAAGGTAAGACCCGCCGATCAGTCGAGCTGGGCTAAGGACCGCTCCAGCAGCGTTATCCTTAAATGTTCCGTGTCAGCAGACATGATGAAAATCCCCGACGGACGCGTTGGGTAGATTCAAAATTATACTGCAGTTCGATTCAGTAAGACCTCAACGGCCGTTTCGAGTCTGTCCAGTTTGTTCCAGATTCGAGTCCGGGGACTCGAGTTTGATTGAAAGCTAGTATGGTTTTGCCACAAATGGTAGTTAACCGGCCCCGATCCGTCGTGTGTGCCGGGCCTGCTAAGCTAATATCCCTTGATTATCATAAGCAAAAACTCATAGTCGATGAAAACACTCGGCATTGCTAACATGTGCTATTTCATAAGAATTCTAAATACAGATGTAAAAAATATATAACGTGCATGATGTATGAGTCCATGCCCGACTCTTCGAATCAGACAAGTACTCGGGGGCTACTGACATGGGTATGCCTATCGGGTACCCTACCATGAGGGTACCTGGTGCACGTATCGACTAGGCCCAACTATCAGAGCCTACATGAAGCCCATGAAGGGAGGCCCACGAAGATGAAGTATCCTCCAAGTTTGGCGAAGCAATAGTCGGTTTAGAGTTTCCTTACTTGTAAATCGAGTCGGTTACGAACACCCGGGACCCAGCCTATTATTTAAGGACTGGGAGGGCCATCGAACCAGACAACGAACCACCAGAGCCACAAACCCTAGCGAGATCGACATCTCGCCGGGATCCTTGTAACCATCATATTCACAAATCAATAACAGACAGGCAGGACGTAGGGGTGTTACCTCCACACGAGGGCCCTGAACCTGGGTAAAATCTTTGCCCTGCTTGTCAGCCGACGATACTTCCAGCTCTACCACGTTCTCTCCCCCATATTCATAACCTAGGGACCTTAACCATGGGTCTTGATGAGTCTACCCCTCGTCCGGCAGATGGACCTTGTTCTTTGACGGGTCGAAGATGTATGAGGGCTCGGGGGCTGGAGTCGTCCTCACTTCTCCCCAAGGTGACAAGATGCGATATGTGCTGCAGATACACTTCACCTGCACCAATAACGTCGCCGAGTACGAAGCCCTCCTACATGGCCTACGCGTGGCCAAGGAGATGGGGTCAGCCGTATCAAATGTTATGGCGATTCCGACCTCGTCGTTCAGCAAACGATGGGGACCTGGGATGCAAATGATCCCAACATGGCGGCTTACCGCCGGCTCGTCGATCAAGTCGGCGGCCACTTCGCCGGCATGGAGCTGGAGCACGTCGACCGAAGGAAAACGAGGCGGCTGACGCACTCTCTCGCTTCGGGTCTAAGCGGGACCGAGTCCCACCCGGCGTCTTCCTCGACCACCTGCACAACCCGTCGGTACGCCCGCCGGCCGAAGTCGACATCGCCAACCCGCCATCATCAGATGCAATTCTGGTGGCGGTAACCCAAGAAACAAACGACTGGAGGGAACCCTACATCGAGTTCCTCACCACCAAAAAGCTGCCAGCCGACGAGGTCCTAGCACGGCGAGTCGTGCGCCGGGCCTCAGCTTACGCCATCATCAACAGCGAGCTCTACAAACGCAGCACATCGGGAGTTTTCCTCCGCTGCGTCGAGCCGGAAGAGGGAAGGCGCATCCTTCATGAGATCCACTCGGGAGATTGCGGCCACCACGTCGGCGCTCGCAACCTGGTCGCCAAGGCGTTCAGGCACGGTTTTTTCTGGCTCTCTGCTCATCAGGATGCAGTCGACATCGTCCGTCGGTGCATCGGGTGCCAGAAGTACGCCCAGGATCACCTACCCGCCGCGGCTCTGAAGACCATCCCTCTGACATGGCCATTCGCAGTCTGGGGAATAGACATGGTGGGCAAGTTCAAGACAGCTCGCGGTGGCATGACACATTTGCTCGTCGCAGTCGACAAGTTCACCAAATGGGTCGAAGTTGAACCTATCAAGAAACTCGACGGCAAGACCGCAACCAAGTTCCTCCAGAAGCTCATCTTCCGATTCGGCTACCCGCACAGCATCATCACTGACAACGGTACAAATTTTGCCGAAGGAGAGATGAAGGCCTTCTGCAAACAAAAAGGCATCCGTCTCGACTTGGCGTCCGTCGCCCACCCGCAATCAAACGGGCAGGCGGAAAGAATGAACCAGACAGTGCTAGCCGGGATCAAGCCGCGACTTCAAGTTCCACTGGAGCGAACACCGGGTTGCTGGCTGGACGAGCTACCAGCCGTACTCTGGGGCATCAGAACGACTCCAAACCGTTCCACCGGCTACACGCCATTCTTCATGGTGTACGGGGCGGAAGCCGTCATGCCGACCGACCTCGAGCACGACTCGCCTCGGGTCGCCCTCTACAACGAGGAAGAAAATGAAGAAGCCCGCCTAGTCGGCGTCGACCTCCTGGAAGAAGCTCGCGAACTCGCACTCTCCAGGACGGCGATATATCAGCAAAGCCTGCGCCGCTACCACAGCCGCCGGGTTAGAAGTCGCTCTTTCCAGGAAGGCGACTTGGTTCTTCGGCTCATCCAAAAGTCGAAAGGGATGCACAAGCTCTCGGCACCATGGGAAGGACCGTTCGTCGTTAGCAAAGCGATGGGCAACGGCTCCTACCACCTCGTCGACTTGCGTGAGCCGAACAAAAGCTCCAAGTCGGAAGAGGAGACCAAGCGTCCATGGAACATCAGCCTGCTTCGCCCCTATTATACATAGTATCCATTGTAATACTGTGTAATCAATCAAGGAAATAAAGTCGATACACACCCGGCACGCTCGGGGGCTATCGTTTCGATTCAATTATGCTTTCGAGTCTTTATTCTTCCTACTCACACGTTATATGATTGATGGGTTGTCAAAGAGAGCCGGATGCCACGATGCGCGGCTCACCACTGGACCCCCTGCTCACGAAGCAAAATCACAAAAATTGTTGTTTTCTCCCAAGTCGTCAGCTACCCGCACAAAGTGAAGAAGTAGTGCAGCCGGTTCAAACCTAACTTGACAATGAAGCCGCACTCGGACTTTGTCACCATGGGTACCGCGCGCGTCACGAAAAAATCACGCGAAGCACACTTGGCGAGGTCGCACGATCGACTAGCTTACAAAACAAGCGAAAAACAAACAAAGTGACGAAAGCGCACAAAAAACAAGCATGGGAGTGCCAAAACAAAGATTAATAAGCCGCAGAGGCGCACGCTGAAACGCGACCCGGCACATATCATACTTGTTTCATTACATAATATTTTTTCGCCCGCAGGCGACAAACCCTAACTACTTCAAAATAACCCCTCTTTTGAAAGCAGGGGAGCAAACTTCAAGACGGAGGAGCCGCCCGAGCAGAAGACGTCGACGCCTCGTTCGTCGCAGCCGGCGGTGGCAGAGCTGAAGCCCTTTCGAAAAGGTACTCCGACGCCGGCTCCCTGTCCGCCACCTCGCCAAGGTCGTTGCCCTCAGGCACCACGTCGAAGACGAAGTCGTCGTGGTCGACCATCTTGGCAGCCCGGCAGGCGTAAGGGGCGCAGTACTGGAGCACCGGCTGCAGATCGATCTCCCGGCCGCTGCTATCGGTGGGGATGCTGGCCGTGATCTTGTCCACGTTCGTCTGCCTATACCGGCCTCGCACAAGCCCGAGGGCAATGCACGCGCCGGCTCGGGCCGACGACTCCCGCACCCAGGTGATCACCTGGGGCATCAGCTCCAGAACCCGCAACACCTTGCAGACGGGTGCGGGGACGCCTTCCTTGGGCGACAGCATCTGGACGACCTTGCTGGCCCGGCCGTGAACGTCACGGGCGAAGACTCCGAGCCGGTGGACATGCTCCGAAGCCGTCAGGCCAGCCGTCTCCTCGCCTGCTCAACAAAACAAAAATCAACAACAAGGCCACAAGTCAAGTAGGCACAAACTGCAAAGGGTCGCATGAAATCTTTACCCCAGATGCCAACGGCGAGGGTGGCAAGCCGCTCGGTCAGCTCCTTCATCTCGCGCTCAGCCTCGCCGGATTTGCGCTCGAGCTTCTCGAGGTCCTCGCCGTACCCCTTGGTCGCCTGGGTGAGGGCGGCGTCCGCCTCCTCCTTCTGCTTGCTGAGCCGCTCGCAGGATTCCTGCACCGCGGCAAACGCCTGCGTGTGCCGGCTCTCCTGCGCGGCCAGCAGTTGCTGGTGCTCAGCGACGGAGATGAAGCCGTCGCGCGCCTTCTTCAGCTCCTCCTGCAGGCGGCGGGTCTCCTGCTGTTCGGCTTCGAGGAGCCAGGACAGCTCCTGCAGTTCACAAGACAATAAACAATCAAGAAGAGGCATGGGGGCTACGCCACGGGTTACCTCTACACCAACATTTGCTAACCCGGGGGCTAGCCCCAACAAAAAAAATAATACGCCGGTCAGGAACCGGGGGCTACGTTCCGAGTGGCATACACACCCGCACCGGCCTGCCTCTACATCGACATTGGCAAACCAAGGACTACACTATTCGCCAAACTTTGCATCCAGAAAACTATGAAGACCCAAGCCGCTTTCTACGAACGCGACTCGGGCCTTGGGGGCTACATATACGCTACGGACGCAACAGGTGCAAGAAGGATTCTACGTACCTGGTGCGCATCCATCGCTGTCTGGATGGCGGCTCGGAAGTCAGGCCGGGGCGCAGATGCACCCGGGACGGAGCTCGGGGGCTGGGCAGTCAGCCCACCCGACGAGGAAGCCGTCGCGGTGGCGCGGGTCGTCGTCACCACCAGCGCCGTCTCCGGCTGAGGCGTGGCATCCACTGTGCCAGCCGGCACGGTGTCATCAATAGTGGCCCCCTCGGGTCGAGGGGGCACAATAACTTCGTCGCCTCCGCCGGTGGAAGGCGGAGGACTCGGCGCTCTCGTGGTCGGCTCCGTGACGTGCGCGGCAGGCTCCGCCCGCTGGGAGTCGCTCTCCAGCGCGTCCTCCATGTCACTGAGGGACGCGTCCTCAGCCCTGCGACACTCGCACGGGTCAAACTCAAGATAGCGTTTCCAGTGGAACTTTGGATGAGGATCAGCAGCAGACCTGTCACCCGCAGGTGGAAGAGTTGAGGTCCGAACTCCTCGGAAGCGAGGCGCAGGCGGCGAGTCGGCGCGAGCCCTCGCAGGGATGTCCCGCAAGGCCTTCTGCCTCCGCTCGGCAACGACGGTGCGCTGCACGGCAGCCCCAGCCGATCGCTCCGGTGGCGGCGGCGTCGGGTTCGCCGACTTGGAGCGCTTGGAGTTGGGCCCGGCGTCCTCAGCCGCAGGCCTACGCCTCCGCCGGATGCGGAGCGGCTGATCATCTTCATCTTCTTCAGCAGGCGCCGGGTTCTTGGACCCGGCGCGTTCTTCTCTTCCTTCTTCTCCTTCCTCCTCATCCTCAGACAGGATGGGGATCGGTTGGCGGGAGGAGAAGGCGGCTTCGTTGCCCATGGTGGCGCTGTCGGCTTCGTCGTCAGAGTCGCGCTCGACGACGTCGTTGGGGCCGGCAAGCACCGTGGGAGCGTCTCCGCGGGTCGGAGGCAACCCAACAAGCGATCGAAACTCCTGAATTCGACAAAGCAGGAAGGATCGGTATAAAAAGACCAAGAAAAGGAAAGTGTTTCGAATCGTCAAGCAAAGGGACTCACCTCAGGAGCCGGATGCTTGGCGGAGTAGGCCTCCAGGCCGCCCACGATCCACTCGGGAGCCGGGTGGACCGTGACACGCTTCATCCGCAGCGTGAATTGCTCTACCGACTCGAACAATGTCGGGTCATGGCGCTGCGGGTCCTTCGTCCCCTTGTACTCGCAGATCAGCGAGGGCCGGTGCTGCAGAGGCGCGATCTTCCTCTTCACCCAAGTGGCGATGAGGTTCAGACCCGTCAGCCCTCCGTTCTTCAGCTCCTGAAGCCGCGCCATCAGCCGGCGCACCATGGGCAAGTCGGCGTCGCGCGGCAGCTCCTGAAGATTGCGAGGCCGGCTCGGCGATGGCGAGAAGCAGGGGATCCCGATCTCGCCGTCAGGCGCCGGCTCCCGCATGTAGAAGCCCGACTTCCTCCAATACACTTTGGAGGGGAGGCCGAGATCCAGGTAGTCGACGTCGCCGCGGACCTGGAAGTTGAGGCCGCCGCAGGGCGCCATGTCGCCGCCCTTCCCCAGCTTGCCGTGGAAGATCCACAGCCACAGCGGGAAGAACGGGGCGCACCCGAAGTAGCCCTCGCACAGGGTGACGAAGCAGGCGAGATGGAGGATCGAGTTGGGCGTCAGGTCATGCACCTGAAGCCCGTAGAAGTCCAAGAATCGCCGGAAGAACTCCGACGTGGGGAAGCCCAGCCCGCGCTCGAGGAACGCGAGGAAGGCGACGAACTCGCCCGGCGATGGCCGCGGGCGAGGATCCGCGGAGGCGATGCGCCACCGACGCTCCGACGCCGGCGGCAACAAGCCCTCGTTGGCGGCTTGCTCCAGCGCCTGCGCCGTCACCGACGACCTCTCCCACTTGTTCTTGGGCGCCACCATCTTGGCCGGAAGAGAGGCGGAGGAGCAAGTGTCCAATGGCTGCGGCGGCGATGCGGCGAAGAACTCAGGCGCGAGCTGCTTGAGAGAGACGGCGAGCGCAAGGAAGGGATGAAGAATGAACTCACCAGCCGCACTCCCCTGCCGTTTTAATAGGCACAGTGAGTGGAGCCGTTACCGCAGTAAATGGCGCCGCCCACGTCGCCCACGTCGCCCACTATCGCCACGTCGCACGACTCCTCGATTCCGCGCGACGCCTCGGTTTCCACGGGAGCGTGCCGAAAAATGCGGCTCAGATTCGGCCACGTCGCTCTGTCACGACGTTTGGACCGATGGATCGGGCGCGTGCGGGTCAAGGAGCGTCATCATTGCCACTGCTCCATCCCGAGGTGGAGGCAGTCGATGCGCCGTCAAGTCCCATCAATCGACTCGGCGCCAGACAGACAAACACTACAGGACAAACGGTCAAAGATGCCGTGACGTCAGACGGAGAAGGCGAGGAGACAACCCGCACCGAGGCGAGTCGGGATGGCAAACGTCCCACGGGCACAAGCCGGCATCAAACAAAAACTTGAGTTAGACCGGACGTTAAAAGCCAAAATCCACCACTCCGAGCCGTTGTTTTCTTTTCTCTGTTTCAGGAGTTCGTTCAACGACACGACCCGGCAGTTCGCAAGACGAAGACCAAGCCGGAGACGAGTCCCTGACGAACTCGGGGGCTAATGATGGGGGGATGCCCAACCGGGTAGGCCCAGAACCCCGAGTCGGCCTTCAAGGCCGGGTGGCCCAAAGCCCACCCGGTGTACATCTTCCAGGATACCGGGTCCCCGAGGATCCCGGTATGACGGCTCGGGGAGGCGGCAGCAGATATCTTCGAATCAGTCTGCGATTATGTATCCCGAAGAGTGCGCTCCACGAAGCCGCACTTGTAGGCAGGATAGCTAGCGCCGCCAGCGGAACCCGTCATTCCCTGTAAACCCTAGCCGGCTCCCTATATAAAGCCGGCAAGGAGCAACCTTAGAGAGGGGATCTCATTCCATAGCCTCTGGAGCACCCGCAAGATCTGGTGCGCACACCATTGTACACTCCATTCAGATCCAAATACATACAAGCAGGAGTAGGTCTTTACCTCATACAGAGGGGCCGAACCTGGGTAAACTCTGCGTGTGCAACCTCTCTGTGAATCCTACGTCGCCTGGCTCACACCCGAGTTAAGCCACCCCGTATGGCATCTGCCGTGATTACCCACGACAAATAGCATCGTCGACTGCTGCTAAGTTTCACAACAAGTTCAAAAGTCTCAGAGAGATGTGATAATCTATCGCAAAAAGGAGGAGGCGCGAGCGCCGGTAGCTCCTTCAATGCCTTGGGCGGGTACCCTCCATCGCCACCATGATGGAGGCGGCAGAAGTCAACCCCAGGACCACCTGGTCGAGTATGGGATAGCGTGATCTTTGTTCTCGTGCCGCTTGGTCCCAGCGAGCGCGCCTCCTCCTCCGCTGCTCCCGCCACCCCGGACTCGTCGTCCAAGTTCATCCTCTCCACTGAGGCGACGGTTGACGACATTGACAGCAGAATCATTGTCGTCACTCGATCTCAGTTATTTTGAGGTGGTCCAGCGTCACCGTCGCCATCATGGTCGCCGCAACCACGCTCGCTAGAGTAGTTTCCCACCACGGCTCCGACACCGCAGGAGCCATGCGCCACCGGGAACCTCGGCTACCGCTGTACATCAAGCCGTTTTCGGCACCACCATGGCCCTAAGGCGAGGCCATGCCCGCCTGCCACCATGGACCGAGCACAGTCTCCCCAAATACAGATCCTAAGGGTCTTCCTGAAGCCCTAGGCTGCTGCCACAAGGGCAGAACCGCCAGGTTGAGTCCATCCTTCCATCAGCTTCGACACGTCGAGCAGCCTCTGGATCATTGTGGCACCGCGCTTCCTACGTGTCGCTGGAATTCTGGGTGCTGTTGTCCGGGATAAGCCATCGGCATTTTTCGGCGTTGCCCCTGCGTTACTGCAAGTCAGCAAACACTAACACATATGTATCATGTCCGGAATGAACAGGAAGAATGCCCCACAAGCCAAATCTGTACAACAGCCTTTGCATCATAATTTCCGTCGCATCGAATACACCCCTCCGTCATAACTTAAATTTCTCCAATCACAGTCTTCATGTTCACAAAAATCTTAGGGAAAAACTTACAAGCTCGATCGAGGAACTAAATATAGTTTTGATAATGCTAATTGGCGGAATTCATGGCCTAATTTAACCTAACTTCTATTCATAGCAATATTCATCTTTTTGTTTCCAAATTATGTGTTAAATTTGGATCTGAATATTACTTACATATATTGTATCCCCCCTGTTTCTAAATACAAATGTTTTGAAAATTCAAATGTTAGTATATATTTAACTTCATCATTTCTTCGTGATTTTCGAGAGTACACATGATTCTCGAAAAGTCAGACGCTGAGGCCGAGCAATCCTGATCGGTAACCCTAACCTCTTACTGATTACTCCCGGCCCTCCGTTCCACAATGTAAGATGTTTTAGGTGGTACACATGCATGTCAAAATTCATACTAAAAGGAATGGACACATGCACTTAAACATATCTAGATACATGTGTGTAAATGTGAATGTTGAAAATGGCTAAAACATTTTATATTGTGGTACGGAGGGACTACTTAATACGTCTGTTACGGGGGGATCTTGAATGGGCACGAGACGACCAGCCGCTGGCTCCTTTTAACCTCTCTTGCGTGGAGATAAATCGCCGCAACGCTAAGGCACTTTCAGTCCACGTCAGGGAATACGAGTATTCAAAAGTCAATAAAGCGCTGTTTTTGTCAAAAAAAAAGTCTAGTAGAGTGTGCGTGCTACGGCAATATATTCCAAATTGGCTAAGCATTTCTTTCTTTCTTTCCTTCTGCACCATTGCTGCAACCCTTTATATAGACCAAGAAGCAGCAGGTGAAAATAATAGATAGAAGAGAGTGCAGCAGCCTTCATTTCGCCAATATCATGGCTTGCATGGACAACATGAACGTGGTTCTTCTAGTTGTCATACTGGAGATCATTCTGCTAATTTGCAACACACAAATCGTTCTTGCAGGAATAGAGGGACAACATAATCCAGGGGGGCCTTTTGTAGATGGTTGTGTTCGACTGTTCGTGCGGGTGGAGGTTGTCGCATCCCAAAGCCTGAGCGGCTGCCCGTCTCCGGAGGTGCTGGAACGTGAGAAGCGAGCAAGACAGGAAAACAGGCGCCTACCCACTGAACAGCTCGCGAAGAACTATAAGTCACGCGTCGACAGGAGAAGACGGTGGCGAATGATCGGTGGCTTCAATTCGGCCTACCCAGCTTGTGTCCTGTATCTCCTGTGTTCCCCTCTCTTAATCCTCTCCATTCAGAGAGACTTGTAATTCGAATTCTCATCACACGGAACTGCAATTTCTGTAATACTACGTCGATCCCTACGTTCGAGCTCGAGCGTACATCTCCAAGGCTCAAGCTGCTATGCAAGTGTACACCGACGACGTGGAAACGGTGCTCCAGCACAACCTCGACTCCATCCGCACACACTTGGGTCTCGTCGCCTCCGAGGAGCCCGAGCAACTTCACCGGGCCACGGTGGGCGACGCGGAGACCGGCCCCGATGGGCACCGCAGTACAACGACTACACGGAGGTTGGCCGTAGGGGCCTTAGGTCCCTTACATACCGCCTCCGGCCGGCAAGAGGTATACGAACTAATTAACTAATCTCATACATAATGTCTTGTTCGCTTGATTAGGAAGATGATCAAGGTAACGAGCGAGGCGTACGATGAACCCCAGCGGCCGGTTTCCAACATTTCAGTTCGCGCTATTTGTCGCCCTGACTCGCACGAACTATGGCGTCGGTGGCGGCTCGTCGGCTTGCTAGAGGCGGGAGGGCGGAGAGTGGAGGTGGGCGGCGTGTCAGGCTGGAGGTGGGCTGCTGGAGCAGAGCTACGCTGCTGAACGGAGTCCCTGACCCGGGGTCGCCGTAAGAGCGAGTCCCAAATGTCACGCCTCCTAGCCTTCTCTACGTGGATGCAAAACATTTTAATTTTACTTGTTCCGTGCAATTTGTAGGCTGCACTGCTGCAGCTTTTACTATTGTCAATACGAAATACACATTGAAATACATGTATTTTGAACCGTTATTCCCTTAGATGAAGAAAATGGCATAGGTACATGTATGAGAAAGTTGGAGTGACGTATCTCCTATTTTAGTTCTTGTAATCGCGTTTTCCAAGTCGTGAAAATTGCAATGGCATAGATTCGATTAACACAAATCCACGATCAGCCAGGTCACCGTGTTAAGAAAGATTAATGCAGAAATGGTCCTCCAGAAGACCTAAGTGTAGAATTTACACATTAACGAGACAGACATATGTAGAAAATTGCTTTAATTTGGATAAGAAAGTGAGTATGCTCTCTCATTACCGATGCGTTACATCAGAAAATAAATCAGCGTCGACATAAGAAAATACACGTTACTAGCCCACGGGTTGATGGCCAGTGATACCTTAATACACATACATAAGTAGTTTAGTATCCAGGAGGATATGTATTATACGTACACAAATAGGAAATTCATCTCTGTTAAGCTCTAAGACAGAACTAGCGAGGAAACCTGGAAGACAACATGAACTCCTTTTCCATACTATATCTTCTGGTCGATTCATCACTTCCATCTGCAGTTGATGGAAAATTGATTGCAATTCCATCATATTTTGTATTGGCCAAGGTACTATCTCGAACTTGTTGTTTGTTTGATTGAATGCTTCCAAGTGTTGACTCCACTTGTTTCATTGTTGGACGGTCCTCCCCTCTTAACCTTATGCATTCTACTGCAAGTGTAGCAACTGCTTCAACATTTTTGTCTCCCTCCTCGATAACTTGTAGATCTAATATCTGTGACAAATTGCCTTGTGCATACAAGGTAGCAAAATCCACAACAAGGCCCTCTCCTTCGGAAGATAAATAAGAAAATGGCTTTTGCCTAGTCAATAATTCTACCAGCATAACTCCAAAGCTATAAACATCACTTTTCTCAGTGAGTCGCCCTGTGTAGAAGTACATAGGGTCCAAATATCCTCTTGTACCTTGCACCATTGTTGTTACACCTGACCTATCCACCGGAACAAACCTTGAAGCACCGAAGTCTGCTATCTTTGATGTAAGAGAATCATCCAAAAGTATATTACCAGATTTGATATCTCTATGAATGATAGGTACAGAAGCTGTCGAGTGAAGATACGATAGAGATCCGGCTGTCTCAGTTGCAATCCGCAACCTATTGTCCCATGATAATGAACTTGCGCCTTGGACATGAAGATGCTCATAGAGGGTTCCATTGGAAATGAACTCATAGACTAACATCGGAACTTCTGTCTCAAGGCAACAACCATAGAGTTTGACCACATTTCTATGATTGATTTGTGATAGGATGGCAACCTCATTGATAAACTCATCAATCTCCTTTTGTACCACCTTTTTTGGTTTCTTGATGGCTACGACATGAAGGTCTGATAAAATCCCTTTGTAGACTATACCATGCCCTCCATCACCAAGCTCACGGGATTTATCAAAATTACCTGTTGCTTTCTCTAGCTCATCCAAGGATATGATCATTTTTTCTGCAATATCAGCTCTTTGTGAAACCAACTGTTGCAATAGTCTCCCACGATTTTGCTCGAAGAACTTCCGCTTCAACATTTTTGCTCTCGTATGCTTAAGTTTGTTGGAAATGAGGATTACAATGAGAACCAGAAGTATGACGCCTGCCCCAATAGCAACTCCAATAGCGATGTATATACCTAAAATGCATATAAACACAATATCATTGATTTTTCAAGAATATATTGGTGCCTGAAACGGCCAAATTACTAAACACCCTCAATGTCCGTTCACTAACTGAATCAACATACTCAAGTTGTTTATGGCTTAGGTGTAGATGTACAATGAGAATAAGCAGTGTTAGCTATAATACTACCATTGCTACTTAAACGAAGTTATATATGGTTGTAATACGACCATTATAAATTAATCAAAACTACTCAGTAGTACATTATATTAACTTATTTTCTATACATAGTTGTTCTATCCCCCAAAGCTGAAGCATTATTGCTCACCTGTAGTTAAGTGTTTGCCGTGGCCACCTGGAAAAAATAGAATCACTTGATGAGATTTGAAAGAAGGAAAGCAAATCAACTGTGCACAAATTAACCTGCGTGTAATAATATACTAACCTTTGCACCCATCATCTTTGGGGCTATAGGGGTTGCCGTGGTAGCTCTCGTCACAGTGGCATGTGTAGCCTCTGTTTTCTGCTCTGCAGTGGCTATGCATGCTCTTGCAGAGCTGTTGCATTACCTCCCGAGTGCAATTGGGATGCGACTTGCGGTCAGGTCCGGGTAAGCCTGGCGGCGGCAAGACCTCCCACTGCAAAAGCATGGGAACGTCCTCCGCCGCCACCGACCGGGACTGGCTGCCTGAGACATTCCGCTGATCATCGAACCACCCTCTCTCCGCGATGAACACATACGCGGTGCTCAGGTTTCCCCTCTGGTCAATCGGATCGTAGTTCACTAACCTGGGCAGCAAGCCGTTGGTGGACATGGATATGGGCACCTGACAGCAGCCCGTTCCGTAGCAGCTTCGCACCCGCCGGATATACCTGTCGTCTTTTACGTCGTCGGGGCAGAAGGAGGCGCAGCCGCTGATGATTTCCTTGTTGTCCTCGTCTTGGTAGATGGTCGCCTTTGCGTTGCACCCCATGAGGATGAGCTCGTTGCGGGTTGACAGTGAGTAGGGAACCTCGCGGCGAGCAAATACCTCGAGCCCACCTCCTCCCTCGAAGAAGAATTGCTCGCTTTCTTCAGGGTCAGAGGTGATGTTCACAATGGGGCCGTAATGGACGATGCGCACCGTCGAGTTAGCAAGGTCGAAACCTGTGACTCGGAAGAGGCCGCGGTTTCGACGAGCAGCCGCGGGGAGCCGTGGCTTGTGTCGCAGGTGAGGTTGAACCCTGGCATGTAGCAGCTGGCCGGCCCAATGCCCTGGATGCCGAACGGGTACGGCACATAAATGTTGCCGCAGAACCTCTGGCATTCCCTGCGTCAAAGTTTGGAAAATGTCAGCTTTTCAATGCTAACAAGCCAAACATTTTGTCTTTCCAATGAAACGAGCAAGCTAATAATGTGATGCGATTACCTATATTCGCCAAGAACATGCATGAAGCTGGTATTAGAATGGGCGTTTGCGCTATTCGACCTTTGTACAACATTGTACATGGAATTGTTGCAATGATATTGTTTTTAACTAGTTAAGAGGTGCTCCTTATTGCAGGTTATACACATGGCTACGTACTGGATTCATCTATGGTCCTTCCTTTTACCAGTAAATCAGTAGGGTCCTATCTTCAAACAGGGTGGCTGGCGGTCGTTGTTCACCTCTTCCCCGGCCTTGGGGGCACCATCCTGCTCGCCATGGCTGACGTGGGCACCTATCCTCACGGCACACTCCTCGTCAGCCCCCACCGATTCTGGCGGACTTCAAGCTGGGTAATGAGGCGGCTATGCCAAACGGCGTGAGGTATAGGTCGCTCCTGAGCAGGCACGCGTCCTTCTCCGTCAGCTCCTGCTTGACCTCCGGGCTGTGGTGCCCACCGACACGAGGCGTTGTGCACGGCGAGGCGCGCCCACGAGAGCCGCCGGCCAGCGGGGTGTTGTTCTATTATGTTCCTCACATACACGTTCACTCAATATAGCAAGCAAAAGTAGTTAAATTTAACGTGAACTTTCCAAATATGTTATAACGCGCTATTTTTTCCATGTCAGCTCACGCACTAGATGGAAAATTGCGGATCCCAGCCCTTCCATGCAAACAAAAATATGTCAGATCTGGTTACCTACATGCCTAAGGGAAAGGAACCCACATGCTTGCCTGCAGTTTGATGCTGCGAATTTCACATATTACAAAATCTGGCTCTTTTTCTAGTAAATTGTTCGAATCTAGATGAGTAGGAAAGGTCCTGCTTTAAGGTGGGTGGGCAAAACTGAACCCATGGAGTATGGATGGTCAGTGCAATATTGACAAGTGTGAGAGGAGAGATTCCACTAGTGCTTTATGCCACCGGCCAGTTGTTTTATTCCACGTTTTTCTTAAACAACCGTGAGATAGTGGATTCTGAGCAGCTTCCTTAATTAGTCAATTTACTAATTAAGATTATTGCTTTGGTACCACATTGTTGGTTGCAAAGAAACCACACGCGGTTGGAAAATATTACATAAATTCATCTCACATTTTTTACATTAATTCCGATCACTCTCTTGAGAAAATATAATATCAGCGCCGACTTTCAATTTCCCTTCATGTAGTTGATGACGGGGGAGGCCAGTTACTACCACATTCACATGTCAAACGTCTCAGTTCAAATCCAAAAGAATTTCTATCATTTCCTAACATTGTATTGCCTTAATGGTCATGCAAATTAAGTTGCAGCAGCTGACCTGTGAGAGTGGAAGAATTGACGCACCCACCGGGCATTTGGTGATTGCCCTGGGTTCCCGGTGGGCAGCCGCAGTGAAACCCTCCTTGTGTGTTGTTACATTGACCGAAGCACCCAATTTCTTCTGGATGCTCGCACTCGTTGACGTCTACAATAAGGTACGCATCCATGCATCATCGGACTTAGGTTTTGCAGAAGGAAAAAGTAGACTGAGTGCAAATGAAAGAGAAATGGAACGAAAACTAACCTTGGCATCCGTCAGGGAGGTAGGGATTGCCTTGGTAACCATGACGGCAGGAGCATGTATAGCCTTGCCTAGGCCCTGTCTTGCATTCTCTTCTCGTGTTGTTGTGAGGTGCGGCGCCATGCCCGACGACCTCCCACTCCAGCCACACTGGGATCGGCATCCTTGCAACCCTTGGCGGCTGTAAGACGAGGAAGTCGGAGCCGAAGTTCTCGTCGAACCACCCCTGCGCCGCCACGATGACATGCTCGGGGACTCGCTGCAGGTCGGCGCTGCGGTTCAGGCCCAGCCATTGGATCTGCACGTCGTAGGACGCGCCGAAGACGAGCTTCCTATCTTGCCCAAGATCGCGGTTGGTGACGATGGGCGCTTGGCAGCACCCCATGCCATTGCAACCGCTGGTGAAATCGTCACTGGAACTCGTCTCGCAGAAGGTGAAGCAGCCACTCATGGTGATGTTGCCGTTCCTCAGCGTCACGACCGTGTTGCAACTTAGCACGATAAGCTCATTTAGGCTCGCAAGCCTGTAGGGCCGTCGTCCCGAGGGTCGCCGCCGCCGCCAAACAACCTGCCGTGGCCGTCGGACCCGCTGATCTTTATGTCGCCGCTGTGGACGACGTTAATGACGGGGTAGCCGAGGACGATTTCCTTGACTGGGAGGTCGCCGAGGAGCAGCCGTCCTCTGTCGTCGCAGGTGAGGTTGAACCCCGGCAGGGAGCAGTTGGCCGGGCCTATGCCGAACGGGTACGGCACCTCCACGTCCCCGCACGACGTGACGCAGCCGGGCAGCCCTATGGGCATGGGTATGGGTGGACTCGGAGCAGCAGCGGAGACCATCAGCAGCATCAGGACGACGAGTGCTGCTGCTGCTAGAGCTCGCGCAGAGAGTGCTGTCGTCGACATTGGTGGTGAACGGTGAAGCACCATGCATGGTGGCGGCACTGTAGCATCGCCGTCCTAGTTATACGGAGGTCCGGCCGGCGCTCCGATCTCACCTACCGTTCCTTCACAAAAAAATAAAAAAAGATCGCACCTACCGCTACAAACTTAACTAACGGGGAGCACGCCGGAACACTTTGTTGTTTATATATACTCCTAGCTCGCTAACCTAATATTCTCTCAGCTTTACTGCATCAACTTTGTTTAAACAAGTCCCAGATCAGCGCATGCATGTGATTGATTCCCCTCGATCGGGGCAAATAATAAAGCACCCAGACCGTGTGGATGTCGTTCAGTAAACAAAAACCGAAAGCTTCAGTTTTCAGACACAGGCAGTTAACTAATTAAACAAAAATGCCACGAGTTGCACACAGCTAGCTGATCGAGCCGCAGGTCCTGAAAGCTTGCCACACTCATCACGCGCAAACTCATCTATTCATTCATCAGCTACACCAGGCCGACTTATCGCAGGTGATGATGCGTCTCCTGTATCTCATGGACAAATTATTTGGTATTTGGTCCAAGTACTTGTTTTAGATTCTTCAGGATACTCATCAGAAATCTCCAAAATATTATAATATTAATCTGAATTTGATTTACAATTGTTTTGGAAGTTTTATTGATTTTTCCATAATTTTAAGGACCAAGGTTAAAAATTATATTCTTCAATAAACATAATTATTTCAGAACATAATTCTTTAAAGTAGGTGACGGCTCAGTGCTCAGCCTCTATCTAGGCGTGATGTCCCTCCTGGTGGTCTCTCGGTTCGTGCTTCTCTGCGACGCTCTAGTGGTGGTGGCACGGTTGTAGCGCGGCCACCCTGCCAGGCTCCCGGCAGTGGTTCTGTAATATGAATTCAGACCGGAAAAAATCCAGGCCGTAGAAAAAATACATACCCTACATATACTAGCTGAATGCCCGTGCGTTGCTACGGGATAAAAAAATGGACACGAACATGAAACATTTTTTATTTTAATGTTAATTTTTAATCGGTCGATACGTCGGGTTGGTCAGCAATCAACATTATCATCATTTGCTCAATACGTGCTGCCAGTGCAGAAACAACTAAAAAAAACCAGTCTTGACCATGTATAGAAGCATAACATATTAGGCCACCCACATTAAATTATTTCTTCCCACAATCACCAGAAATTTTTATGTAACTTGTCAGATTGTACCTTGTGCCTCCTAGGCTCCTCTCATATTGCAGCCCATTGTTATCAGCTTGTTCCTCATTTCTCGGCAGATGAGCAACCATAGATAGGGAATGAACAGGGTTGTAGAGGGGAGAGAGATAACCCCGATGCAGTACCTGATGGCAGGCGGCACTCTTCCAAGTGCAGGTGCGCTGCAGCACAACCGACGGTGGGAGCCTTCATCCTGGAAGTGCAGTTGCAGCAGCGGCAGCTTGGCGGTACAAAAGTATCAGGCTAGCTAGCTAGCAGAGTGATCTCCGGCGTGGTGCTGGAGCGGCGAAGTAGAAGGGGTTGATGCTCCATGAACGGGCCTTGGGCTGCTCAACAAAGAATCGAGACTGATTGGGGAATGAAGATTCGAGGAGGGAAAATATTTCTATGTCTACAGCCTTGTCTGCGTGGACCAGCTTCAAACAGCGACGCGTGGCGTCCTTTTTTTTTCCTGCTGTACTAGTCCTTTACGTACCGGTCATCCGTATATATAGGCGTATAGCTACGATACGTATAGCGGCAGTTCCTTTTCTGGATCGCATCCTTCCGGCGGCGCGGCGCGCTGGGCACGTAAGAGTTCAAGCCTCGCTCGTTTTGATTCCGGCGGCGCACGTATTCGACAGTTCAAGCCTCGCTCGTCTCATCTCCGGCGGCGCGGCGCTGCTCGACACGTTCTCAACGATTCTGGTCTCGCTCGTTTCATCTCCGGAGGGCGCGGCGGCAAGATGTAAGACTACGACGACCGGCGGCGCACGTACTCGACAGTTCAAGCCTCGCTCGTCTCATCTCCGGCGGCGCGGCGCTGCTCGACACGTTCTCAACGATTCTGGTCTCGCTCGTTTCATCTCCGGCGGCACGGCGGCAAGATGTAAGACTGCGACGAGACGATGCAAAGGCTGACGACCATGCCAACAGATCGTCCGCTTGAGGACGACACGGTGTGTTAGCGTCCACTCAGATTTAGCCCAGCACTCGGCCTAGTTTCAGACGTTTATGCGCACACAGCCCAACTACAAGAGTAGAGCCCATTCCATCCCAAATACCCGGACTGATAGGAGGAGTAATCTCTCCCTTATAAGGTGGGTGTGGCCTCTCCCCTAAGCGAGGTGGGACTAAAGTGAGCAGCTTTCACCGGACTACAGAGGGGTCCTCACATCCCATCCCCCTGGGAAGCCCCTCAGGTGGGCATGGCGATGCTGGCTCTGATACCAAATGTTAACAACCTAGTGCTCAGATCCTCTCAATCACACCCAGATACATGAAATTGGTAGCCTCAACTCTATCGGCATAAACACTCACAAAAGAAGGCCAGGGCGTAGGACGATGTACAGGGACTTTGGTTGTGATGCACTGACCAGAAGTTGCCATGAAGAACTCACTGACGTTGCAGAGTTGCTGCAGCTGAACCGTAGATGCGGAATCCATGGGCGCCGTAATTGCCGGAAACTCGACCTTCATGGCCAGGGGAACCACTGCAACAGGGATGCTGTTGGTGTCGAGGCTGTACTCGGTCGGAGTCGGTGGCAAGGACGCAACCAACACCGGTACGGCCGCTGGGTGTTGGGGCACGCAAATAGTCGAACAGGTCGCGGTCGTTGTAGTGATGACGCCAGTCGAAGCAGAGTGGATGTCCTCGGGGCCCTCCTCGACGATGGCGGGCAACGCTGCGTCGACGGAGACGACGTGACTGTCGTGGAGATGGTCGACGGAGACCGAAATCGACGCCCCCAAGCTATGTAGCGCCTCTAGGATCTCCTGATGCCTCTGCGCCCTCTGCGCCGCTGGGGTATCCACAAGGATCTGCTCGATACAAGCCAAACGCTCCCAGTCCGGCCTGTAGAACATCTCCCACACATCCTTCTCCCAGCTGGACATGGCAGCCCACTCCTCGTCAGTTAGGAGCGCCCGTCGCAGTTCGGCTAATGGCGGGTAGACGTCGTCGATGGCCCAGCCAGGGCCGAGCTCCTCCTTGGCCGGTGTGATGGTGGTGGTGGAGAAATCAGGAGATGGTGTGTCGACATCAGAGAACACAGTGATGGTGTTGCTCTTGCCGAAGAACTGCTCGAATTTGAGATCCATGGTGTATGGGAAAAAATTGGGGGGAATTTTGTGGCGAAATTTGGGGAAATCGGTGGGACGAATTGGTGAAAAATTGAGGAAGGGTGATGGGACGGCTCTGATACCAAATGTTAGCGTCCACTCATATTTAGCCCAGCACTCGGCCTAGTTTTCAGACGTTTATGCGCACACAGCCCAACTATAAGAGTAGAGCCCATTCCATCCCAAAAGCCCGGACTGATAGGAGGAGGAATCTCTCCCTTATAAGGTGGGTGTGGCCTCCTCCCCTAAGCGAGGTGGGACTAAAGTGAGCAGCTTTCACCGGCCTACAGAGGGGTCCTCACACGGTGGCTGCCAACGAGAGCTCCGCAGACGTTTGCGATGCACAAATAATTTCAGATGCTTTTTTTCTTTTGCTTCCATCGTGTGATGTTGTTTACAATGATTGTATGATGCTGTGCACTTGTAACAGCAGAAAACTGTACAGGAAGCACGACCAGTTTCCGGTTTACTTCTTCTCATTCTTGTTCATCAAGTGTCAGAACACAAGTTCTCAGTTTTTATGTATTCAAAAAAAAAACTTTGAAAAGTGAAGCTGAGAAGTAGATAGTGTTTATTCTTACAGAGAGCATAAGCAGCAAAACTTTGAAAATAAGAAAAGGGGCATTCTGTACTAGTCAACAGCTTCACAAGCATACCAGCAGATGTAAAGATTCAATGGATACAGTGTACCACAGATGAAATAAGCTCGTTCTTTCATTGTTACATGTGTTGCATGAGTAGCCTTCACACCTTCATTGCTGCAAACTAAATATCTGGAACATAAACTCCCATCGGCTCTACGTTTTTTGTGACACTTCCTTATACTGAATCCTTTAGTTCTAGCATATGAGTTATAAAACTTGTATTCATCTTCTTCGGACTGGAAAGTCATCCCGACTCTTGGAACAATCTCTTGACAGGATGCATTCGCATTATCAGCCTGCAACAAATAAGGTTAATTAGTTTTAGTGATGAATGTATTGATATTGCACAAAAAGCACGAGAGATGAGCTAGTAATATTTACGTGATCTCCATAGAGCGACTCGGGATCATTCATAGGATTGTTGCCCGTGTCCATGGTCTTCATTGGCGTCGTTGGCGATCGGCTGGTTTCGCCAGTTGTCTCCCTAGCCAGAGTTATCCGTTCAAGTGATTGACCGCAGATTCCTGGCTGGTGTGCCTCGGTGAACCTGCCACTGTGTAAATCTCCCCATGTACCCCCCCCCCCCCCCCCCCCCCCCCCCCCCTCCTTTCCCCTCTAAAATCGCACGGCATTTTCAGATTGCCATCTACTCCCTCTGTTCTAAATTAATTGACTTCTATTTGCCCACATGTGAATGTATCTAGACATGTTGTAAGTATATATATGTCCACATTTGGATAAATGGAAATCAATTAATTTTAAACGGAGGGAGTATATATGAGAAAATTCAGGTGGGGCTTTGGCCCCCCGTTGACCATTCAAAAAAAAAATCTGTCAAGTGATCAATACGATCACGTAAGAAAAATATGAATGAATTCAATCAAAAAATGATACGGCAAGATGTATGTTCTTGTTCACCGGAAGCGGACGATCTGTTGGCATCGTCTCGTCGTCGCGATCTTGCATCTTGCCGCTGCTCCGCGGGAGATGAAACAAGAGACACCAGAACCGTTGACGACGTGCCGAGCCTTGCCGCCGGAGATTGAACTGTCGAGTACGCCGCCCCGCCGGATAGATGCGATCCACAAATATAACTGCCGCTGTACGTATCGTACAGATACGGATGACCGGTACGTATAGGAGTAGGACTAATCGCATGCAGAAGGAAAAAAAACAGGACGCCACGCGTCGCTGTTTGAAGCTGGTCCACGCAGACGAGGCTGTAGACCAGGTCCGATAGAAATATTTTCCTTCGAGGAGGGGCTTAATTACAGTGTGAACATGGACAGGCGCATCAAACATATCCTCTTCTAAAAGTAGTCTTCGTCTTGTTGAAATTCTTTCAGTTCTTACAGGGATTCACTCCAGGCTACTAAGTGCTAACCCCAAATTCTCATGTTTTGAAACTGAATGGTCTGGCATTCATAAGGGAAGGGTTTATTTATTTCTCTATACGCACACTCATTTTTGCAAACAATATTCAGGTATCAGAATTGCGTAAGATTTTCTTAGTAAATATCCAAACTGCCCGTATTCTTGAAGCATTCGGGCACCGATCGACCTTCAACGCACATGCACAAATTAACAAGAAAGGGAAAACAAAACCCATCCCGCTAGTCTATATCTAATTAGCCATCTATATGAACACACGCAAAAAAAAAAGGAAACTTAGAAAAGGAAAAAATCTTGCGAACTACATATATGAATTCTCTTGAACCTCCTGGTCCATTTTTACCCCATTTATATTGATATATGAGAAAGCACTCCTGCATATGCAACATAGCACTAAACAGAACATCAGTTGTGCACTGAACCAGACACACCCGCGGAGCAGGCCAGGCTGACGGACGTGCACATGTTGCAGAAGGTCTTGAGGTTGTAGCGCCATGGATGTGCGGGGGTTCACAGGAGCGCCATGGACGGCGAGTGGTGACGGGATCTCGAGCTGCTGCTTGCTGCTGTCGCCGTGGTGGTACAGTCGGCGCTGGGGACGAAGGGAAGTGGTGCCGGTGCTTGGGAGATCGGTGGCGCGACCGACGCTCGGGGGTGGATGAGGCCGGGGATGGCGTTGAGGAGGAAGGGGCTGGGCTGGCGGCGCAGGGGCGATGGGGTAGCGGGGGCAGGGCGGTGGAGGCGTGGGGTCCTCCCGGCGGCGCGCGATGCAGGAGGGCCCCCGGCGGCGCGCTTCCCTGAACCACTGTCCGCTGCCTCGTTTCACTTGGCGGTGGCAGAAGCTGTAATATCTCCCAACTCACGGGGGCAAAATCAGAAATTTAAAAAAACGTACCATCACCATCACCACCTGAAGCCGTATTATATAGTAGAGATTATGGTCGGTTTTCCCGAATTAATCAGCTGACATCGCCAAGTCTGGTAAATTGGAATATAAACTGACTGGGGGTGAAATTTCCGGCTTGGTTGAAAATATAAACCGGCTAGGGGTGAATTTTCCGACTTGGTTGAAAATATAAACCGACTGGGGGTGAAATTTCCGACTTGGTTGAAAATATAAACCGACTGACGGTGAAGTTTTTGACTTGGTTGAAAATATAAACTGACTGAGGGTGAAATTTCCGACTTGGTTTTGAAAACTCCCTCAAAAAGTATACAGTATTATCGGCTATTGCTTCGAGCCGGATTGGGGAAACCCGCATGTGGCCTACAGAAGAAAACTAGGATGGGATCAGCAGAGCATAGTGGATACTGGATAACGAGACAAACTGGAACAAGGAAAAGCTTGGGACGTGTTTATATTTTCTTTTTCTTAGGGTGGATACTGTTTTTTAGAAATGGGAAGTCCCGGCCTCTGCAACTGGCCTCTGCATCTTTAGGGTGGATACTGCAGTACGGTTGTTGTTACCAAGCGTTGTTCCCGATTGTTGTACTTGGGCCAAGCCCCAACACTTCAGCTCATTCTTTGCGGCAGACCAAGGAGTGTGCATGGCATGACATGACACTAGCTAGCTAAAGAAACAATCCACCCATCCTATTAACAAGAGAAAAGGATTGACATTCTAGTTATTGTAGGTTCCCCCTCGACGTGAAAGAAAACCTGGCAGCCGCCTCCTCCATACATCGGTCCCCCTTCTTTGGCCAAACTCGCCAGCCTCAGGAGGGGTGGGGAACCCCATTTATCAATGGAGTTTTCAGTAAATGTAACGTTTTCAATAATTAGATTAGGTTTCAATAATTAGATTAGGGTTTTGGTATCCATCTTCTTCGTCAACGGAGATGTCATCGTCTACAATAAGTAATCTTCGTCCCATCGTTCGACGGCGAGATCTCCCTCCCGACGTTAACGGTGATGTTGAAAGAAATTTGTCTAGGTATGGTTTTTCAGATCTTACTTCGCATGATCAATTTTGGATATTTTGTCATGGTTGCCGCGAGGTTGGATTGTCGTCGCAATATTTGTCTTGGCTGCTACGTACTCGACAATGTTGATTCGTATTCTCGGCTATCATCGACGTCGAACAGACTGCTCGGTTGCTTTTGCCGTGTTGATACTCTTGCCGATGTTGGCTGATTAATTTAATGTATGTGTGCATGCATGGAGCTTTGGCATTGTGGCTCAATTAAAATTATGGGAGAACTATCGTTTGATATTTTCAGGTTTATGGTTTCATATCTATGTCATTTTTCTACGACTGCCTTCAGAAAAGTTCACAATTGTGGCATGAAAAAAGAAAGTGTTTAAATATCTTGAAAATTTGCTTGTTTTTTAAACTTTATTCTGTAATTGATGTAGTCAGTTAATGTATTTCTACCATGTACTTGTCGCTACTATAATATATCATGGTATGATTTGATTGTAAAAAACAAGCGAAATGAACTAAAGGGAAAAAAAAGGTGGGTACGAAGCCCTGACAACATCAAGCCCAAGCAAGAAGAAGAAAATAAAGCCCAACATTCTAGTTTCAACGATTAGAGGGGAAAGTAGACCGGCCCATCGCAAAACAACAGGCATGATGTCAGTCGACTGAGCCTTAGAGAACCCATACGATAATCATCCTTGATCTAAACTACATATTGGTTTGGAGACTAGAGAGATTTCTTTTGCTTGAGATTGGTGGTAGCATGAAGCACCATAGTCTCAATAGTGAACCCGGGTCCAAATCCCATCATCACACCCAAACACCTGCCTCTCCGTCCACCACCATTCGGCGCCGCTGCTCATCGAGCACGAAGATCACGGTGGCGCTGAGCATATTCCCGTACTCTCTCAGCACGGTCCGGCTGGCCGCCAGCTTCCCCGTGTCCAACCGGAGAGCCTCGTCGATGTGGTCCAAGATCGCGCGGATGCCGGGGTGCAGTGCCCAGAAGAGGTCGTTCCACTCGACGCCGCCAAGTCCAAGCTGCTTGAGTTCATCCGACAGGCACTGCTCCATGTTCTGCCCCGCTATGGGGACAAGATCTCGCATCAGAAATTGCATGTCGAGGCCGCCTTCCCCGAGCTTCATGGTGACAGCGTGATCCGTCCCGGGAATCACGGTCTGTGACGCGGATACCATGTCGAAGAGCGGGCGCTCCACTAGGTGCACGGCGTCGGCGCCCAAGATGACCGCGCCGGCGCCGTCCCCGAACGATGCCTGGCCGATGAGGGTGTGGGGGTAGTTCTCATCCGGCCCACGGAGGGGGACGACGGTGAGCTCGACGCACGCCACCAGGACGCGCGCGCCCCGGTTGTTCACGGCGATGTCCTTGGCGTGGCGCAGCGACGCGGAGCCGCCATGGCATCCGTTGAGATGGAGCGGCGTGCGGACCACGGACGGGCGGAGACCCAGGAGGGAGGCGAGGCGGAGGTCCGCACTGGGGCAGCGGGCGCACGAGTTGGTGCTGAGGATGAGGTGGGTGATGTCGGTGGCTGGCCGGCCCCACTCCGCTATGGCCTTGGCCGCGGCCGACGCGGCGAGCTCTGGGAGGGCGGCGGCGGCGATCTCCAGACGGTCGTGTGCGTTGTCGAAGAGGTGAGGGTGCGCGTCCAGCAGCTCCTGCGTGTGGTGGAAGAAACGTCTCTCTGTGCCCGTTTTGTCACCTGCACGCATCATTGACAAGAAAGATGAACAAACATATTATCTCCGGCCTGCCTCCCTGATTAATCACTCAGACTAATTTGGACTTACAATATGTCTTGAGTTTGTGTTTGAGATCCGTGAGGTGCTCGCTTTTGGTGGCGTGGAAGTAGAAGTCCTGGTACTCCTCCTAGGACAAGCAGGTTGGCGGGTTTGCTGTCCCGATGGCGAGCACCGCCGCCGGCCCGTCGGCACGCTGCAAACGCCGGATCTCGAGCACGCTACTGCTTGCCATGCTTTGCTGTTCCGATATGGCAAGAACGAACGGGAGGTAATATGAAGCGAGTGCCACACTGCCACTTCGTTTTTTTATAGGCACGGGAGAGCAGAGCGCATAGGATCTCAATCCATCGTTTTTTTCTCTCGAGATGCTACCAGCGCATGCAGCCCACAAGTAGCAGCCACTCCCATCTGAAACACCAGTACTACCTGCAATGGAAAATACTAGGTTGAACAAGGGTACAAATGAACCCGGTTGGGAAATGCATTTTCTAAATGTTTTAAATTTCTGAAAAAAAGTTTGCGTGTACAGCTGCACGTTCCATGTGCGTGTAGAAAATTTCGCCGAGAAATGACTTTTTACTTAGCCTATGTAAAAAGTCAAAAATACGTCACATATCTATGTAGCACTCAAATTTTCTCTTTTTTAGGGAGGCAAACTAAATAGTAATTTCATCACGAAACTCATGTGAAGGGCACATGTTTCGCATCACCTATGCACGGAAATTTTGTATCGAATTTTTTGGACATGTTTTGCATCACCAATGCACATTCCAAATAAGGGGGTTCATATATACCCGTGTTCTACCTATTAACCTATTTCATTGCTTTAATGATTCTCATGAGATATTATTTTATATTTTTATACGGACCACAAAATATTGTTTCTTCACCAAGATTTTGTAGGCAAATGTAAAATGCCCAGATGTACACTCTACTTTTTTCCTAAAAAATTGACATTTAAAATGTGTTTTTCCACAATGACAGCATCTAGTCCCGTGAGCTAATGTGAATTTAGAAAGTACATGGTGATGAACACTGATGGGCAGAGTTAGTACTGAAGTCTTTTAGGATAGGGACATGTTAGTGATGGCTCCCAAGTGCAGGAGATCAATTGTAGTACCTTTCAATTAGAAAAGGTTGTCGAACCCACGAGGAGCTGAAGGTATTGGTTAGTAAGATTGATAAATAAAACAATAAAAGATGCAGTGTTTTTGGTATTTTCAGTTGTATAATTGCAAGCAGATAACAGATAGTAGCAAGTGAAAGCTCTCAAAGAGAGAAAGCCCAATCCTCTTATGTGGCAAGAGGACAAGCTCAAGTGATGTGTAACTTATATGTGGCAAACGTTCCCGAGGGCGGCATGGATGATGCTAGGCATAGAGATTTATTAAACAACACGTTGAATATCTTGTCAAGTTTTAATCTCTTTGGACGGAGCCATAATTAGGTATAGCTAAATAAATAAACTAAACCCCTTATGATGGATCATGTGGCCAAGCAAATGACTGCACAAGAATTATTAAGACATAAAGTCCCACCATAGCATTACACTCTAAGGTCCCCGATACTAATACCCTCATAATATAACTTCATGACTCGGTCTCAGGTTTACGTGTCCTCCCAAGTCTCCATCAATTCATTACACTACGGTGTTCTCCTATGAGCCCATATAGGTGAAGTGTTGTGCAGTCGACGTTCGCACAACACCATCATAGAATCACATAAAAGATAAACTCTTGACAAAATACCAACACATGTCATATATAAATCAATGCCAATTCATCCTATGCCCTCAGGAACATACGGGAACTACTCACAACGTGCGAACATGATCATAATCAGTGGCATAAGTGGTACAACACAATCTGAAATTATAACTTCACCACCAAATAATGACAAGTACTCAATCACAAACATGAATAGTAGCACAAGACAAGTATCTAGGGTATAGCAACTCTCAAACTGCGAGGGGAACGGAGTGGATCACGGTGATGATGATGGTGATGGTGCTGGTCTTGATGGGGGTGATGATGTAGAGGCCTCCTCCCACGCCAAGGAGGAGAGGTGATGACGATGACGATGATTTCCCCCTTCTCCGGAGTTCCGGAGCAGCAGGATCTGACCCCCCTCGGAAGGGATCAGGAGTTTCGCCGCCGCCGCGACCTCGGATGGACTTGGAAAAATTAGGGCGTTACTTTTCGGGCGAGACGAAGGCGTCGATAAAAAGCCCCAGGCGAGGAGGTGCCCGAGGCCATTTGGGTGGTCCCACGCGGCCAGGTACATGGGCCGCGTGGGCCACCCCCATTTGGCCCTCGTGGCTCTCCTCTCTTCGGTCTTCTTCCCTCTGCCTTTCTCCCGATGAAAAACTGACGCAGTATTTTTCCTTTTATTATTTGAGGTCCTGTAGCTCCTGAAACATTAAAGACAAGAAAAAGGAGGTTTTCTGCCTCCCAGAAATTAAATACCAAAAATAGGGACTTTGTATGAAAGTCCCCAAAATCATCTAAAACATGTAGAAACAATCATATAATCATGCAAATAACATTCTAGTATGATACTAAAAGTTATATAAATGATGATATAAAATGCACGTATCAACTCCCCCAAGCTTAAACCTTTACTCGTCCTCGAGTAAGTAAGGACATAGATCATTACATGCATCAATGGACTTATGGTTGATAAATAAATACGGGCATTGTATCATCATCATATTCAATTGCAAGATAAGATTAATGATCTAAAACTCATACATATGAGGGCAACATAAGTAGAACTCTAGCAATCACCCCTTACTTTTGAAAGCAAATAACCATTGTATGTTGGACAATCGAATCATATTGTTTTTCACATGCTTTTGCTCTTCATGGCAAGCATTATAATCTTTTATACTTTGCTGAAATTCAAAGACAAGATAAACTCTCATTGGATAACAAGTTCAAAAGAAGACAAATGAAAAGACAGATAGATATAAAAATTGTTATCACTCTTGCTTGACTAGTAACTAGTGCAAACTTTAGTCATGGATATCTCAATCAAGTTCCCATGCTCTACACAACCCTTTTCTTACACTTTCCATGGCTAGCTGAAATTTCAGGTGCCTTCCTTTCATTCACATTCAAGAGCATAAGTATTGAAATATCCATGATCATTAATTTGCTCAAAAGATACTAGGTTGTAACAAGAGTGTTTTATATCCTTTTCATTAAGTCTTCTCAACTTCTTATCCTACAAGACTATATCTTAACCTCAAACTATTAATTCACAAGTCTTTTTACTTCTTCTATATTGAGATAATTCTATAATTGTCCAACATACTCAAGTTAATTAATTTCAAGGCAAGATGTGATTGAAATTCTAAATATGCCACGCTCATTTGCATGAGTGTTACCCATAAATCCCCAAACAAGAGAATCATGGATGACACCATACTTTAATATTCATTGATAAACCATAAGATAGGGATACATGATAATGCTCCATGAGCTCACACACGCCTAAGAGATATTGATAACTAATCGATAAAAGCAAACACACCATGACTAGATAGATATGATAACTAGTGAGATAAAGACTAGTGGAACTCCCCCAAGCTTGGCGTTTCAGGTTCTCTTTGCTGCAGCTCCTCCTTCTCATATTCTTCTCCCATCAGCCATCTTCCATGGAAAGGCCTTCCATCACGGAAAGATGTAGGTGGATCATTGTACCTGAGGGTGGCGCTGCTGCAATCTTCTTGAAGCGTTCTTCATATTCGCAGTTCTGGTTCTCTACATCCCACATGAAGCATTGGAACTTCTCCCACTTGTTGATGACGTCCTTGTACCTATCTTCCAGATCTTCAAGCCTTTTCTTGTACTCTTCAACCTTCTTCTCCAGCTCCAGGTTCATGAAGTGGTGAGCATCAAGGCTGCGGTAAACCACAGTGCCATACCTGAAGGTCTTGTCCTCAACTCATCCAGCCTTTCCTCACCGTGCCGGTGGCCTTGGGAGCCTTCACCTCCTCCACGAGCATCACGCCCTCCTTGAAGCACACGGTCTTCGGTGGTGTCATCACGGAGTTGAGGTAGCGGTTCACAACACCCTCCTTGGGAGAGCTCTCCCCCTCTTGGTTGGATCCGGAGCAAGACATGGCTAAAACCTGACAGGCAGAAACAACAGAAACAAAGATCGCTCGAGAACGCTCGGTGCGAGATTAGATCGGCAGAGAGGGTATATATTGAGGGTTTTTAGGTCAAGACGAAGCGTCGGGATCGAAAACGAGACGAAAAGGACTCCGAGGTGGAAAAGGGATAGCCCCACGCGGCCAGGTACATGGGCCGCGTGGGCCCCTCTCTTTTCTCCCTCGGGTCTCCGTTTCGTCCAGTTTTCTTGTCCCATACGATGATTTCCATAAAAATGACCTCCGTAAAATTTTATGCAATTCCGAGAAACTTTCCAACACAAAGTTACCTTCTATTGATTTAGGGTTTCTGAAACTGCACGGTTTCTCTCAATTACCTCTCCGGTGTTTGTAAATTCAACTCCTCCACCCTTCCGATGAAGCTCTTTCCTGCAATATAAGGTTTAAGGCGTTGTCCATTGACTACATGAGGTTTACCTTTCATGTCACCGTGAAGACGGATAGCTCCTGAACGGTACACCTCCTGTATCACTAATGGTCCCTGCCACTTTGAAGCTAGCTTCCCTGCAGAAAACTTGAAACGAGAGTTGTACAATAAAACTTGATCACCTACTTTGAATTCCTTTTTCTTAATTTTCTTGTCATGCCAAATCTTAACTTTTTCTTTAAACATCCTGGCACTTTCATAAGCTTCATTTCTCCATTCGTCAAGTAGGTTTAGGTCAAGAATTCTCTTTTCTCCCGCAGTTTTAAAATCAAAGTTCAGTTGTTTAATAGCCCATCTAGCTTTATGTTCTAGTTCAACAGGTAAGTGACAAGCTTTTCCATAAACCATTTTATAAGGAGACATTCCCATAGGATTTTTAAAAGCAGTTCTATAAGCCCACAAAGCATCATTAATCTTAATTGGCCAATCAGATCTAGACTTATTCACTGTCTTTTCCAAAATGAGTTTAATTTCCCTATTGCTTAATTCAACTTGCCCACTTGTTTGAGGATGATAAGGAGATGCAATTCTATGGTTAACATCATATTTTGCCAAAGTTTTTCTAAGAACACCATGCAAGAAATGAGAACCACCATCAGTAATTAAGAACCTAGGAACACCAAACCTGGGGAAAATGATGTCCTTGAGCATCTTCATTGCTGTGGCATGATCTGCACTTTTGGTTGGAATTGCTTCCACCCACTTTGTAACATAGTCAACTGCAACCAAAATGTGAGTATGCTTTGTCTTTGATTCTGGGAAAGGACCCATAAAGTCAAAACCCCACACATCAAATGGTTCAAGTGGCAATGAATAATTCATAGGCATTTCATTCCTCCTACCAATGTTTCCTACTCTTTGACATTTATCACAAGATTTAACATATTCAGCACAGTCCTTAAATAAAGTAGGCCAATAGAAACCAGATTGTAATACCTTTGCTCCTGTGCGATCTCCTGCATGATGCCCTCCATAGGGACTGTCATGACAATCTCTTATAATAGCCTGTTGTTCATGCTCAGGTACACAACGTCTAATAATACCATCCACACTTTTCTTATAGAGGAAAGGATCATCCCAAAAATAATGTCTAAGATCATAAAAGAATTTCTTTCTTTGTTGAGAAGTGAAGTGTGGAGGCAAAACTTTACCAACAATAAAATTTGCATAGTTGGCAAACCAAGGAGATGCAACTTTAGCACTAGAAACATTAACAATTGCAAGTTGTTCATTAACAAAGCTATCATTAATAGGAATAGGATCATCAGGTATGCTTTCCATCCTAGAGAGATGATCAGCAACTTGATTATCCTCCCCTTTCCTATCAACAATGTGTAAATCAAATTCTTGCAATAGAAGTACCCATCTTATTAGTCTAGGCTTAGCATCTTTCTTATTCATCAAGTATTTAATAGCAGAATGATCAGTATGTATTGTGACTTTTGAATCAGTAATATAAGGTCTAAACTTGTCACAAGCAAACAGTACTGCTAAAAATTCTTTCTCAGTTGTAGCATAATTCTTTGAGCAGCATCAAGTGTTCTACTAGCATAATAAATAACATTCAGTTTCTTATCAACACGTTGGCCCAAAACAGCCCCAACTGCATAATCACTAGCATCACACATAATTTCAAAAGGCAAGTTCCAATCAGGAGGTTGAATAATGGGAGCAGTGATTAAAGCATTCTTCAAAATATTAAAGGACTCAATGCAATCATCATTAAAAGAGAAAGGAACATCCTTTTGCAGAAGATTGGTTAGAGGTTTTGATATTTTGGAGAAATCCTTAATGAACCTACGGTAAAAACCTGCATGCCCAAGAAAACTTCTTATACCTTTGAGGTCCCTTGGATATGGTAGTTTTTCAATAGCTTCAATCTTTGCTGGATCAACTTCTATTCCTTCTCCAGAAATCTTATGCCCAAGAACTATACCCTCAGTAACCATGAAGTGACACTTCTCCCAATTAAGAACCAAGTGTTGGTCTTCACAACGCTGTAAAACTTTGTTAAGGTTGAACAAGCAATTATCGAAGGAAGTACCATACACAGAAAAATCATCCATAAAAACCTCCATTATCTTTTCAATATAATCAGCAAATATAGCATTCATGCATCTTTGAAAAGTAGCAGGAGCATTACATAAACCGAATGGCATTCTCCTGTAAGCAAAAGTACCATATGGGCAAGTAAAAGTGGTCTTTTCTTGATCATCCTTATGGACAGGAATTTGCGAGAAACCTGAATAACCATCTAGATAGCAAAAGTGAGAGTGTTTAGATAACCTTTCTAGCATTTGATCAATAAATGGCAATGGATAATGATCTTTTCGAGTTGCTTTATTCAATTTTCTGAAATCAATAACCATCCTATAACCAACTACAGTACGTTGAGCCACAAGTTCATCCTTTTCATTTGGAACAACAGTCATTCCACCCTTTTTAGGAACACAATGAACAGGACTAACCCACTTACTGTCAGCTATAGGATAAATGATACCAGCTTCAATAAGTCTTATTACCTCTTTCTTACCACTTCTTTCATTTTTGGATGGAGGCGGCGTTGAAAATCAACAACAGGTTTTGCATCTTCCTCCAGATTAATTTTATGCATACATAGAGCGGGGCTTATACCTTTAAGATCATCAAGAGAGTATCCAATGGCTGGTCGGTGAGCTTTTAGCACATCAAGTAATTTCTCTTCCTCTTCAGCTGAAAGGTTAGCACTAATAATGACAGGATATATGCTCTTCTCATCCAAATATGCATATTTCAGATTTGCAGGCAAAGGTTTCAATTCAAAACTAGGATCCCCTTTAGGTGGTGGTAGCACTCCTAAATTATCAGGTGGGATATGCAATTGTAATTGTGGTGGTTGTTGCCATAATATTTGTTCCAAAGCCTCTTTTTCCTCATCATTAAATGGTTCATCTTGATTAAGCATATAACGTTCTACAACATCAGTTGAAGCTACAGCTATATGAGCAAGAGTTTCAATTAAATTATTAGGAATTGGCTCTTTCTCAACATGTTTATCAGCAAATTTGGAAAAGTTAAATTCAAGTTTCTCACCAGCACATTTAATAAACACTTTCTCTTTAGGCAAATTAATTTCAGCACCAACAGTATGTAAGAAAGGTCTACCAAAAATGATAGGACAAAATGAATCTTGAGGACAACCAAGCACAATAAAATCAGCAGGGTATTTTATTTTGCCAATCAATACTTCAACATCTCTAACAATTCCAAATGGACTAATATAATCTTTATTAGCAAGTTGAATTGTCATACCTGTCTCTTCCATAACAATGGGATCAATATCAGGCTTGATCTCAAGATAAAGAGAATATGGAATGACACTAATACTTGCTCCAATATCACATAGACCATGATAACTTGAAGTCCCAATAGAGCATGATATAACAGGTTTCCCAACTTTGGCCGAATTACCTTTGATGACTTTGGTAGCATCTTCACATAGATAAACATCCACTGGGTCTTCTTCATTTAGTTGCTTGATAACAGAAATTTGAGTGTTGACTTCCACCTGTTCATAAGGCTGAGAACATCTTTTGTTACTCTTGTTAGTAACAGCTTTAAGTAAATTCTCCTTAACTTGGTTTGGAAATGGAGGTGGTTCAACATACTCCTCAATTGTCACAGATGACATTGGTTCAACCTGTTTAATAACTTTAGGAACAACAATAGATTGTTTAACAGGTTCAACATAAACTTCAAATCCACTTTTTGGAACACAGATATGATCAGCAAAACCTTTAGCTATTTCAATTATAACATAAGGATCAAGACCAAAAGTATCACTCAGATTTTTAAACAGAATAGAAGTAGAGAAATTCTCTACACATGAATATTCATAATCAAAATATGGCTCATTACCTTTATCAAGATCCCAGTGGCTAGTATTTTCAGAAATAGTCTCCAATAAATTCCATGCTTCTTCTTCAGTGTTATTAGTAAAACTTCCACCAGATGAATTATCCAGAATCTCCTTGTGCTTCATAGGTAGTCTCACATAAAAGTTTATCAATATAAGTTTCCTTGTAAGATCATGACATGGATTCTTGCGAAGGAGTTCCTTTAACCTCCCCCAAGCTTGAGTAATACTCTCTCCCAGATGTGGCCAGAAATTGAATATATAGCAGCGGTTATCATAAGCTTCTTTAGGAGTAAAATATTTAAGAAAGAAAACCTTCCTCAAGATACTCCATTCATTCTGGACCTCTTCATCCAAGACCTGTACCAATCACGAGCATTACCAGATAAAGACAAATACAATAGCTTCCTTTTTACCTGATCCTCTGAAATACCAGGTAGTCTGAATAAGCCACATATGTCCTCAATTATTTCCATGTGCTCGCGTGCCGACTTAGTTCCATCACCTGTAAATGGATTTTTCATAACTCTTTTAACATGACCCATGGGAATTTTATATCCCACTTTAGGTATCTCAGGCACAGCAGTTTCAACCACCTTTGCAGTAGTGGCATAAGCACTTTCATATAGAGCAAGATGCAGCGAGGCACGATTCATAAATGCCATAGTAACAATGAGATAAACAGCTTTCAAGTTTCCTTACCAAACTTCTTACCAATAGCGCTACGCTCCCCGGCAACGGCGCCAGAAAAGTATCTTGATGGCTCCCAAGTGCAGGAGATCAATTGTAGTACCTTTCAATTAGAAAAGGTTGTCGAACCCACGAGGAGCTGAAGGTATTGGTTAGTAAGATTGATAAATAAAACAATAAAAGATGCAGATGTTTTTGGTATTTTCAGTTGTATAATTGCAAGCAGATAACAGATAGTAGCAAGTGAAAGCTCTCAAAGAGACAAAGCCCAATCCTCTTATGTAGCAAGAGGACAAGCCTCATCACGCGCAATGTGTTCAAAAAAAAAAAAAAATCACGCGCAAACTCATCTATTCATTCATCAGCTACACCAGGCCGACTTATCGCAGGTGATGACGCGTCTCCTGTATCTCATGGACAAATTATTCTGTATTTGGTCTAAGTACTTGTTTTAGATTCTTCAGAGTACTCATCAGAATTTTTGCAAAAAAAAAAGAAAAAAGAATACTCATCAGAAATCTCCAAAATATTATATTATAATATTAATTAGGATTTGATTTACAATTGTTAAGGAATTTTTATTGTCTTTTCCATAACTTTAAGGACTAGGGTTAAAAATTATATCTTTAATGAACACAATTATTTCAGAACATAATTCTTTAATGTACGTGGCGGCCCAGTGCTCAGCCTCTATATAGGCGTGACGTTCCGCCCTCCTGGTGGTCTCTCGGCTCGTGCCACCGTGCCATGCTCCCGGCAGTGGTTCTCTAATATGAATTCGGTCCGAAAAAATCCGGGCCGTACAGAAAAAATACAGACCCTACATATATTATGGTCGGTTCCTCGAATTAAACAACAGACATGACAGAGTCTGGTAAATTGGAAAACCAACTACGTAAAAACCTTTTGAAGCCAATTTGCTCCATGTAACCCGACTCGGATATCACACGTCTCGAGTCGGCTTATATTTCAAACCGACTCTGTAGTATAAATTATCACAGTAGGTTGAAAATATAAACCAACTGAGGGTGAAATTCCGACATGTTTTTGGAAACTCTCAAAAAGTACACTGTATTATCGGTTATTGCTTTGAGCCGGATTTGGGAAACCCGCCTGTGGCCTACAGAAGAAAACAAAGGTTTCATACTAGTCAGAGGAATCGGAGCTTGGGATGTGATCATCAGAGCATAGAGTGGATAACGAGACAAGCGGGAACAAGGAAAAAATTGGGACGGTCGGACGGATTATATTTTTCTGTTTTTTAGGGTGGATACTGTAGTGCTGTTAGTGTTACCTGCCTTGAAAGCGCTGTTCCCGGTTGTTGTACTTGGGCCAAGCCCCAACACTTCAGCTCATTCTTTGCGGCAGACCAAGGAGTGTGCAGGGCATGACATGACACTAGCTAACTAAAGAAACAATCCACCCATCCAATTAACAAGAGAAAAGGATTGACATTCTAGTTATTGTAAGGTTCCCCCTCGACGTGAAAGAAAACCTAGCAGCCGCCTCCTCCATACATCGGTCCCCCTTCTATGGCCAAACTCGCCAGCCTCAGGAGGGCTGGGGAACCCATTTATGAATGGAGTTTTCAGTAAATGTAGTTTTCAATAGATTAGATTAGGGTTTTGGCATCAGTCTTCTTCGTCAACGGAGATGACATCGTCTACAATAAGTAATGTTCGCTCCCATCGTTCGACGGTGAGATCTCCCTCCCAACTTTAAGATTAAATTTGTCTAGGTATGGTTTTTCAAATCTTGCTTCGCATGATCAATTTTGAATATTTTGTCATGATTGCCGCGAGGTTGGATTGTCGTCGCAATATTTGTCCCGACTGCTACATACTCAACAATGTTGATTCGTATTCTCGGCTACCAGCGACGTCGAACAGACTGTTCGGTTGCTTTTGTCGTGTTGGAACTCTTGCCGATGTTGGTCGATTAATTTAATGTACGTGTGCATGCATGGAGATTTGGCATTGTGGCTCAATTAAAATTATGGGAGAACCCTCGTTTGATATTTTCAGGTTTATGGTTTGATATTTATGTCATTTTTCTACGACTGCCGTCATAAAAGTTTACAATTGTGTCATGAAAAAAGAAAGTGTTTGAATATCTTGAAAATTTGCTCATTTTTAAAACTTTATTCTGTAATCGATGTAGTCAGTTAATGTATCTCTACCATGTTCGCTACTATAATATATCATGGTATGATTTGATTGTAAAAAACAAGCGAAATGAACTAAAGGGAATAAAAAGTTGGCTAGGAAGCCGTGACAACATCAAGCCCAAGCAAGAACAAAAAAATAAAGCCCAACATTCTAGTTTCAACGATTAGAGGGGAAAGTAGACCGGCCAATCGCAAAACAACAGGCATGATGTCAGTCGACTGAGCCTTTACGATAATCATACTTGATCAAAACTACATATTGGTTTGGAGATTAGAGAGATTGCTTTTGGTTGAGATGGTGGTGGCATGCAGCACCATAGTCTCAATAGTGAACCCGGGTCCAAATCCCATCATCACACCCCAAACACCTCCCTCTCCATCCTCCACCATTCGGCGCCGCTGCTCATCGAGCACGAAGATCACGGTGGCGCTGAGCATATTCCCGTACTCTCTCAGCACGGTCCGGCTCGCCGCCAGCTTCCCCGGGTCCAACCGGAGAGCCTCGTCGATGTGGTCCAAGATCGCGCGGATGCCGGGGTGCACCGCCCAGAAGAGGTCCTTACACTCGACGCCGCCAAGTCCAAGCTGCTTCAGCTCATCCGAGATGCACTGCTCGATGTTCTGCCCCGCTATGGGGACAAGATCTCGCATCAGAAATTGCATGTCCAGGCCGCCTTCCCCGAGCTTCATGGTGACAGCGTGATCCGTCCCGGGAACCACGGTCTGCGATGCGGATACCATCTCGAAGAGCGGGCGCTCCAGTGGGTGCACGGCGTCGGCGCCGACGATGACCGCGCCGGCGCCGTCCCCGAATGATGCCTGGCCGATGAGGGTGTGCGGGTAGTTCTCCTCAGGCCCACGGAGGGCAGCGACGGTGAGCTCGACGCACACCACCAGGACGCGCGCGCCGCGGTTGTTCTCGGCGATGTCCTTGGCGAGGCGCAGCGACGCGGAGCCGCCATGGCATCCGTTGAGATGGAGCGGCGTGCGGACCACGGACGGGCGGAGACCCAGGAGGGAGGCGAGGCGGAGGTCCGCACTGGGGCAGCGGGCGCACGAGTTGGTGCTGAGGATGAGGTGGGTGATGTCGGTGGCTGGCCGGCCCCACTCCGCTATGGCCTTGGCCGCGGCCGACGCGGCGAGCTCTGGGAGGGCAGCGGCGGCGATCTCCAGACGGTCGTGTGCGTTGTCGAAGAGGTGAGGGTGCGCGTCCAGCAGCTCCTGCGTGTGGTGGAAGAAACGTCTCTCTGTGCCCGTTTTGTCACCTGCACGCATCATTGACAAGAAAGATGAACAAACATATTATCTCCGGCCTGCCTCCCTGATTAATCACTCAGACTAATTTGGACTTACAATATGTCTTGAGTTTGTGTTTGAGATCCGTGAGGTGCTCGCTTTTGGTGGCGTGGAAGTAGAAGTCCTGGTACTCCTCCTGGACAAGCAGGTTGGCGGGTTTGCTGTCCCGATGGCGAGCACCGCCGCCGGCCCGTCGGCACGCTGCAAACGCCGGATCTCGAGCACGCTACTGCTTGCCATGCTTTGCTGTTCCGATATGGCAAGAACGAACGGGAGGTAATATGAAGCGAGTGCCACACTGCCACTTCGTTTTTTTATAGGCACGGGAGAGCAGAGCGCATAGGATCTCAATCCATCGTTTTTTTCTCTCGAGATGCTACCAGCGCATGCAGCCCACAAGTAGCAGCCACTCCCATCTGAAACACCAGTACTACCTGCAATGGAAAATACTAGGTTGAACAAGGGTACAAATGAACCCGGTTGGGAATGCATTTTCTAAATGTTTTAAATTTCTGAAAAAAAGTTTGCGTGTACAGCTGCACGTTCCATGTGCGTGTAGAAAATTTCGCCGAGAAATGACTTTTTACTTAGCCTATGTAAAAAGTCAAAAATACGTCACATATCTATGTAGCACTCAAATTTTCTTTTTTTAGGGAGGCAAACTAAATAGTAATTTCATCACGAAACTCATGTGAAGGGCACATGTTTCGCATCACCTATGCACGGAAATTTTGTATCGAATTTTTTGGACATGTTTTGCATCACCAATGCACATTCCAAATAAGGGGGTTCATATATACCCGTGTTCTACCTATTAACCTATTTCATTGCTTTAATGATTCTCATGAGATATTATTTTATATTTTTATACGGACCACAAAATATTGTTTCTTCACCAAGATTTTGTAGGCAAATGTAAAATGCCCAGATGTACACTCTACTTTTTTCCTAAAAAATTGACATTTAAAATGTGTTTTTCCACAATGACAGCATCTAGTCCCGTGAGCTAATGTGAATTTAGAAAGTACATGTGATGAACACTGATGGGCAGAGTTAGTACTGAAGTCTTTTAGGATAGGGACATGTTAGTGATGGCTCCCAAGTGCAGGAGATCAATTGTAGTACCTTTCAATTAGAAAAGGTTGTCGAACCCACGAGGAGCTGAAGGTATTGGTTAGTAAGATTGATAAATAAAACAATAAAAGATGCAGATGTTTTTGGTATTTTCAGTCGTATAATTGCAAGCAGATAACAGATAGTAGCAAGTGAAAGCTCTCAAAGAGACAAAGCCCAATCCTCTTATGTGGCAAGAGGACAAGCTCAAGTGATGTGTAACTTATATGTGGCAAACGTTCCCGAGGGCGGCATGGATGATGCTAGGCATAGAGATTTATTAAACAACACGTTGAATATCTTGTCAAGTTTTAATCTTCTTTGGACGGAGCCATAATTAGGTATAGCTAAATAAATAAACTAAAACCCCTTATGATGGATCATGTGGCCAAGCAAATGACTGCACAAGAATTATTAAGACATAAAGTCCCACCATAGCACTACACTCTAAGGTCCCCGATACTAATACCCTCATAATACAACTTCATGACTCGGTCTCAGGTTTACGTGTCCTCCCAAGTCTCCATCAATTCATTACACTACGGTGTTCTCCTATGAGCCCATATAGGTGAAGTGTTGTGCAGTCGACGTTCGCACAACACCATCATAGAATCACATAAAAGATAAACTCTTGACAAAATACCAGCACATGTCATATATAAATCAATGTCAATTCATCCTATGCCCTCAGGAACATACGGGAACTACTCACAACGTGCGAACATGATCATAATCAGTGGCATAAGTGGTACAACACAATCTGAAATTATAACTTCACCACCAAATAATGACAAGTACACAATCACAAACATGAATAGTAGCACAAGACAAGTATCTAGGGTATAGCAACTCTCAAACTGCGAGGGAACGGAGTGGATCACGGTGATGATGATGGTGATGGTGCTGGTCTTGATGGGGGTGATGATGTAGAGGCCTCCTCCCACGCCAAGGAGGAGAGGTGATGACGATGACGATGATTTCCCCCTTCTCCGGAGTTCCGGAGCAGCAGGATCTGACCCCCCTCAGAAGGGATCAGGAGTTTCGCCGCCGCCGCGACCTCGGATGGAATTGGAAAAATTAGGGCGTTGCTTTTCGGGCGAGACGAATGCGTCGATAAAAAGCCCCAGGAGAGGAGGTGCCCGAGGCCAGTTTGGGCTGGTCCCACGCGGCCAGGTACATGGGCCGCGTGGGCCACCCCCATTTGGCCCTCGTGGCTCTCCTCTCTTGGTCTTCTTCCCTCTGCCTTTCTCCCGATGAAAAACTGACGCAGTATTTTTCCTTTTATTATTTGAGGTCCTGTAGCTCCTGAAACATTAAAGACAAGAAAAAGGAGGTTTTCTGCCTCCCAAAAATTAAATACCAAAAATAGGGACTTTGTATGAAAGTCCCCAAAATCATCTAAAACATGTAGAAACAATCATATAATCATGCAAATAACATTCTAGTATGATACTAAAAGTTATATAAATGATGATATAAAATGCACGTATCAACTCCCCCAAGCTTAAACCTTTACTCGTCCTCGAGTAAGTAAGGACATAGATCATTACATGCATCAATGGACTTATGGTTGATAAATAAATACGGGCATTGTATCATCATCATATTCAATTGCAAGATAAGATTAATGATCTAAAACTCATACATATGAGGGCAACATAAGTAGAACTCTAGCAATCACCCCTTACTTTTGAAAGCAAATAACCATTGTATGTTGGACAATCGAATCATATTGTTTTTCACATGCTTTTGCTCTTCATGGCAAGCATTATAATCTTTTATACTTTGCTGAAATTCAAAGACAAGGTAAACTCTCATTGGATAACAAGTTCAAAAGAAGACAAATGAAAAGACAGATAGATATAAAAATTGTTTCACTCTTGCTTGACTAGTAACTAGTGCAAACTTTAGTCATGGATATCTCAATCAAGTTCCCATGCTCTACACAACCCTTTTCTTACACTTTCCATAGCTAGCTGAAATTTCAGGTGCCTTCCTTTCATTCACTTTCAAGAGCATAAGTATTGAAATATCCATGATCATTAATTTGCTCAAAAGATACTAGGTTGTAACAAGAGTGTTTTATATCCTTTTCATTAAGTCTTCTCAACTTCTTATCCTACAAGACTATATCTTAACCTCAAACTATTAATTCACACGTCTTTTTACTTCTTCTATATTGAGATAATTCTATAATTGTCCAACATACTCAAGTTAATTAATTTCAAAGCAAGATGTGATTGAAATTCTAAATATGCCACGCTCATTTGCATGAGTGTTACCCATAAATCCCCAAACAAGAGAATCATGGATGACACCATACTTTAATATTCATTGATAAACCATAAGATAGAGATACATGATAATGCTCCATGAGCTCACACACGCCTAAGAGATATTGATAACTAATCGATAAAAGCAAAACACACCATGACTTGATAGATATGATAAACTAGTGGAGATAAAGACTAGGTGGAACTCCCCCAAGCTTGACGTTTTGCAAGGTCTTTCTTTGCTGCAGCTTCCTCCTTCTCATATTCTTTCTCCCACTCAGCCATCTTCCATGGAAAGGGCTTTCCATCACGGAAAGATGTAGGTGGATCATTATACCTGAGGGTGGCAGCTGCTGCAATCTTCTTGAAGCGTTCTTCATATTCACAGTTCTGGTTCTCCACATCCCACATGAAGCATTGGAACTTCTCCCACTTGTTGATGACGTCCTTGTACCTATCTTCCAGATCTTCAAGCCTTTTCTTGTACTCTTCAACCTTCTTCTCCAGCTCCAGGTTCATGAAGTGGTGAGCATCAAGGCTGCGGTAAACCACAGTGCCATACCTGAAGGTCTTGTCCTCCAACTCATCCAGCCTTGCCTCTACCGTGCCGGTGGCCTTGGGAGCCTTCACCTCCTCCACGAGCATCACGCCCTCCTTGAAGCACACGGTCTTCGGTGGTGCCATCACGGAGTTGAGGTAGCGGTTCACAACACCCTCCTTGGAGAGCTCTCCCCCTCTTGGTTGGATCCGGAGCAAGACATGGCTAAAACCTGACAGGCAGAAACAACAGAAACAAAGATCGCTCGAGAACACTAGTTGCGCTTTAACAGGAGTGTTGTAGCCTTGTAGGCCAAACCCAACACTTGAGCAGCGGCCCATTCCTTGAGGCAGCCCAACGAGGGTGCAGGGCTTGACACTAGCAAACTGAAGATTCCAGAAAACAAAAACTAAAGAAACAAGCTAATTAACGATCGTAATTAACGCTCTAAAAACACGATCGTAATTAACAAGAGAAATTAAGTGAAGAAAATAAAAAAGGTGCAGCTAGCAGAGCTACGAGGCCCTCTGAGCGGCGAGCTGGTCTCTGGTGAGGAACGCGCCGTGGAAGCCGTACGGCACGCGACACGGCACGTCCACCGTCGCCGACACCTCCATGGTGGCAGCGTCGAGCACCGTCAGCTCCGCCGCTCCCGCGTCTGCCGCCTCCTCGTGCACCATCACCACTACGTGCCCCTCGTCCTCCTCCCCGGACGGTGTTGCCGGCACGAAGGTTGCCTCGCCGCCGAACCTCCCAGCGCCGTACTCGTGCACGGTGTCGGTGACGGCCTCGCCGGTGGCCAGGTCCACCTTGGCCACGCCGCGGCACCGCGGCCACGGTTCAGCCACCACGACCCATCGGCGCCGGCCGTGGTTCCCGAACAGCTCGACGCAGTTGTTTCGTGTGCCTCTTGGATGCCAGGAGGAGATGGCGCAGGGCCGAGACAACTGACTCTATCGACATGAAGATCTGTGCTGCATGGCAGTGGATGAGATCAGTTCACTGCGTCGTTTCCCATGTATATTTTTCTGGGACGTGGTGTTTTCTGTATTTTTTTTTTCACCGTGCAGGCTACCAAATAACGCCCCTAGACAATCTAAGGAATTGTATACGACATCAAGTTTATTTTATTATAGTTCTAATAATATAATTTGATATTTAATTTTTGATATTTTCTATACATTCTATCAAATTAAAATTTGAATTTGACCAGAGCTTAAGGCACCGATTTATGAAATCCAGTGAGTACAAAATTTTGTATTCATATAATCTTGCAAAATCCCCGTAAACTTCCTTCGAACTAAGGAGATACTCAAAATTACATCCATGTGGCAAATATTAGGCGCTTGGCAAGATGGCGACTAAAAAACTAGAGCTACTATCATTTGACGAGATTAACTTTAATAGGGTAGTCGCTTATGTGTCCCTCACAAAATGATAGTCGATCTGGATGTGCTTCGCTCGAGCATGCAGCACATGATTAAATGACAAATACGTTACACCAAAGCAGCGGTGGTGGACGATCTTGTGATATTACCAATTTCTGAAGTTGGGACTAAACCAAAATCAATTCGGTAGTTGCATTGGTAAGTGCCTAATACTTTAAGGCGATCGTATTAGGGCATAGAAGACGACATATCTCTCGTGTATCGCCGATCTTCAGTTGCCAACCTAGTTAGCATCAAAGAATGTAGAGAGTAGACTAGATAGACCAACCCGAAAATGCATACCTTGGAACACGGTCATGCTAACATATCAGGTGTACCAGCTAGCGAGGCTGCGTGGAGCATGAATATATGGTCAATAAGCGAGAGACATGACAAAAAATAGAGGGACCCATTCCATGAGCTCGAAGAGCAGTAGTAAGATGAGCATGCCATACGTGAGGTGTCTGTTTGAGAACACCATGGAGAAAGACAAAGTGAACATCGAGTTGTCGAAAATGTACCAACCTTTGTTAACAGCCAAGGAGTTGTGCAAACCCAGAAGAAACAAGACTCCACGTCTCGTTTCGAAGGACTGACATGCAATTTCTACTCTAGAGTCGCAGGCCACATGAACAGGTCCATAGTATTTCTATGCAAAGAAAAAGAACACGTCCATAGTATTTGGCCGTCTCAATTCTAAAGTTCAAAAGCTTGTTACAATTCTCTGAAATTTCTACTCCCTCCGTCCACAAAAGGATGTCTCAACCTAACGCAAATTTGCATGTATCTACAACATGCAAATTTGAGTTAGGTTGAGACGTCCTTTTGTGGACGGAGGGAGTATAAAATTTCTCCGACCTCGGTTTTCAGACGAATTCGGGAGGAATCATGGATCCTTCGTCCAATTTTGATTCAGTTTTGGAGGTGTTTTCCGATTCACACCTAACTACTACTACATGACACGTCATCGAAGAGCAGAGAGAGACAGACAGGTGGGTCCCACGCCGAAGAGACACACAGCAATCAACCAGCAGCCACGCGGCCTCCACCTCTTTTCTATTCGGAACCTTCTTCTCCGTCTCCACCCGTCCTCGCTCGCCTCCGAATTCCAATCTCGCCGCGTCCTCCCACCGCGGGCCGGAGCGCCGCCGCTGTCGCCGCCCCGATCTCGTACGTGCCCGTGCCACTCCCCCCGAACCTGTTCCCTTCCGCCGGATCCGGCCGCCGCGGCGTGGGATCCGATCGAGAAACCCCCGGACCGGATCAAGACCTGATCTTTGCTCTCTCCTCAATTCCGCAGGTCGATGCGTCCGTCCGCGGGGAACGAGAGGCCCCCGGGGCGGCCTGTGTCAGGCTTCGTGCCCGGCGTCGCCCCCGCCGGCACCCCACCCTTCGTGCGCCCCGGTGGCCCGTTCGCCCCGCCGCCGCTCCAGCAGGGTGCGCCGGCCCCGCAGGCGGCTGCTCCCCCCGGCGGGCCTTTCGGGGCTGCGCCGCCCTCGGCAATGGGTGGGTACAGGGCTCCCGCGCCGCCTCAGGGCCCCTACGGCGCCGGGCCGCCGCCTCAGAGACCACTCGGCACGGCACCGCCGACTCAGGGCCCCTTCTCCACCGTGGCACCTCCGCCTCAGGGACCCTTTGGCGCCGCCCCTCCCTCCCAGGGAGGACCCTTCGCTGCCGCGCCGCCCTCCCAGGGACCTTTCGGCGCCGCCCCTCCATCGCAGGGACCCTTCTCCGCCGCGCCTCCATCGCAGCGACCTTTTGCTGCGTCGCAGCCGGCTCAGGGACCTTTCCCGGTGTCGCCGCCAGCTCCAAGCCCGTACACTGCGCCGCCACCATCTCAGGGCCCTTTCGCCACAGCGCCTACACCTTTTCGCCCCCAGTCGTCGGTTCTTCTGCACCCACAGTCTCCCACAGGAGGTGCTATACCTCCACCGTCCTATGTGAGGCCGCCGCCACTACAATCGCAGCCGCCTCCTGTGCAAGGGTATTACTCTGGTGGCGCTCCTTCGAACCTGCAGTTCCAATGTCCCGGCCAGCGTTTCAACAGACTTCAATGCAGACCATGCCGCCACCTCCCATGGGGCCACATACCGCTTATAGCAACCAGCCAGCATATCCTCCCACGGGGCCTCCGATGGGCACGCTCCAGAGCTTAGTGGAGGACTTCCAGTCTCTCTCAATGAGCACAGCTCCTGGATCGCTTGACCCAGGCCTTGATGTCAAAGGGCTGCCGCGTCCATTGGACGGCGACGAGGAGCCCGCTAAGGTTATGGAGTCGTTTCCGCTGAACTGCCACCCGAGGTACTTCCGGTTGACGACCCACACTATCCCGGCGTCCCAGTCGCTGGTCTCCAGGTGGCATTTGCCCCTTGGGGCCGTCGTGCACCCTCTCGCAGAGTCACCTGATGGGGTAATGGGCTCTGCTCTTGTCATCTTGTTTATCCGAAGCACTGGATCGGCCTGTGACATATTTGTTTCTTGATTGTTTTTATTTAGGAGGAAGTGCCGGTTGTGAACTTTGGGACGGCTGGTGTGATCCGTTGTCGAAGATGCAGGACGTATATAAACCCGTATGCGACATTTGCGGATGCTGGAAGGAAATGGCGCTGCAATCTTTGCACGTTGCTCAATGATGGTAATTTTTAACTTGGATTTTTGTTACTCGCTGTGCATTGATTGGGTGACTAGCAATGTTTCTGCCAGCCATCGCATTGTGTAATAAAACATGTAAACTGGTCAGCTAGTTTTGTGGCCACATCTTCTCTTTCCCAATTTTCCCTTGTTTAGAGTCGGAACCTTTTACTAAGATTTCCCAATCCTAATACCGTTTAATTGTTCATTTTCAAGATCATTTACTATCAAAGTAGTGTAGAGAACTCTTCTAGCATGGCATACTATTGTGGTGATTCGATATTTTCGTATAAGGAAGTTTTTTTGTTGAACTGCTTATGCTATGAGTGAACCATGTCCTGAGTAAGATGCGTAGCACTATTGATAAGTGATGATGGAAGCATCAGTGGACGTACCAGAGAGGCGGAGATGTTTTGACTTGCTTCCTGAAAAGCTTTGAAAATGGTGGAGAGGGGGAAACATAGTTCCTTTAGCTAGCTTTGAAAATTTAATTGGAGCAGCTTTATGTTTATCCAATTGACCGTTTTTTTTGGCAAGAAAAATGTAGTCGAAGAAATGCTTGGTACTTTCTTTGTTCCACAATGAAATATGGAATAGTCAGAGAAATACTACTGGTGTCCTAGCTTAGGCTCATTATTATAGAAACGAGCTTAAGGTTGTGCCCAAAAGATAGCTTTCAGAATAAATAAGCTCGAGTTTCTTGCAAGTGAAGATGAAATTGTTAGGAAATCCATAGGATCCATAGGTTATAAGGTTAAATAGTTTGGAGGCTATGTTGAGTAATTTTATGGATATCATTTTTATAAGATATATATTTAACTTGTAAAGTACATGGCCAGATCTAGGCTGAACAGACTAATGAAGAGAGGCTGCTTCTTTGAGAAACAAAGTTTTCTTTATGATGTCCTCATAAACAGGAAATAGTGTAGGTACATCTTCCGATTGGCAGGATTAAACAAACCTGTTTGAGTTTTTGACTAATTGCAGTTATGTGTAGAGAGTGCTGCAAGCAGAAAGAACTATCATCTGTTATATGATCTTAGATTCTGGTTAGGTAGTCATTTACGAGATCTGTATGTGTCTGCTACTGCTGACTGAACTCTGAGCAGTTAGCAGCCTTGTCCCAGGCCGCTTCACCAAAATTTATAATTTTCTTTTTTCTGCAGTTCCTGGTGAGTACTTTTGTGCTCTTGATGCCAGTGGAAGAAGATATGATACAGATCAAAGACCAGAACTTTCTAAGGGAACAGTGGAGTTTGTTGCTCCTACTGAATATATGGTTCGGCCACCAATGCCGCCTTGCTATTTCTTTCTAATTGATGTCTCGGTATCTGCAGTTCAAAGTGGGCTGCTCGAGGTATGTTCTATATTTTCACATTTGTTTTTTAACTTATCATCTTTCCGAGGGTCATCATCTTTTTTTTTGTATCATTGACAATTCATATTAGTGCTTTAAGGATCTAGGATGTTCTTATCTTTATAAAATCATTTTGGTCTCTAGGATTCAAATAATGTTGTCATGCACTTTCTACCAGGTAGTTGCAAAGACCATCAAATCATGCCTTGATGATCTTCTAGGCTTTCCACGAACACAAATTGGATTCTTAACCTTTGACAGCACATTACACTTTCACAATTTCAAGGTATTTCCTCCATCTCCTCTTACTTATTATTTTCCCTCGAGATTGTATTTTATTTAGCAACATCACTCCTTTTAACATACCGAACTTGATTTTATGAAGTACTTATGCAACTTGTTTTCTCTGCTGTATCAGTCTTCCTTGAGTCAACCTCAAATGATGGTGGTTGCCGATTTGGATGATGTTTTCCTACCATTGCCTGATGATCTATTGGTTAATTTGGTCGATTCAAGACAGGTTGTCGAGTCATTTCTCGATAGCTTGCCCAATATGTTTCAGGACAATGTAAACGTAGAATCTGCTTTTGGTCCTGCGCTTAAAGCAGCATTCATGGTTATGGTAAGATCCTTGATGATTTTTTTCTGAAGTATGTGCTGGTTGCTCTTGTGCCATATACGATTTAACCTAAGGACATTATGTCATCCCTTTTGCAGGGTCAAATGGGAGGAAAGTTGCTCGTCTTCCAGAGTACGTTGCCATCTCTTGGTATTGGCCGTTTGAGACTTCGAGGAGACGATGTCCGTGCATATGGAACAGATAAGGAGCATCTTCTGAGGGTACCAGAAGATCCCTTCTATAAACAGATGGCTGCTGAGTTCACGAAAAATCAGATCGCAGTGGACATCTTTTCGTTGAGTGACAAGTATTGTGATATAGCTTCCTTAGGTGACAATTCACTGACAACCTCTGTAGAGAAGTTCCTTTAGTATTTTGTGTTTGCTTTTCCTTATTATGATATACATATAACTTTGTAGGTTCTCTGGCAAAATATACTGGTGGTCAGGTGTACCATTATCCATCCTTCCAGGCAACTACTCACGGGGAGAAACTTAATCATGAGCTTAGCAGAAACCTTACTCGGGAGACTGCTTGGGAATCTGTTATGCGTATCAGATGCGGAAAAGGTTCTAGTTCTAGATTTATATCCGTAGCTGCATGCTATGTTAATTTCCTAAATATCTCCCTTGTTTGTTAGTTTATTCAACCTAACTCTCATGTCATGATGTTCTGCAGGGGTGCGTTTCACAACATATCATGGTCATTTCATGCTAAGGTCCACAGATTTGTTAGCTCTTCCAGCTGTTGACTCTGATAAAGCGTTTGCGATGCAACTGTCTCTAGAGGAGACCCTAATGACCACACAGACTGTATACTTCCAAGTGGCATTGCTGTATCCTTTCCTGTCAAGTTGCTTATGAACCGCTCATAGTTTCTCCGTATCTAAATTTCACTGAGAGAATTGATGCTACACATGATAAACTTAACGCATTGTCAAAGGAGCACCTTGTTCAAGGTTTCATTTGGAAAAAGGCTCTTTCCTTAATTTTGTTATATTTAGATTCATGAATATGGTTGTCAGTAGAGTAGAACTGTAAACCCTCGTGGCCGCTTTAAATATTATATTATCACTTATTAGAGTCAAATCATTTGTGTCGGACTTCATAAGAGTGCCAATAGTATATTAGTATTTAGTAGTACTGGAATACATTCTGCATATGATGTTTGATGTCGCCTGCTGTCCATTATCCTTTAAAGCTGTTCTGTATCTCATGCATGATGTTCTGCAGAGGTGCGTTTCACAAATTATCATTTATGTGTTTGATTCTTGTGTCCTTAACCACCATCAGATATACATCATCTTCTGGTGAAAGACGTATCAGGGTGCATACAGCAGCTGCACCTGTGGTAACAGATCTTAGCGAAATGTACCGTCAAGCAGATACTGGTGCCATTGTATCATTGCTGGCTAGAATAGGTTAGTATTAGATTGATGCTTCTCCCCTTCCATAAATGTCAATATACATGATATTGTTATTATTTTATAGTTTACTAATTATCGGTATTGTGCAGCTGTTGAAAACTCACTGTCTGATAAGCTGGATAGTGTCCGACAACAATTACAGTTAAAGCTTGTGAGAAGTTTGAAAGAATACCGGAACCTATATGTTGTACAGCATCGGATAGGAGGGAGACTGATATATCCAGAATCATTAAGATACTTGCCATTATACATCCTGGCCCTATGCAAATCTCTTGCTCTGCGTGGTGGTTATGCTGATGTCTCTCTTGATGAGCGCTGTGCTGCTGGTTTCAGTATGATGATACTGCCTGTGAAAAGGCTGCTCAATTTTATTTACCCTTCTCTGTACAGGCTTGATGAAGTATTGACAATGGTATGCCGTATTTCCTTCCAACTCAACTGATTAAGTTCCTTTCAACCAGTGCTACTTGTAGACTTATTTTCCAAACCGTGTAAAATCAAGTATGAAAGAGAAATTAAACTAAGTTTCATTTGTTTGGGATGGAAGAACCTGTATAAGAACTGGTTAGTCTGCTCAACTAGTTTGGGGTATCTTTAATAAATCTTTAGAAATGTAGCTTCCATTATATTTTGAAACTTTGCAGCCTCCTCAAGCATGGTAAGCCTTGAGCGAAATAAACATGTAACTTGTAGCTGTTTTTTTGGTATGTTTGATATGAAGTTCTTCTCTTCTGTTTGGGCACATATTGTGATCAAAGTCTGCTTAGTTAGGTCGGTAGGGCCTTGACCCCTCAACTATTTCGTGTTACTAAATTAAGTTTTTATTATGCTTTGTAGAGAAATTATGCACATTATGTTCAAAGTTAACCTTTGTCCAATCTACTCTATCCATTGGCCATTCTAATTGACATAAATGTTGTGGTTTTCAGGAACCAGAGAGAATTGACGGGTCCCTGAGGCGGGTGCCATTAACCTTGCAGTGCCTAGACACTGCTGGTCTATACCTTCTTGATGATGGCTTCACATTCCTAGTATGGTTGGGTAGGATGCTCCCACCTGAGCTCGTGAACGACGTTCTTGGAGTCAGTTTGGGAAACTTCCCTGATCTATCAAAGGTACCCTTTTTTACTCTTTGGTAAATAATAATTCTGACTTTGGATTAATGCTTCATCCCTCTTTTCTTTCTTCCTCTTGTTTACTTTTGTAAACAAAATCCCAAAGTAAATTTACGGAAACATCATATGCTTTCTCTTTTTTTTATTGTGTAAAAAATATCACTGGTTTTCTCTGAAAACAGGATCCATTGTTTAGTTAACTATAAGCTCACTGTTAATGGGTGTAATACCACATCATTTTGATTTGTACATGCTGATATGGGGTATCTTTCAGATGCAGTTGAGAGAATGTGACAACCGCTACTCGAGAAATTTCATTACAGTACTGAGAACCCTAAGGGAGAAGGATTCTTCGTGCTACCAGCTGCCTCGCGTGGTACGACAAGGCGAGCAGCCCAGAGAAGGCTTCTTGCTTCTGTCCAACCTGGTGGAGGATCAGATGGCTGGAACAAGCAGCTACATGGACTGGATACTCCAGATTCACCGCCAAACACAGAGCTGACGACGCACGAACGGGAAATTTTTGTCTTTGTGTAAACTGCCGCAGATTCGGCTGCTACACGGTCCTGGTCGTCCACTTAACAGCTGGAACTAAATCGCGAGCTAGCCGTGTGCTATATCATTCTGTCCTGTTAGCAGCAGCTTAGTCGCTTGCTCGTCCTGGCGTGCAAACTTTATTGTTAATATTTTGTTCATGCGATTAGTTTTTCTCCGTGAGAAAGAGTAAAAGTGTTGTATCAGAATAAGTAGGCAACAGCCGTAAATTATACAACTGGGGCCGTAGAAGGTCTTTGTACGTTTCATTCTTGAGAATTCTAGGTGCAAACTTGATGTAAACTTCGCTGTTGATTCTTTTTCCTGTGATGCGATTCAGACTTCGGGTGTGCCTGGAAGATAAGTATACTTTGGTTTTGCTTAAGCTGATAAAATCTTGTTCTCTATTGGTTCTTTCGATTTTAGCCCAGTAAACTGCCACTGATTGGGTGGTTCTCTCAAGCTGTGGGACCTAATGCGAGAAGATGTGACAGGCTACAAATTCCGGCACTGCTTCCTTTTTTTGTTAATATGTTTTGTTCATGTGAATTATTTTGATTGATGAGCAACAATTTAGATTCCGTTGAATGAGAATAAGTAGGCCACATCAAGTTATGTGCAACATGTGTCGTATGAAAATTCATGCTTGAGGCCTGCTGGCCTCGTGGTGTTGTGTGCGGCTACTAACATGGGTCACAGGTGTACCCAGAAACATCATCTTATAGGGAAGGAAACAAGTTGGGACAGTTTGAGATACTGATATTGAGACAAATAGATGATTCTGAATACAGCATAGAGTGTGAGACAACTAGATAATTCTGAATGGAGAAGTACAGAGTTTGAGACAACTAGATATTCTGAATGGAGAAGTACGGTTCTAAGCATCATTTCATAAGTCCTAGCAGGGAATTCTCATCATGGTACACGCCTACTCGACCATGATCTCAATCTCGGGCTCATGAAGATCAGCCTGGGGCTAGGGGGGCCGAACAACAACTCCAGGCCGAAATCAGGCGACTCATGCCTGAACAACAACTCCAGGCCGAAATCAGGCGACTCGGGCTTGGGCTCGGCCTCGGCCTTGGCCCTGCAGTGGACCACGAAGATGATGAGCTGCACCAGGAGGAAGACAACGCCAATGACGTTCGGCACCTGCATCCACAAGAGCACCACAATGAAGACTTTAGACAAACAACCTAGAAGAAGATGGTGAGTAGATGCTCACCCCAATGTAGTTGTCCACTGGATCAGACATGTAGGCGTAGTAGACCCAGGCCGCGGCGTTGAGCATGTTGAGTAGGACCTCCGCCAGCGGGTCCATGTTGTTCACGTCCTTGCTCGTCGCAACCACCGCCTGTAGGAACCAACAAGCAACACAAGGATGAATCAAGTAAGCAAACCAGGCATGCATGATCAGAGTCTAGAAACAGCCGGAATTGATTGAGCATGTGTACAGTACACTAGCTATTCAACATCTATCAAAGCAAGTAGTATATAGATGGAGCAAGGGGATTTCTTTGATGCTCACAATGTCTACACCCACCGCCGCGTAGCTGACGCAGGAGACGATGGTGGCGACGGTGGCGATGAAGCTCTTGTCCCACTCACCTGTCGCGATGACCTTGTTGAACACACACCAGGCGAGAAACCCGGACGCGAAGAGTGCGAGGACCAGGAAGCCCGCCGTGATCCAGCGCGTCTTCCCGGGCGCGTAGACGATGTACACCAGCACGTAGATGAGCTGGAACAAGGCACACACGGCGTTGATGATAGCGGAGACACGGGACTCATCCTAGGTGATGGCGGCGTACAGCCCCCACGCCACTCCGCTCAGCATCATCAGGAGGTGGCCGTAGACTGTCCGGTTGCCGACGCCGTTTTCCCTGACGATCGGAATGACGAAGGACCATCTGCATTGCAACCACGCCGAGTTATCGGTATGATACATCCCTTGGACATCGTTAGCATATATTTAAGTGAGGCACTCAATGATTTTGAATTCAACATAAATCAGTTTGTCTTCCGGCTACAAGTTAACGCATGAACATATATTCGACAGTCTGCAAATCAGACCAATATTTGTTGGTCACCACTAGTTGTTTAATCCGAAACACCAGCCCCGCTCATGTGAAACAGCTAGTAATTTTTTGAGGGAACAAAAGCTAGTAATTTATACATGCTGACATGCGGGAGCAGCAGCAGTATGCAACAGGCATTGACTAAATTACACAACAAAAGGCTATTAATCTATATGTAGGACTATATTATACATAAATCTACTAATTTACATGTGCGATGTATTTGCAAAAACTAGTTATTTAGATGCGGAGCTGCAACGTATGGGCAAAAGTAGGAACTTATGTGTAGGACCGTATAGCAATATACATGTATAACGAAAAGCTGTAGTTTAACATCTAAAATGTAGGAGCAGTGTGTCGTCAAAACTGCAATTCAGGCTATATAAACGCATCCACGACTGTCCGAATCACTCCCACCGCACTGCCTAGCTCCAGGGCCACTTGTGGTGTCTGCTACTCCTACTAGCACACCCAGATAAGATTGATCACTTCATCACACCACTATCATGCCATGGCAAATCGAGTACTCGGAAAATGGAAAAATATTACTCCTTTGCAGGGGCGGCCAACCAGAACGACGCAGCTAACGCATCGGTGATCATCTAGCATTCTAGCTACATGCACGCAAGTATCCATGTCGAACACATTCAGGTAAAGCAAGCGCACGAACTACCTAGAACTAGGCACGACGGCGCACGGAAGCCGGCGGCGAGAAGCCAACCAAACCAATCAACAAAAACACAAAGCTTTGGTGCGCTGGTGCGAGCCGCGAACCTCGCCGGACCGGATCCACGCACGCCGGTGGTGACAGACTGACAGTTGACATCCAAAAGGAAGGGAAAATACAGCAGCGCGCTTTGGTGCGCCGGCGCGCAGCTCGCCGTGCCTGATCCACGGCGCACGCTGGCGGTGACACACGCCGATGGAAAACGAATGAAAAAAAGGACCAGCTTTGTTGCACCAGCGCGAGGCGCGCAGCTCGCCGGACCTGATCTACGCGCCGGCGGCGACATACACCCAAGACGAAGGGAAAAAAACACCAGCTTTGCTGCACCGGCACGAGGCGCGCAGCTCGCCGGACCGGATCCACGCGCGCCGGCGGCTACACACACCCAGAACGAAGGAAAAAAAAGGCACAAGCTTTGTTGCACCGGCACGAGGCGCGCGCGCAGCTGCGACACACATCCCAAAAGACGGAGAAAAGCCCCAGCTTTGTTGCGCAGGTCGCCGGGCTGGATCCACGAGCGCCTGTGGTGACACACATCCCAAACGAAGGAAAAAAGCCCCAGCTTGGCGCGAGCTAGGCGCGCACCAGCACCACGCCGGACTGGATCCACGCGCGCTGGCCAGCCACCTCCACCTTCCGAGCGGACACACACATGCAAGAAAGAAGTAAACCGGGCATCTCGCAGGTGAACTCACACGGGGATGCCGATGAGGGCGCAGGCGAGAAAGTTGCCGATGACGCCGACGGTGGTGAGCGCGAGGGCGGACGAGAGGCCGCTGCCGTTGCCGGTGACGAGGACGCCGGCGATGAGGTTGGCCGTCCCGCCGGCCGCGGGCACCATGAAGGACGCCATCCTGGCCTTGGCGCCGCCGGACAGGGGAACAGTGGAGGGGGCGGAGTGGGAGGGAGGAACTGGAGACGGCCGGCCTGCCCTGGGGTTTATGAGGAGGAGAGGAGGTGGTTTCTGCGTGTGCTTTTCTTTTTTCAGAGCTTGCTTTGTGACGTAGCCACAACAGCCCAGCTACGACCACAATTCGAAATTCGAAATGCAAACTAAAGTGAGATTTTTTTGCGGGTGATACTGTTCAAATAATTAGCATCTGTTAATTTACCTATATATATATTCACGAGCTAGTTAAGCACTCCAAATGAGCACGCACACCAGGGCTAGTGTATATATATATATATATACATATAACTACTAATTAGTTTCCAAGCATATGTAGCTGACGATCGAATGGGTAGGCAAACTAGCTAGTCTAATCAATAACGCCGCCTATGGTTTACATGCATGCACCCACGTACGTGTACGTGTACCGCCGGTACGTAGTTCCCATAAAAGTCGCTATTTTACGGTTTTGAAGGAAAAAACGTTCGGACCAATTCCGTAAAAACTTGTAAAATCGCAAAAAGATTTAACAGCTCCCCTAAATTAGACCTAAAATTTCAATTTGTCATTATTTGTGGCAAATTTCACAGCTCCCCTCACTAGCACATATCGGAAAATTTAATACCCCTCAATCGCACACGGGAACCACCTTCCGTGTGTATCCTCTATCGCTTATCTCTAGAGAACAAAAAGCCCAGCACAGTTTTTGATGGCCAAATATACACATACGGCTTCAATTTCTAAGTCGTGTGCTACATATCGCATATGATCGGAAAATTACAATTGCGTGCATAGTGCTCACCATTGCACACTTTTTGTTTGCAACAACCGGGCAAAATCAAACCGTGTGTCTATATAAAGTTATATTTATATTTTTTCTATGAACGATAATTTCAAGATACAAGTGTTTCAATTCGTACATAGAATTAAATTACGGTCCAATTATTATTGACGTTATTTTCTTTCCCGCTTCCTTTTCCCACTGTCTCGTTGTATTCCCGCCTCCTCACCATCCCCACGCCCGTGTATAAATCTAGCTAGCTAATAGAAGTGCCGCCTGCAGCGGTAATGGATCGCTACAAGTTCAAAATCCATGACGAGATGCGATAGTCCATTCGAGCAAGGACGCGACACGTTCCCTCGCGTGCCTCCACCTCGGCCGCCCTTCCCTCCTCGCCTGCCTCCTCGTCCGGTGTTCCCTCCTCCCCTTCCTCCTCGTTCTCCGTTCCCTCCTCCCACGGCTCGTCATCGTCCATCCCTCGTAGGTCGACGACGACACTGGTTCGGGGTCGTCGTCATCGTCGACTGATCAGAGTTATTTTTAGAAGCTCGCTCGAAGGCAGGAGCTGGAGGAGCACATGTTGGTGTTGGAGTCCATGGCATCATGGCGTGTAGAAAAATACTGGACACATCGCGTGGTGGAGGCCTCCTTCGAGACTCTGCGGCAAGACCATCTGCGCAGGTGACAACGCCTCAAGTTGGAGCTCAATTTTTCTGGTGCACCACCACCGAAGCGCGGAAGGCCGATCCTGCCGAGGCCTCTGGGTCTTGCCAGCCACCTGTCAACAACGCTAACGACGACAAAATGGATTATTTTGCTGACAACAAAAACAGCGACGAGGAGAACCTAGTGTATTTAGTTGGAGTATTAGATATATTTTAATGGAGCACTCCAAATATTAATGGAATCTCTAGTAGTACTCCTGAAAAAATGAATTAATTGTGTGCAACTGGGTAGTATCGCCCACGGTGAACTTTCATATACCGTGTGCAATTATGCATTATTGCACACGATTAATTCTTGCGTAATCATGTGCGATATCTGTGACCTTCGCAAATGGTTGTTTTGTGTGAAGTGTGTATTATATTTGCAGTTTACATTTAATTACCGATTTCTAGCCGTTGCTGGCCAGACCCCAATTCTAGCCGTTGCCATCCTCCATCACTCGGTCGTCCGTCCCACTCTTCTTGTAGCGCACAGAAACTACCATCGAAATGGACTGGAGGTTTGAGGATATCACCAGCGAGACAGACTCAGACGAGGTACATTTGGTCGTAGCTTGTAGCTTGCTATTTGCTTCATGCTCGGGGGAGCTCGCAATAAAACGAGAGCTTTTTGATAGCACATAATTTTTTATTTTTTCTGATTCGTTCTATTTGAAGGTTCACAGATGTTGCGGCTACAAAATGCATGCCGACTTCAAGCAGTTTGTGGAAGGCAAAATGAGCGCCATGTTACATGATCTGCACATTGCTGTCGAGGAGAAGAAGAAAGCAGAGGGAAAACCGAAGAGATTCGAAGATGAGAAGATGGAGATGGAGCTGCAGTTCGCAGATCTTGTCCATAATAACAAGAGAAAAACTGAAGAGGCCAAGTTGAAGTTGAAGAAAATATGTCCGTGACAAGGAAAGTCATCTCCTTTATGATTTAGCTACTTTAGTTATCCTAGTATCAGTTGTAATATCACTTTCAGGTTTATCAAGATGTAGAAAGTAGAGATATATGAAGCACTCTTGGAATATGTATGCACACGAGTGGAATAATAAAACCGTGTGCGAATAGTGGAAAATGCACACGATTTAGCACCCATGAACCATGAGGGAATACTGGGCCTATTTGGGGCCCATTTATTCTCAATCCTACTTTGTCTCTTGTATAAATTTAGATCAGTAGCACCCATCCAGTCTCATTTCACTCGACAGCCGACTCTCTATTTTTGAAATACGCCTGCTCAGCTGATCGAGATTAGAAATCTAGACCTCTCCCGCTTTTCTGTAGATTATGCCTTTCTCACGTGCAGATCCATGGACGGAGGTGCCTTGGATGCCTCCGGCGAACCCGGCTCGGCCTTGTCCTCCCCTGTGGCGATGTCGTTATCGTACTATGGGGTTGAAGGCCACACGTGTTGTGTATCGGGTCATCCTCGACCTTGTCGTCGTCCCTTTAGGAAGGTATTCTCTCACATGCACATACTTATGTTGTTCATATGACCGGTCTAGTTTCATTAGCACAGTTAGTGTCGTGGGTTTGTCACGTCAGGTGTCATAGATGACTTCGTAGGTGTGGGATTATGCGAGTCAAGCATCTCCGAGCTTGGGATCGCAGGAACAAAGATCAACACAGATTTACCCAGGTTCGGCCCCCTCAATGTGAGGTAAAAGACCTACTTCCTGCCTACCCTAGATTGGTATTGATATGATAATCGAGGTGTTACAATGGAGGCGATCCGATCTGGTACTCGCCGTATGAGCTAGGGTTTGGGCTTGATAGCTTGACCCGCTCTAAGTCCTGCGAGTCCTCTTTATATACACAGAGGCTCGCTAGGTTACAAAAGGAAACTTCCCCCATAAGGAATACGTCCACAGAGGCCTACTCGGAGACTACTTGGTCTTCACGTCCTCCGGGATATGTCTTCTAGATCTTTCCCCTTATGGCGGTTCAATATTGGGCTTGCTCCCAAGTGGGCCTTTGTCCGTGCGAGTAAGTTAAGTCGCACTGGGCCGCGGGTTAATCCAGAAAGTATTCCCCCGACATTAGCCCCCAAGATTGGTTAGGACTTTACGGTGAGAACCTTCTGACCTCTTGAAATGGTCACTGAGCCGCACTGCAAACGTTCTGACCAATCTTCTGACTTATGCGATTCAGAGCTGTGACTTATCTGCGCGACTCATCTCCCCTTCTGGAAATATTCTGTTTCCTTTAATTGCGGACCGTTACTCGTTTTGCGGGCGCAAATTGTGCCGTTGGTTGCGAGCGCAGATGTGCCGTTAGTTGCGGGTCCCTTCAGTTATAAGCTGCGGCCACCTAGGTCATTATTCACTTGCCCTTGCAATCTCCTCATCCCTAGCCGCGCCGTCTTCTTCCTCGACCCGAGCCTAGTTCCCCAATCCAATCTCCCCTTCGCAATGGCGCCCAAGGCGAAGCCATCTGACGATAAGCGCAGGATCTCCTGCAACTGGGAAGGATCCTGGGTGACGGAGGAAACTCTTGCAGATCTGGCCGAAGCTGGCTTCTTGCCGCCGAAGGAGGACGGCGTCTGGCGGGCGCCAGGCGATGAAATCGAGCCGCGCCCCAAGCCCAACGAGCTGGTGATGTTCGTGGAGCACGTGGAGCGTGGATTCACGCCGCCAGGTTCTCCCTTCTTCCGCAATTTGCTGCAACGCCTAGGCCTCCGTCTTCACGACATCGGGCCCAACTCAATGCTCCAGGTGAGCAATTTTCATGTGCTGTGCGAGGACTATCTTGGCATAGCCCCCAACATCGATCTGTGGCTGGCCTCTTTCACCTGCAACAGCCAACTTGTCTCCAAGGGTGGCGCCTACGTTCAGGTCGGCGCCATCTCTCTTCAACGCCATAGAAACTCTTGCCTTCCCAAGCTAGCCCTGGCAATCGACCCAGGGCTTGGCAAAAATCTTTCTTCTATTGCCAAGATACTTCACCGGAGGGCGAAACTCGCCTTCCCTCCTGGTCTAACACCCTCTTCGTGCCTACCGAGGCACTGAAATCAAAACCTCGCGACTCGGCCATGCCCTTCATCAATGAGTCGCTGATCAAGGTCCGCGCCTTAATAGGTCATGGTCTTACTGGCCTTGATCTTCTCTCTTGCTGGACCAAATGGCGCATTCAGCCCGTGAGTCCACGACAGCGATCCTTCCTTGAGTGCACAGGCACCTCTGCTGACGTCGATCGTATCAAGGCTTCGGACTGGAGGCCTGAGGATTGGGTGGAATTCGTCACCCGCGTGACTGAGGAGAAGGACATCTCCTTCGATAAGGTGGGGCTTGCCCCTTTCAGTGTTAACAACAAGCCTTTTGAGGTAACTCCTCTTCTCTGTCTTTTCGCCTTTAGTTGAGTCGCATTCCTTTCTTAATACTGCAACTTATATCTTCCTGATCCAGGCTGATGAGAATTACTGGTCGCTGCCTGCGACCGTCGCCGGCACTGCTGCTCCCAAGCGTGCCGCACGAAAGAAGTTGCTGCCCACTCTAGAGGGCAGCGAAACTGCTGATATCCCCTCTGTCGCCTCTGCGGCCTCAGAAGGTGAAGAGACTGAACTGGACGAGGATGACAGTCCAGTGCCAGCCGCGAGTTCTGCTGCCGCGGCTGGACCAACTCCCCGTAGAGCCTCCAAGAGGCTATCTCGTGAGGAGCCAGAGCTTGATGCTCTGGAAATCCTGAGGCCACGAAGCGTCGCAAGCCTGCTACGGGCGCGACCTCCTCCGCTGCCAGGCGTGTGTTCAAACCACCGCCTCAACTGAAGAAGACATGGGTCCCCACTCTGGTAATTTCTGTTGTCTTGTCATCTTGAATGCTTATTCTTTTTCCTCTACTGACACGCAAACTTCTGCTCGTAGATTCTGGGACCCAAGGCCTGTCCTCACCGTCAAGTGGCGAGCTTATGGCCTTGTGAAGATGGCTCCAGAGTTAGTGATTTTCCTTGCGCTTATAATACTTTTATTCTGGCTTATGTGCTTCTTCTTACACAATGCCCTTGCTTTTTGCAGAAGTGCGGCTAAATCCGCGACTGAGCCTGAAACCGCGGTTGAGCCGCGTTTATCACCTGCGGCTCATACCGCCATGGTAGAGGGCGTGGCCACCACTGATGACTTGGCCACGGTCCCTGTTCTTGACACAGGCCCAAGAGGTGGCTCTGGAGGATAGAACGGATCCCCTTACGATCCAGACGTGGAGAAGGTCAACCCCTCCTCCATAGATGTAATGGCCAAGGATGCTGATGCGCCAGTGATTGAGTCGCCAGCGGCTGACAGCCTGCGGTCGCCAATTCTGCGTGCTGAGGTTGCTTCCTCCTCCTCCAAGCCGCGCTGAGAAACTGTCAGAGGCCATCATTGCCTCAAATGACAAGCAAGCCATGGAGCTCCGCAAGGCACTGTCTGACCTGTCTGCGGCTTATAAGGTAAACTTCTATCTCCACTTATCTGTCTCTAGCCCCCAAGGATCAAGTTTCTTCTTTGACTGTAAAGGGAGACTTGATGCTTCTCTTTTAGCTGTTGATATGTACTTACTAACTGATGTACTCTTTGTAGGAGGAACTAAGCTCCATAACAGCTGCCAAACTCGCCTTGGAAAAGCAGTTGGGGGATACTCCTTCTGAACTGGAGAGGCTGCGCGAGCTCCTTGGCCAGCGTGACGCTGAGCTGAAGAAGAGGGAAACCAGGATGGGCGAGCTATCTGATGAAAGCTTCAAGTTATCTGAACAAGCCAAAGCCACCGAGCTGCGGCTTAAAACGTTGAAGAGAAGTTCCAAGAGAGGGTCCAGCAACTGGACCTCCAAATCAGTGCTCAGAAAGACGCCATTGCTGATGCCAACGAGGACGCAAGGCTAAGGCTGTTTCCATTGGCGAGCTTGAGAAAAAGTTGAAAAAGTTTCTGATGCCCATAACCTTGTCCACGCCAAAGTGTGCATCATGACTCAAGAGTTAACTGGTATGTGTTGCGACTCATATCTGCATCTGTTTTCTCTACTATCTTTGCCTGTATGTTGTAGAGCTGACGGAGACATGCCTCGATGTAGGTGAAGATGCCAAGAGCAGCGCGGCAGTACTCAAGAACAGCTGGAGTATATCCGCGATTTTTCGCGAAGAACTTGTGATGCCATGAAATCACTGTCTAAGTGCCTGCTGCCGACCAAGCCAGTCCCCGGTGATTCTGAAGGGTTGCTAAAAAGACTGCTTAGGGCGCCTCAGTTCTTTTTGGACTGGAAGGAGTCCTCAGCTCGCACCGGCGCGGCTCATGTTCTTGCTTTGGCCAAGACATACTATCCTTCTTTTGATGCTGCCAAGGTTGCAAAAGGTAGGCCCTCGAAGAAGGTGGATGGCACCGAACTGACGGCCTCAGAATATGCGGCGACTTGGAAGGATATGCGCGGCCACGCGACTGAACTGGTGGAGGGGATAGATCTTGCGACCTATATGGGCAAGTATAATGCAGATGGAAGCAGATGGGAGAAGTTACCCGCTCCGTCATCCAGTGCGGTGATTCCGCAGGAAAAGAACCCCTCTCCAGGCGTATCCAGCTCTGCAGCCCCCAAGCCCGCGACTGAAGAGCCCTCCAGCGAGCCTGCGATTGCTCCTTCTGGCAAGCTTGGTAAGCCGCCTGTTCCTCCTTCCCAGGCCAAAAGCTGCGCACAAAAGAAGAGAAACAATGGTTTTATGATCTTGGCCCTTAGCGGCCTGTAATAATTGTTAGAATTTATGTGTCATAAGACAATATTATGGTTTGCTTAAGTACTCTCAGCAGTACATGTTTCGACCAATAGGCTGGTCCTTATGATTTGTCTCGGTTTTTCCTCACTTAGGCCCTTGCGCGGCTCAGTATTTCCCAGGTAAAAAGTGCGTGTTCAGGGTCGAGAGCGGCCATGATAGGCAATCAAACTCGATTGACGCCGCACCCCCAGTACTTTGGCCGCATAGTGCAAGTCGCATCCAAGAGAGGTTGAGTATAATCACGATAAATGCCACTTGTTTGGCGATCCCAAGGAATAGGCCGCGCTAAAAAGCTGCCGCACCCCCAAGGGACCAATGATTAAAAAATAAAAGACTCACAGCTCAATTGGTAGTTTGAGATGCTTTATTTCAGAATCATTATATGATACATAGGGTCGGTCGCGCCTAGGTGGCGACCAGAAGTGATGCTTGGGTCGGTTGCGCCTAGGTGGCAACCAGAGATGTTACATGGGTCGGTCGCGCCTGAGTGGCGACCAGAATTGGGTCGATCGCGCCTAGGTGGCGATCAGAATGTTACATTGGGTCGGTCGCGCCTGAGTGGCGACCAGAATTGGGTCGATCGCGCCTAGGTGGCGATCAGAATGTTACATTGGGTCGGTCGCGCCTGAGTGGCGACCAGAATTGGGTCGATCGCGCCTAGGTGGCGATCAGAATTGAATTTTTAGCCCTGAGTGGCCAGCTTGATGATGTAAACTCTTAATAATTTTGTTGCGGCTGCTGATGGCAACTCGCGATGCCTGGGATGTGTCCTTATTGGCAATGGCTTGTAGCCTTTGACTTCCTTGCCTCCCTTGCGGCCGTAATCTGAAGTCGCAAGTCAGGCAGGTGCCTCTTAGCCTTCACGATGTCATCAAAATTCTCCTGCGACTCGCGCATGGGCGCGCTCTCTGCGATGCAAGCTGCTCTGGCCATGGCCTTGTCGCCTTCTTCGCATTCTTGAGCTATTCTTTTGTCGCCATTGATGGTGATGACTCCCCTGGGGCCTGGTATTTTAAGCTTTAGGTACACATAGCACGGCCTAGCCATAAACTTTGCGAATGCTTCTCTGCCAAACAGCGCATGATATGGGCTCTGGAAATCTACAACCTCGAACCAAATGTACTCGCTCCTGAAGTTGCTTTGTGTCCCAAAGGCGACCTCCAAGTTGACTCGCCCCAATGGCTGAGCTGATATGCCTGGCACGACACCGTGAAACGTTGTTCTTGATGGGTGTAGCTGCTTTTCTTGAGGTTCATTCTTTTGAAGGTTTCATAGTATAATATATTGATGCTGCTGCCTCCATCCATCAGTACTTTGCTCAACTTGTACCCTGCGACTTGAGGGGCAACCACCAGCGCGAGTTTTCCCTCTTCATTTATTTCTCCTGGGTGATCCTCGCGGCTCCAAACTACTGGCTGCTCGGACCACTTTAGCCACTGTGGGACGGCTGGTACTATGGCGTTAACAGCCTGATTGCGTCGTCGCAGCTTTTGTTCCCTCCTTGAAGTATTCACCACAATGGTATGATACTGACCCAACTGTTTTGGGAACTGTGGCTGATCTGGCTGCGGATTTGGGACGGCGTTGTTGCTGTTGTTGCCTCCGCCGTGGTTACCTCCTCGTTGTTTTGATGATTGTTGTTTGTGTTGAGTGGTTGTCCATCCTTCCACTTTTTGTAATGATAACACTGTGCCTTCGTGTGGTTGGGTGGTTTCCCATCTTTTCCTATATGGATGTCGCAGGGGCGGTTGAAAACCTCTTCCAAATTAACTGGGTGAAAATTCCTTCCTCTGCTGCTTTGTTTGTAACGAGTGTTCGTATTTGCGACTAACCCTGAGTTTCCTTCCTCGTTTTTGCGCTTGTTATAACTCGCATTGGCATTGCTAGCTTGCTGTTGTTGAGGCTTGCTACTGGCCTTCTTTCCCTTGCCAGTGTTTTCCTCTTCCTCCCCATCAGATGCGTCCCTGGTTTTATCCGAGCTAGCATACTTGTTGGCCGCCGCCATTACCTCGCTTAGGCTCTTGACTTTATCCTTCATGCGACCTAGTTTGTGGACTAGCGGCTCAAATTTGCAATTTTTCTCCATGACAAGGACTGCTGAACTGGGTGGTATGTTATCTGAGGAATGTATGATCTCTGCGACCCTTCTCATCCAGTGGCGACTCGACTCGCCTTCCTTCTGTACACAACGCTCAAGGTCCTCTATGCTGCAGAGTCGCTTGCATGTTCCTTGGAAATTCTTGATAAAAGCTTCCTTCATCTCATCCCAAGAGTTTATTGAATTTGGTGGCAAATTTTGCAGCCATATGTGAGCTGCGCCTTCTAACATCATGTTTAGGTAACGTGCGCAGATCTCTTCGGATGCGTTTAGGATGCTCATGCCCATCTCGTAATTGTTGAGCCAAGTAACAGGGTCCATGCTTGCGTTGTAGTTGGCGACCTTGCGAGGCCCTTTGAAATCTGCAGGAAACGGTTCAGACCTGATTCTTTCGCTGAAACAGACTGGGCCTTTGAGTCGCGACGATAGGTTGGACGAAGCTGGCCTTCCTATTGGATTAGCCGCCGCGCGGCTGCACAATCTCTATGGGTTGAACTTGCTGAGGTTGATTTTGAGCCGCAGGTTGATCTTCCCTTTGTCGCCTAGCCGAACTCGAAGTCGCAACGTGTGGCGACTCCGCGTGGATGCTTCTCTCCGCCGTTGCTCTGCTATTGTAAGGGGTGGAGTGCAGCCGTCCTGCGTGTTCGGACATATTTGCCTGCTGTATTACTGCTGTGCTCAGCATCTCAATGGCACGCCGTGCCTCTCTGTCCATTGGCGTGTTTCCTGCTGGCGCTAACCTGGCCAAGATGTTTGTGGCCGCAAAGAGATTCTCCACTGGGCTAACATAATGCCCTTGCGGCGTGTGGAACCTTTGAGGCTGCTGTGGCGACTGCTGAACAAAGGTTGGCTGCGTCAATGGCGGGGGCATCATGGCCCTGTTGTTAGCCTGTACTATGGCCCTTGATCCAGGTATCTCTGCTGCTCTTGGTGCTGCGAAAGATGGAACCGCTGGTACGATTGATGGTACAGCGATTGCTTGAACCGCGGGCGCAGCTAACGGGGCCACGGACCGCATAACCATGGCAGATGGTGCCATGTGTGTGGGTACCGCGACTGAAGGTTGTGCGACCCCTGACCATGCGACCGGGTGCGCGTGTTGGTGGCGACTGATGGGATCGTGTTGGTGGCGGCTGACGAACCGCAATTGCTGGTTCAGCGGTAGGCGATTGGAACAGCTCCATAGGGTTTACTGTTCCTGGCTGCAGGCGACTCGCGTGGCGTCTGTGTGGCAAGGTGGCCTGTATTCCTTGCAGAGTATTGGTTTCCTCGATGAGTCGCAGTTGCTCCTGTTGGAGGCGCTGTTCCTCACGCGCCAGCCTGGCTCTCTCATCCGCGATTCTCTGGACTTCATCATATAGCCCGATCCTGGTAGCCTCCAATTCTGTCACCCTAGCAGCCGCGTTAACCGCAGATATTGGCGTAAGCAACACGCTTCCCTGTGGCGGCGTGACCGCTGCGTTGGGGGTACCCTTGACCCTGATTCCGCAGGCGCGACTCCAGGTGGAGTCTCTCTGTTTGCGACTCCTGAGGCCGCGACTCCTGGCGTCATCGCAGCGGATGCCGCGACTCCTGATGCGTCTAGCGCGGCTTGTTCTGCTGCTTCCGGCGGTGTGGGGGCTAAGCTGCCTGGTGGCATGCCCAGCCCTTCGTCCGCTTCTGTGGTCCTGTAGACCCCTTCAACGTGCCGATCTTCTACAGAGGGCGAGCCACTATCCACAGGGCCTCCGCATAGCCTTTCCTCAAGGACATACTCAATGGATTGGCCTTCTTCGTCTTCAAGAGGCAGCGACTCGTAGTTGATAGATTCTTCTTCTTGGTCCACTGTTACCGCGACTCCTTCTTCTGAGTCGCCATGTTGCGATGGATCCTCTGACTCGCCGCCAATGAAGCCGACGAAGACGTTGATGGATCCAAAGGGGATGACGTGGCCGGTCTCCAAGTAATCTGCTTCCGGCCCCCAGCTTGAATCGTCGATGAGGGGTGTGCCATTGACCGTGATGATACGGCCAACAACAAGATCTTCAGCTCCCTTCATGGATCCTGCGCGGAACGTGACGCTCTTGACCGCAGGCCCCACGGTGGGCGCCAACTGTCGTGGGTTTGTCACGTCAGGTGTCATAGATGACTTCGTAGGTGTGGGATTACGCGAGTCAAGCATCTCCGAGCTTGGGATCGCAGGAACAAAGATCAACACAGATTTACCCAGGTTCGGCCCCCTCAATGTGAGGTAAAAGACCTACTTCCTGCCTACCCTAGATTGGTATTGATATGATAATCGAGGTGTTACAATGGAGGCGATCCGATCTGGTACTCGCCGTATGAGCTAGGGTTTGGGCTTGATAGCTTGACCCGCTCTAAGTCCTGCGAGTCCTCTTTATATACACAGAGGCTCGCTAGGTTACAAAAGGAAACTTCCCCATAAGGAATACGTCCACAGAGGCCTACTCGGAGACTACTTGGTCTTCACGTCTCCGGGATATGTCTTCTAGATCTTTCCCCTTATGGCGGTTCAATATTGGGCTTGCTCCCAAGTGGGCCTTTGTCCGTGCGAGTAAGTTAAGTCGCACTGGGCCGCGGGTTAATCCAGAAAGTATTCCCCCGACAGTTAGCAAGGTCAGATCTACTTACTTTATCTCTGTTTGGTTTTAATATTCATGCTCTCACTAGTTTAACAGGTTAGAACGGATCCATATGTTTATATCTGTTTAGTTCATGTTATTTTGTTGTGTTGCACCGGAGTATGTGTTGGACTGGATGCATGTGTACTTTTTGCTTCATTATAGTTTAACGAGTTAGAACAGATCCATTTGTGCTCCTAGTCAATATACTGTTGCCTAATCAGTTAATTTATGTTGGACTGGATACATGTGTCTTTTTCTTCATTAGCTTAACAAGTTTAGTAGTTTTTGCTCATATGCTCTTTTTGCTTCTAGTCAATGTATTGTTGCCTAATTAGTTAATTTTGTTGCACAAGTTCTTGTGTTGGACTGTCCTAGTTATTGTAGTGTTGCCTTTTTGCTCCAACTAATTGTACTGTTTGCTTAATTGGTTAATCTTTTTGCACAAGTTCTTCGTTGGACTGGATGCACGTGTTGAATATATTTTCATATTTAATCTAGCTAGCCTCTTTATCTTATTTTGGTGGCACTGTATAAAAATTTGTGTTTGCGCTCTTTGCCATATGTTATTAGCTTCTGCTAATAATATAAACAAAGAGTAATTGTCAACAGGTAACCAAGAGGGAAGGTGTGCAGGGATGTGCATGACCGAATTGCCCTGCCCCTATCCCTCTTGAGTGCGGCTAATGCTGCGTCTTGGGGTGAGTCCACTTATTTATTTATTTATTCCTTTTCTGTGTTTATGTTCTCAACTTTGCTGTGTTTATATTCTAACACTAGGAATTCAACAGCTGCTCATTTATCGAACTTCAATGGAGTTTATCTTTCAGCTCAAGGCTTTCCATCCTTCGGCCCTGAAGTTCGTGCCGAAACGGGAGTATCAAGGTCTATCTCATTCTCATGAATGTCGTGTGGCTGGAAATTCAACTTCAATGGAGTTTATCTTTCAGCTCAAGGCTTTCCATCCTTCAGCCCTGAAGTTCGTGCCGAAACGAGAGTACCAAGGTCTATCTCATTCTCATGAATGTCGTGTGGCTGGAAATTCAAACCATATGTACTATGAGCAACCGCTACTACCACGTGTACTGAACCGCCGACTTTGCCTATGTGAAACCATCATCTATTTGTTTCTTCCGCCATCAATAACTCTCACATGTGTTCATTATAACACATCAATCAATCCAAACCATTAAACGGAAGACCTTTCCGATCTTAAGTCTCACCGGTGAAGTTTTTTTTAGAGAACTCCACCTCTTTATTCATTATTGATTATATAGTTGCTACAAACACCATCAGGTGGAGAACGGAGCCACACATGTCTACCAACATCTAGATAAATTGAACTTCTGGCTAGGTTATGAGCATCAACATTGGATGTTCTCCTCTCATGAACAAACTCAACCGAGCTAAAATCTTCTACCCTACCTTTGATCTCCGGGACGATATGGCCATAGCTTCCCATACCTTCCTCCAGCAAGCTCTGAACAACATTGACATTGTCAGAAGCTCGCGACTCCAGCAAGCTCTGAACCACATTGATCACCGGTGAAGTGAGGTAGGATGTGGGCATCGAGGCTTTTGTTAACTATGACCATCTCTGGCGGCCTTTTTCTGTTAACCAACCATGATGGTACATCAGGCCCAAAAGAACAGTCGAGCAGCCCACAACACCGATTGGTTATAGCCTCTCGGATATACAAAGTTCAACGTTGTACATCAAGCAAAATAATTACATGTACAAGCACAGGAGAAATTAACAAAAAATAGTCTTGTTGTTTATTAGCATCGACACCACATATGATGCATGGTCAAATCAACCGACATCAAGTTGTAGAATATATCCAGTTAAAAAACAAAGTTGTAAAATATGTTTACATCAACGAGTCTATGACCCTCTGGTCGTGTCTATTACCCTCAATAATCGAGTTCCATAGATGAACGAGAAAGGATCCCAAGAACGCCGTGACGGCGAAGCCAGCGTACCCGACGGTGATCGCCGCGTGGTACACCGCCAATCCTGCGGTGGACGGTTTGATGGCCAAGAGGAGCACAAAGCAGACCAAGGCGACGAGATCGAGCAGAGTGCACCACCACAGGAATCTGACCCTGCTGCGCTGGTCGCCGTCCGCCCTCGCGACACCGTCGGCGGCATTGTCGTCAGCGGCGGGATTGTACGCAGTGAGGTAGGCGATGAAGAACCTCTCCCTCCACGCCCAGAAGCCGTGCCGTCTCGGCTCTGCCGTCGCCGCAGAACTGCGGGGAAGAAGGTTCTCGATATCTGCCATGGATATATAGATCTCTAGGAGGGATCAACGTCTCAATGACCTATGCCTAAGCGTACGTACGCACACGTAGCTAGGTTTAAGGTTTAAGAATCTGGTATTACCGTATTCGCATCTTTCTCCAACTAATAAGGATATGTCGGTACAATATGCAGTACAACTCCACCGGCCGATGGTTTGGGTAAACCCTATTTTTCCTACGCGTGGGTGTGTTTTCTTGTGAACATCTATGCGTACAATCGGTCAGGACAATGTACGAATCGTGTCTATATATTCACAATCGGTGAACCGGTGCAAACCCTAAATTTTTACGGGTCTCCAAGATTATCTCAACTCTACGCTCGGGAGCTACGAACTAAATTTGGTTACGGTTATAAAATGATTCGCCATATGTTTGTGTTGATTAAAATAAAATAAAACTCCTTTCTTTGCGCTTTTTTTTTCTATTTTCGTTTATTAACGGGAACTCTTTTTAAAATATTGCTACTAGTTGAAATTTGACAGTTTATGTGCAAGGGTTTTGAAGACGAAATAGTACCCGGGGTCAATATAGTCGATACACATTTTTCTATTAGTAACCTATTAGATCGATACATACTGTGCATATATCGATGGCAGATATCGAGAACCTCCTTGCCACCAGCAGTTCTGCGGCGCCGGATCGCAGCCGCCATGGATTCTGGGCGTGGAAGGAGAGGTTCGTCATGGCCCTCTTCGCCGCCGAAGATCCCAACGACAAGCCCGCCGACAGCGTCAAGACGGCGGACGCCGACCAACGCAGCAGGCCGCTCCACTTCCTGTGGTGGTTTACTCTGTTCGTTGTCGTCCTCTTACCCGGCTCCAATTTCCTCGTGGTTTACGTCCAGCCGACCACCGCCGGACATGCAGGGTTCGTCGCCTCGCGCGTACTAGGGTACGGCGGCCAGGCCGCCGCCGTGTGCGGGGCGTTCCTTCTGGTTTAGCTGTGGAACTCGATTACTACGGGAGACAGAAAGGAGCAGAGGCTGATTGACTCGTTGATGTAGCCAAACATATCTGCACTATTTTGTTTCTGATCATCTACCTGTTTTTCAAAAGTGCCTATTTTTGCCATTTGTAGCAGCGTTGTGGAGTTATTTGTTTAAAAAGAGAGTACGTAGCCCTGATCTCTGCATGCATGCATTGATCAATGCACAAACTCATCTATGTGACCAAGTTTATTTATATATACGCATCATCCAAGAGGCTATAACCAATTAGGATGGGTTGCGTTGAAATCCATATTAAGCATCCATGCTTTCATCTATGCCATAGCGTTAGTAGTTGTCAGTTTGTCACTAGATCTCGTACTTCCGAGGCAGTGATTTGGCGGTCTGCATTCTAACGAGTGTGTCCCACTCACAGTTCGTCCACCGATTTTAGGTTCTCATTGTTTTTTGTGAACGACTCATGCAGTTTTAAAACTTAGGAACTAAGCTTAGCTGGGTGCATGGCCCGTACCGTACCCAGCTAAGCTCAAGATTTAAAACTAAATCATGAACATGGCCTGCTCGATCTCCTCATCTGTAACTGGAGCACATAAGTGGGTATTCATGTCCTCATCTACACGATGTGGAACCCATGTTGTTACAACGTTCGGGTCTGTGTCCTCCTGAGCCGATAACAAGTTCTCTACTTATCTTTCGCTGGGGGGGGGGGGTGTCCCCCTGACTGCTACGTAGGTCCACCGTCGGTGAAGTGTGTGTCATCCACAGAGACATCAAGCCCATCAGCGTAATGCTCAACCGGTCCTTCAGAACGAAGCTTGGAGATTTCGGACTCGCGAGGATGATCGAACATAGCCTCCAAGCACTGACAGCCAACGCTGCCGACACGTTTGGCTATGTGGATCCCGATTCAATGGCCACCGGAAAGACTAGCCAGCTGTCGAACGTGTAAATCTTAGGCGCCATCCTCTTGGAGATAGCCAGCGGTAGGCGGCCCAAAGTGTTTGAAGAGACTGGAGAAGACGCCGTCCACCTGACTGAGTGGGTCTGGGACCGGTATGGAAGGGCTGTGCATGCGACGTTTTTTATCCGATGCTTGTTCGATGGTTGCTCTGCATCGTTCGATGATGCTCACAGATTGCATCGAATGGTACACATGCATCGCTCGGACTATTGTCGTACGTAAAAACGATGTATGTATAGCAGCTCTCAGCGCAGGAACTCGAGCTAGTCCATGCTGGAGACACAATTCATCCTAGAACGCCCAAGTGACTCAATTGGCTTTGATTCGGTCTTCCGAGGTACTACATACCCACAAAATTAACCCTCTTGAGTTAACTCATGAACGGAGTATCTAGTTATCACTCCACCTGCGCACCGATTTATTACTATTACAAATCTGCCAAATTAACACTCTTGAGTAACTCCAGGCCATAAGCAAAGTTGTCATGGTACCCTAGGGTCGTATTTGGCTTTTAGAACCCTAGCACATAAACTATCACTTCTCAAGTTCTAGCCTGGTGGGGGGGGGGGGGGGGGGGGGGGTGGCCCCCTGACTGCTACATAGCTCCGATGTTGGACTGAGCTGGCGCCACGCCTGTACATGTTTCGATCTGCCATCGCCAGCGATCCGGCACTTGTTGCCGCTGCCCTCCCCTTTAGCTGGATGCGCGCATACCGGCAAGGCGCGTATATATAAAAATTGTTTTTATGCACAAATCTGGAACTTGAAATACACAAGACCTACACGTAGTACTAAAGGAAAAATTAGGAAGAGTAGAACTATTTTGTAATTGGTATACATACATCCATGCCGATACCGGCGAGCCAGTGTGTATACGTAGTGCTCCCTGTTATGTTCGTCTACGTGTATCAACTGGTTCTGTATAGAATGTATCACAGTATTTTATTTCACGCGAGCTGTGGTTGCTGAGAAAGAAATGTGACTGTTTTTATAAATTGGAACTTTGTTGCATTCTCATTTTTTGTCTCGGCAACCAGATACCAATGTTCAGCTGAAAATTCTTACTGTTTGTCTTGGCGAATGCAGAATGCAGGTACACGTTCGTCCATCCAATCCGAAAGGAGAAAAGGGTTGGTGCCCGGACGACCTTTGCGCGGGGGGCAACATACCTACTGGATCGAGCCGAGTATGAGGATTGATTAGCCATAACTACCTTTTTATAATAAACTTTTTTATTTCTTTGTACATCTCTATCATGATATCTTAATTAATTGTTTCAGATAAATGCTTCATTTACAATATTAACTTCTTTTATGGTAGCCACACCGTTATTGATAGATTAACAATTTACTGAAGCAATTAAGACATGTATCATTAGATATACACCAATGCTTAACTAGAATATACCTTTTCATGAAATTTGTGTTTACAAATTTTAGCTTCAGACATTGTCTTCTGTCTAGTTCGGAACAAAGCATAACCTTCATCTATGTAGTAATGTGTTCCACTTATATATTTTTTATATTGTTGTTCTGTTTAATTAATCTTATTTCAACATCTATATATATAGGTATCCTAAACAGATAGATAGTGGGTTTTATTGTGCATATGCAGCTCGGTTCCCCTTAAAAACAACTCCTTCGTATGATTATTTCATTGTTTATAATATAAAATTCAGCACTTCATCCAGGTTCCCCAACGGAAAGATCAATATAACAATCTAACATTAATATCCTAATATATCTTCTTAGAATGCGGTTGTCTAGTTTAGTTTTAACGAATAGAAAAATCTAAATGTATGAGGTGTGAAATAGTAGTTTGCCATCCAACCCCATCCACTAACATTTGTTAATTGACATTGCTTACTTATTTGTTCTTTCCCGGTCAAATCTTCTAATTTCCTGGTCCATTGTACATAGGCTATTCAGTAGTGTAACAAAACTACAATTCCAATGTATTAGTCTCTAACCACTTGAAATTGACGCCATATGTCCTTGTAAAAAACCGTTTTGTTAAACCAGCCCATTCAAATTTTTATTTAACTGATGTGATTGTTCCTTATACATTTTGGTATGTTTGAGTTAGAGCCTTGTAGAAGAGATCTCCTAGGGACGTGCAACCACATCCCGCCTAAATAATTATTTTCCAATATTTGAACAATTTTCCCTCAATTATGTGGAACAAATTGTTTAGCTAAAAAGTGAACAAAATAAGCCAGCTAAGCCAAAGGATGGCTACGGGTAGAGTGCAGTATAAGATTTTTCGAAAGTTCTATCAAGCACAGATACAACTCTACGCACACCAAACGTTTGTTACACCTAAAAAATAAAAATAGAATTTTTGTGATATAAAGGAATATTTTTGCAAGATAACAAAGAACAAGTACATACAAAGTTGATACCGCAAGGTAAAAACAACAGAATATGAGTAAGTAATATCGGTGATAGGTGTGTTGGAATTGTCCCTACTGATCAATTATTCAAGTTAGTATACTTACCATACAAATATAGTCGAGATTCATTATTATCTCATGGATTTTGCACGAGTTTCCAGTTCACTAGACTAAGAAAGGTGATCTATCTCAATCGATTTTGAACTAGAATGCCTGATCTGGCGATTCTCGAGCGAAATAACAGACGAGAGGAAGTGGGTGGTAGGATCACGTTAGTAGTTGCTCCTCTGGCCTTGCATTGCGTGGACAGGGACCCACTTTTAATCCGTATCTGACTCAAAATCGGTTTCGGATACCGACACATACACGAAGGAGCGACGCAAACTATGGACCGAGTTGTCATACTTTTTTTTTTTTGATATGTCTGATATCGAGAACCCGCCTCCCAGCAGCTCCGACGGCTTCTGGGCGTGGAGGGAGAGATTCGTCACCCGCAGCCTCGCCGGCAACAATCATCAACACAACGACAATGAAGTCGCAGTGGTGGACGGCGACCTGCAGGGCCGCAGATACATCTTCGTGTACTCATGTCTTTTCATCTCGCTCGTTGTCACAGTCGGAAGCATACTCCTCATGGCGCTGGCCCCGTCCGACGCCGGATCGGCGGTGTTCTCATCCTCGCGGGCATTGGTTATGTCGTCGGCTTATGCTTTTCCGCCTTCTTTGGTGTACTTGCGGACAGCATGGACAAGGGGCAGGCACACTGACGCACACTGGGCGGTAGACTGAATATATGATGTATAATGTTCAAGGTTTTTTTTATGTACATACATGATCGATTTTCAGAAGTTATGATGCTATATATTTTTTTCCCAACGGTAGGACGATCAAGGACTGGGGCAGCAGCCAAATAAATCTGTTGCAGTTTACCAAGACAAAATCCACAATTCGTCCATGGTCATAAACCTTGTGTTTGGAGGTGAATCTCGAGCACCCTAGTCCATGTAGTTGCTGTTCCAGTCATCTGATCCTCGACTCGGTTGGAAAGAAGCAAGAAGCCTTCTCTAGTTCTCTGGGCTGCTGCCCCTAGCACACGGGGCAGCTGGAATAATTCTGCCTTAGAGCTCTTTGTACAGTCACGGAATTTCTTGACTGATTGTGCTATCACATCCTCTCAGCTGGATCTGCAAGATAACCAGCGGGGTAATGTGCATGCTGCACTCTGACGACAGTATGTGGATCACTCCACATTGGAACACCAACACCATAAGCTGCTTCTCCGGCGTCAAGGCGGGGTTGCACTCGACTTAATTTGGCTCTGCATCGCAGCATGATCTTTAGGTGGTGAAGCTTGGTCAGTCTTCGATTTTCTTAGCCTACGTATGGCCGATGGCTGCGGCTCCAGGATCGGCGAGTGACTGAAACCATCCCTCTTGGCTCTTGGGCACTGTTGCGGGTGTTTTCACATAGCCCCTTATCCACCACCGTCGTAATCGTCTTGAAGGGTTGTCCCCGTACGTCCTCTCTTGAAAATAGCCGGGAGAACAGCTGCATCAACATTATTACCTTGATAATGAAAGCAGAGAGTCATGAACACCTATCACCGCACAGTGGAGACCGAGGGACTGTGATTCTAGGGGACTAGAAGACCTAAAATCTTGTATATATCCAACTCAAACAATTGATCACTAATTTTAATTGTTATATATATGTACTGTATGAAAACAGAAAGCTACATTTACGAGTATATATACTTTTCGACACAAATATAAATGTATGTCCTAAATCTACATATTCAAAAACAAAAAACACATATATTCAACTATTTAACTGTTTTGACTTAATACATCTTCAAAAACAAAAAACACATTGCCGAAGAGAACCAGGTCCGGAACGGTGGCTGTATTAGCTACTCAAACCGAACCGTACAGGAAAGGCGACCGCGTTGTAGTATATATGTTCCACTAACTTTTGTACCCGTCTATCCCACAGATCGATCCATACATACATCGATGGCAGATATCGAAAACCCGCCCGCCACCGGCACTCCCGCGGCGGCGCCGTCGACGGCAACAGCGCCAGATCGCAGCCGGCACGGCTACTGGGCGTGGAAGGAGAGGATCCGCATCGCCTTCCATGCCCCCGAGGATCCCAATGACGAGCCCGCCGACGGCGTCAAGACGGCGGACGCCGACCAGTGCAGCAGGCACATCTTTCTGTGGGTGTGTACTCTGTTCGTCCTCGGCCTTTTCGCCGGCTCCATGTCCCTCATCATCTACGTCGAGCCGTCCACCGCCGGACATGCGGTGTTCGTCGCCTCGCAGGTCGTCGCGTACGTCGGCCTGGCCGCCTTTGTGTGCTTGGGAACCTTTCTCGGATGTCTATGGGACTCGATCACCGATGGTCATAGAGACGACCAGCGGATCATAGACTCGTTGATGTAAACCTGGTCTGCTCTCACGTTGACTAATTTGGCCACCGTGCATGTCTTCTGTGTGGAACTGTGGAATCAAGTTTGTAATTTTGTATATACGCATCATCCAAGAGGGGGTTGCCTACGTCAAACTACACATTAATCTACACCATAGATATAGTAGATCTTACTGTCATACTTTCCTTAATTTTGTCTTACTTCTTCAGTTTGACGAGGAAGTGATTTGGCAAATCACCCTACTAAGTGTACCTACCTTGTTGATCAAGCACACATAATAGATTAGTAGACATATTGTTTTAGGACAAGCACTCGATATCTGCCGCTCCACTAGGTAAAATACAGCTGACCAGTTTATAAGAAAAATCGGATCCAAAAACCATATATACATTGCTCTGTTTTATAAGGCGGCGTCTACACGACACTAGTCCATCAAAAGCACAAACACACAACTCCAGCTCTGGGCCCGCCGCCACCTGCTTAACCCACTCGGCACCATAGCCGCACGATCCAATCATCGTAGCCCCAGCTATGAAGACGACCACCGATAGACCATGAACGTCAAAACTTTGCAAAACCGAAGTCGAGCCAACCCTTTTCTGGATGATATGCAGAGCTACGGCAGCAGTCCAGCATGGAGCATTGCCGATGGCTTTTGGGCCAAGGCCTGAAAATGGTACTCCATTCGTTTGACGCCACCTAAATTCATCCGGCCCATCAGATAGAAGGTTGCTGTCGCGGATGATGCACCATAGTCCACAGGTGCATAAATTGCACGATTGCCACTACAGGAGAACATGTTTTTAGAGGCAATTTGAAATGCCACTAAAAATCCCCAAAGTGCCTCTAAGTATTTTTAGTGGCACTTTAAAAAGCGTTGCATTTAATCGTGTTGCTAAAAAGTATAGAGGCATTTGAAGTAAAATGCCACTAAAAATGAGTATTTTTAGAGGCATTTCCAGATTTGCCTCTATTTGCCTCTATACTTTTTAGGGGCACTGTTTTTCAAATGCCTCTAACTATTTTTAGTGGCATTTCTAGAAATGCCTCCATACTTTTTAGGGGCACTGTTTTTCAAATGCCTCTAACTATTTTTAGTGGCATTTCCAAAAATGCCTCTATATTTTTTAGGGGCACTGTTTTTCAAATGCCTCTAAAAAGTAGTTGCATAGCAGAACATACATTCATAACATACATTACGGGATTCATAACATACATTTAGGAATTCAATATTCAGTAATTGCATTCATAACATATTCTTCAGAAAGCTGACAGGAAACATTCAGGAATCATCTACATCAAACGGAGCAAATATCATCATTTGTAAGCACAAATGCCTACTGACAGAAAACATTCAGGAAACATTCAGGAATCAAACTGACAGAAATCAGACTCCAAACTGACACATAAATACCTCTGCCATACTGATGGACTACCAACGGGCTACAAATGGCAATATAAGAAAACGTTGCAGGTTCTGTAATGATATCACGCCGTAATATCGTTGAGATCAAACCTGACGAGATGAGATGAGACGGCCCCTGACAGAATACCATAACAAATACCTCTGCCATACATCGGTAGAAATCACATGAACGCACACACGCACTTCAAACATACATAAACACGATATAGTCATTACTCTACTTCCGTGATGGCTTCTTTGGTTTACCACTTGTTCTCCCAGATGGCTGCACCACTGTAGATTCAGCGTCCGACTCTTCCACCAACTGATACATAGACAGTAGTAAGCTATCATATTAGCACAGTACAAAGATACATAGACAAATAACAGAGTACCAAGACAAAAAACAGAGTATCATATTAGCACTATGGAATGATGTCAAGTTTGGGATTACTCACATTTTTCCTTGGCCAAGGGATACACTGGGCTGTAGCAGCACCCAAGCTTGTAATTCTTCCTTGTGAACGTGGTAATACAGTGGTATCCTTGAGCACAATGTTAACCAACACCTCAATGAAGTCTGACTCTTCATCCGTATTTTGTATTGTCCCATATGCCACCACCTGTAGACTGTTTGGAGATGTTAAGCCTACCTCCATTCCTTTCTTCAAACTGACCTTCTTCTGTACTGATCTTGCTGCAATATGCTCAGCTACCTTCTCTAACTTCACTTTCTTCAGCTTTGCTTGGACCTGTGCTTCACTTTGCTGCGACCTTGGAGCTTTCAGTTTTGCTACAACCTGTGCTTCACTTTGCTGCGAGCTAGGAGCTTTCAGCTTTGCTAGGACCTGTGCTTCACTTTGCTGCGATGTAGGAGCTTTCATCATCTTATTGGATTTTCCATTTGACATATGCTGCTCAACATTCTTCTTGACCTTTTTCTGTTTAGAATGCTGAGTTTCAGTGTCTTGCCATTTTGAATTAACTACAGGAGTCCTCTCTTCTTCTCTTTCCCTCTTGTTGCTTTTGTTTCTGTTTTGTTGGTCATCAGTTTGCTGAGTCTCAGAGTCTTCAAATTGTGAACTAACTACAGGAGTCCTCTTGTACCTTGTGTTTGCATAAATGGTGAAGCATGGTTTATACTTTTGCATCTCCGTATCTGCTTTCTGTTGCAGAGGGTTGCCTGCCTTCTTTATTTGGTCTGCAACAGTACCTTGGTGACGTTGATTTCCTTCTGGATCATATGGTTCTTCTATCTGACCTTGCTGTTCTTGTCTCTGCACGACTTTTGCTTTTACTTGTTGCTCTGGCGCTACTTCTCTCTGATTCCTACTGACACCTGGCTTTCCAAGTTGTTCTGGAGTTACTTCTTTGTGAACATGCTCCTGATGATTCTGACTGACCCTCGAGTTCAATTGTAGCTGTTGTAGGTGCTCCTCTTTCTGACTGAAACCAGAGTTGAATTGATGCTGCTGAGCTTCTTGTTGCTTTGGTGGTACTTGTGGCTGCCCTTGCTGCTTCTCACTCTGACTGACCCTCGAGTTCAACTGTATCTGTTGTAGGTGCTTCTCTTTCTGACTGAAACCAGAGTTGAATTGATGCTGCTGAGCTTCTTGTTGCTTTGGTGGTACTTGTGGCTGCCCTTGCTGCTTCTCACTCTGACTGACCCTCGAGTTCAACTGTATCTGTTGTACGTGCTTCTCTTTCTGACTGAAACCAGAGTTGAATTGATGCTGCTGAGCTTCTTGTTGCTTTGGTGGTACTTGTGGCTGCCCTTGCTGCTTCTCACTCTGACTGCCCTCGAGTTCAACTGTATCTGTTGTAGGTGCTCCTCTTTCTGACTGAAACCAGAGTTGAATTGATGCTGCTGAGCTTCTTGATGTTGATCATGTTCTTCACCATTAACTTCTTGTTGGTATGTATGATTCTTTTGGGAAGCTATGAACTGATTCCACCTTTGTTCCATTCTCTCTTCTAGTTGTCCGCTTCTTATAGCTAAATTTTGCACCATTCCCTTGAGATGGGTGTTTTCATCTTGTGACTGTTTAAGCAGTTGTACCAAGTGTTCAATCTGTTCTGATGTTTTGCCTCCTACAACTAGACCCATGCCATGCCTTCTGGACTTCTTTGATTCAGGGAACATTTTGTCATACAACTCATCATCGTCTGGTCTAATCAGTGAAGGATCCTCATCACAAAAGCTTACAGCCTCTCTCTATCAGAATAAATAGGTACAACATTAGCATGTATTGTAAGCATGTGATTCAGTTAGATTCATGAAATCATTAGAAGCAGGTACTTACCATTTTTCCCTCAGCATACGCATTTACTGGTAGACCTTTACTAGTTATGTGTGTTGCAAAAAATAACTCCACTCTTCCAACTGGTCGACCCTCTTTCATTTCCATTTGATTTTGTTTCACAGCGAAACTTCTAGTACCAGAAGTGTGAGTACCATTTTGTTGTTTTTCTCTTGCAGCTCTATTGTTAGCTGCAATTACCTGCACATTTTTGAATTTATAACACACCATACAGTAGTTGTTCTAGCTCAATTAGAGTAAATGACCAATTCATTATTTTAACTTACCTTTGCTTTGTGACTACTCCAGTGCTTCACTAGGGCGGTCCACTGATCTGGTGGCACTTTTTTTAGGCAACCATTAGCAATATTTTCCTTCACTGTCAATTCATCATCATAATACTTCTTCTTCAGAAAAGCTTTGTAAGACCTCCATTTCTTGGCAGCAGACTTGAGCACCCATGGTTTGAAGGAATCATCAACATTGAAGAAACTCTGTTACAACATGTATATTAGGCACATCAATCTATTAGTTTAACATTTCTGTTAAAAGCTACCAAATGCGCAAATTATACCTTAATACTCTGCCATAGCTTTTCCTTCTCGGCGGCTGGTACTTTCCTCCAACTTATTGCTCCCATGGATACGTCCTTTCCCTTCACTAAATACCCAGCAAAGTTTGACAGCTTGGATGTCTTGCTTCCACATGGCTGGCCTATGTAATTATATTTCAGATCTATCTTGTTATTGGGGCCATGCTTGCCCCAAAAAAATTTAAGTTCTGTTGGCCCTCTTTCTCCCCTTTTTCTCTTTACTGAAAACGTAAATAAAAATCAGTGTGCAGTAATTGCAGATGTAAAGCTCCGCAGTTGTCAATAGCTTAATACCTTGTTGTGTTCCATTTGCTTCAGTTCCTTCATCTACTTCCTCATCTACCTCTTCGTTTTCCTCTTCCTGTATACCTTCATCTGCAGCTTCCTCTTCATAATACCTTGCAGCTGCCTCTTCCTCATCATCTTCCTCTGCGACTTCATCTTCATCAACCTGCTCATCTTCATAATATATCTCTTCCTCTTCATGTTCATTTATCCTTGAATTCTGCATATGTTGAAGCCAGTTGAAGCCCAGTTAATATTAACATAATGCAGTTAGTACTTTATAAAAACTGAAAATACTAACTTCCCGATCTTCATAATATTTTCTTCTGTTTGCATCAGCTATTTGTTGTAGCTCAGTTTGTTCTCTGTCTGTGTGCAGTCTTGCTTCGGGAAGATGAAGTGCTTTTAGTTGGTAGTTCAACTCTTCCAATCTCCTTGGTTGGCTTCCAATCATTGAGGACCCTGAAAATTTCATGTAAAATTTACAATTACTTAAAACATGCAATCACAAAAATTTTGTAGTCAACACTTGTAAGTTAGCTCACATCATTCATAAAGGTCATGTCAAATAAATCCCTTGGTGAGGGTGTAACCACAAACTGCCAATCAGCCTCAGTTGGATCTTCCACATAGTAAACTTGACTAGCCTGGCTTGCAAGAATGAATGGTTCTGACACAAGTTCTTCTGTATTATATATGTGTTTGAAATTGACTTGCGGCAATCCAAACCCATCAACCCTGAATCCGGCTTGTTTAACCCAGTCACATTTGAACAACACTGCATATCCTTCATTTGAGTAGTTGAGTTCAATTATTTCAACTATTCTACCATAATATGCCACATTTCCCACAACTGGATTTTTGTCCTTAGCACTAGAGAAACTAGATGTGGCAGCTACGGTTGTGACTCCATAACATTGTGTTGATTTTCCTTTTCCATACCCATATGTATGGAAAGTGCAACCATTAATGCAGTAGCTATTATATTTTTTGACCATCATGTAAGGCCTTCTAGATAGGAGGTCAACTTCTGTATCTAAAGTTCTTCCTTCTGCAGCCATAGATTGCACCTAATTAAATTAAAATAAAGAGTCAGTAAATTTCTTTGTTTAACTCTAGTTTGCACAGTCAACCAATTTGCACACCACATTTACTACTTACATGTTTTACAAACCAATCAAGGAAATTACTGTGATGATAATTTGCCCGGGCACGTTTTGAAATTTTGTTGGAAGCTGTCAAATAATTTAAATGTTCTCTGCAATAAAGGGTAATGGTCAGTCCAGAAGTACCATTATTGATGTTTCTGTACCAGGAGACTAAGAGAACAACTCACTGTTCGAAGGCTGAAATGTTTGGATAGTTGAAAAGTACACAACGTTGAGCTTGAGTCCAAGTTGTCAACTCCAACTGTGTAATAGCACTAGCTGACAGAGGTCGACCTAGTACTATTAAATATTTGTCTTTCGTGCGATTATTGTTGTCTTCATGACGTGTTGGACGATTGAACTCAGTAGTACAACCTCTCAAGTACCGAGAGCAGAAAGTAAGGCTCTCATCAAACACATAAGCTTCAGCTATGGATCCCTCTGGGTGGCTTCTACAGTTAACTGATCCTTTCATCTTGCCCATGTACCTTTCAGTAAACCACATAGCTCTGTATTGAACAGGACCAGCTAATCTAACTTCAGTTGCAAGATGGGTAGTTAGATGGACCATGATATCAAAGAAGGCTGGAGGAAATATCTTCTCTAGTTGGCAAAGTATTTCTGGAATTTTCTCTTCCATCCTTTGCATTTCTTTCACATTTATAACCTTGGCATACACCATCTTGAAGTACCTGCACAATTCCATAAGTGGCCTTGCAACATTCTCAGGTAAAGTTCTACTCATAGCTAGGGGCAACAGCTCTTGCATGATGATGTGACAATCATGACTTTTTAGCCCATTGATTTTACCATTTTCTACTTTGTGTTCAAGATTTGATGCATGGCCATCAGGAAATCTTGTGTCTCCAATTAGTTTGCAGAAAATCTTCCTCATAATTGGAGACATGTAGTACTGTGCTTTAGGAATCACTGGTTTTGGTCCAGTCATATCAGCATGAAGACTGTTTCTTATCTTCCACTGTTTTAGGTCGAGCCTTGCATTGACTGAATCTTTGGATTTCTTGTCAACATCTAGTAGAGTGTGGGCAATGTTCTCAAATACATTTTTTTCTATGTGCATTGCATCTAGATTATGCCTGACCAGTAATTTCTTCCAGTAAGGCAGTTGAAAGAATGCACTTCGTTTCCTGAATGTTGTCTGAACAGTATGAATATATTCCCCTTCGACATCTACACCCTCAATCTCAACACCTTCATTGTCAACACTCCTCTTTCTTTTCTTTTCAAGCTTTTTAGACTTCTGCATTTTACCATAGTCAGTAACCATATGCTTGGTTAATTTCGAAATTTGCTTTCCTGTTAGCTGGACTGGAGGATCTCTGGTATCTACAGTTCCATCAAAGGAATCTGCATCTTGTCTGAATTCATGGTTTGCAGATAAGAACCTTCGATGACCCATGAAACACGTTTTCTGTCCATGCTTTAGCCTGCGTGAACTAGTCTGAATAAGGCAGTGAGAGCATGCAGATGTGCTTTCACCACTTATGACTCCACGACCTTGCCAATCACTAATTGTCCATAACAGAGCTGCGTATAGCCGAAATTTTTGTCCAAAAGATGCATCATGTGTTAGCACACCATGTTCCAAAGTACAAGCAGTTCATCAATTACTAACTGCATGTAGACATCCATTTCTTTTCCTGGTGCCTTCTTACCAGGCACTATGAGATAATATGATGTTGGACTGTTTCAGGCAGATCCAGGGAGGGAGATTGTAAGGAATTAGAAGAATTGGCCAGATGCTATATCTAAGGTTCATTGTCTTGAATGGGTTGAAGCCATCAGTGGCTAAGGCAAATCTAATGTTCCTAGGTTCTGCAGCAAATGTTTTGTGCAAAACATCAAAACTTTTCCAGCAGGGGAATCAGCAGGATGCCTCAGCATTCCATCTTTAGTTCTGCCTTCTGCATGCCACCTCATGTTTGCTGCCATATCTGAAGATGAAAACAGCCTTTGTATTCTCCTTTTCAGTTTAAAATGCCTTGCTACTTTTTGGGGAACCTTGTTAACTCTCTTCCCATCTATTCCTGGTTTACTGCTTTTCCATCTACTAACATGGCATGTTGGACATTCATCTGCATTAGCATGCATTCCTCTGAACAGAACACAGTCATTCTTGCATGCATGTACTGTGTCATAGCCTAATCCTATTTTCCTGATGTACTTTTTGGTTTCATAAAAATTTCTGGGTAGGTTGTGACCTTGTGGAAGTGCTTCTCTAAAAAGTGAAAGGTATTCATCAAAAATGCAATTCGAAACTCTCCTAATTTTTTTATGTTCATCATTCTCACAAGGAAGTGCAGTTTTGAGAATGACTTGCAGCCTGTATACAACTCTCTGCCGCCATCGTTCACTAACTCAGCATATCCTTCAGCATCAACATCTTCCTCTTCAGAGTCCTCTTCCTCTTCTTCATTTTCACCTAAATTGGTATTATCATACATACCAAAACCATCCATGAGCATCTGTGACATGTCGTCAGTGTCAGCAAACTCCTCTTCATCTGAAGGACCATAATCAACAGGATCTCTATCTGAACCATCTGAGCCATCAGAAATGTCTTCCATTCCTGGTGTTTCCCCATGAAAAATCCATGTGCTGTACCCACTCATAAAGCCCTCACATATCAAGTGTTCATTAACTTGTTTCTGAGCTAACCAGAACCTATTCCCACATGTTTTACATGGACATAAAATCGTCCTTTCTGAATTGGTCATTGCAAACTGTATGAAGTTAGTGACACCAAGTTTAAATTCAGAACTACATCTAGGTGCTCCTAGCCACCCCTTGTCCAGAACAGATGATGCATTTCCTATGGGCACAAAACAGGAATCATGCAATTAGAACCGAAGCTCGAAGCTCAAAGCTCAGTTTCAGAACAGGAATCATGCACAAAACAAAACAATAACGCAGTCATTCAATCATTCAATCATATGATGCAGTTTCAGAACACAGTTTTAACAGATGATGCAGTTTCAGAACCAGGGCTCAGTTTCAGAACACAGTCATTCAATCAATTATGCGCATCAGACAAGTAGAATTTCTGTAGAAATTCAGAGTAACAGCGTGGGCAAGTACTTACCAGATGTACTTCCTTCTAGAGCGCGCTTGGCTTTGGACAAGTAGCTGTTGCGCGGATCCATGGCGCCCGCGAGGTGGTATTCTCCTCTGGTCGTCCTAGCCCTACGAGGAGAGAGGCAGCGGGGAGTAGAGCAGCTGCGAGGAGAGAGGCCGCGGGAAAATGAACCGGAGCGGCGGCGAGTTTACCTCCGGGGAGTAGAGCGACGGTGAGTAGAGTCAGCGGTGGCGCTCCTCGTCACCGTGAGCCTCTTCCGTCGAATTCGTTGATGAAGCGGCGGAGCAGCTCGAAGCAGCGGCGGAGCACCTTCCCGTTGGCTAGGGTTTCGCTGTCGCCGTCGCCAGCGGAGGAGCACCTTCCCGTCGGCTAGGGCTTCGCCGTCGCCGTCGCCAGCGGCGGAGCACCTTCCGGTCGGCTAGGCTTGCGAATGAAGTCTCCAAACCTGACAGGGGGGTTTTGGCAAAATTCCACGACAACGCGTTGGTGGAAGGACTTGGATGCGTAACTTAAAACTTGGAAGGACTATAGCGAAAGAACGGCGGCGCAGGCTTCAAATCGATAACAAGGGGCGCAGGCTAGGGTTCTGGCGGCGAACGGCGGCGGCGGCGGCGGTGTTCTTCCTCCTCTCCGACGAACGGGATCCACGGAGGTGTTCTTCCTCCTCTTCGGCGAACGGGAGCCACGGCGGTGTTGTTCCTCCTCTCCGGCGAACGAGAGCCACGGCGGTGTTCTTCCTCCTCTCCGGCGAACGGGTAACGCTCCGTGCTTCATTGTCCTTCTTCTGTCTTCACACGGAGGGCCACACGGGCAACCGCCACACACAATCCCATAAGTGGATCGATCTTGTTTCTCCACCGTTGATCTAAGCCTGAGTGAATCTCCAGCGTCTGTTAACTGACGAAGTACTTCTGTCTTCAGTCTTGTAGTCAGGACAGGGTCCTGACACTAATTCAGTAGAATATTAGCTCATCATTTAAATTCTTTCAGAGTAATGGGAAGGAATGAAAAGGATGTTGATGGCATGAGCTTGGATGGGGAATATGTTAGCTCTGATGTCGATGATTACTACCTCCCACCAAAGAGAGATACAATAAGAGGTTAATTTGTTGATGAATACTATGTCCACTATTATTTGTTAGCTTGGATGGGGAGTATTTCTGTAACTAGTCACTGTACTTTGGGGCAGAGGCTATGCTAAACTTGACTGCATAGTAGTAGTACTAGAGATAAATATAGTGCTCTGTTCTAGTGAAATCCTAGTCTGTTGAATTTTAAAATTCAGAAAAACATACGGTATCCCGACTGAGTTTCGAAAGCAAGCCTATGTTACAGCCAGAGTGCTAGTACAATTTACAGCTGATCAGTAATAAATTATCTCTGCCAGTTTAATACTCATCAGTGTGATAGCTCGTTGAGTTTGCAAACAAGCCATCCCTATACAAATGGTACTAGTGGCCCGATGCTCATCAGCGTGAACTCGACGGAACTCGATGCTCATCAATGTGTGCTTTCTTTTCTTTTCTTGTTCGGAGGGAAAACATTTTTTGTTGGAATGTTGGAAAGAGAGCTGCCAAATCCATCGATTAGAGAGAAGATGGTATAAGGGCACCTCCAACGGTCTGCATACCATTGTCCAGGTTAAATAAGGTAACTTGTTGAAAAATCTTTTGCAGGTCCAGGTTACAGAGGGCATGAGCCATTTGACTCGTGCTGCATCTTTGGAAATGATGTGGAGATGCATTGGAGTCAGACTATGCAGCTCAGGAAGTATGCTGAAGAGTTGCCCAACCCACCAATAAAACCATATGTCTGTAAGATTGTAGAGAGTTTCATTGTTCCTGAGAATGCTAAAATGGTTAGTACTTCAATCTAATCTTACTGTATACTCACTCTCTTCTTGCTGAAGTAGATGTATTTCAGTTTACTCATATTACAAATTAATTTGTTAACGACTTGTAATTTCCTTGTTACTTTCAGGAGTTCTCATCAGATTTTACCTCAGCATTCCTGTTGCAGTTCCTGAGAGTACAAATCTGGAAGACACCAATTGTTGGTGTCGTAGTAAACAGTAGTGATAGCAACTTGGATAGGTACTGCAAGCTGACTCTTGGTACTGGAGGTAAAGCATCCATTGAATTTGGCTGGCCAAAAGCAGTGAAAGATTTCAAAATGGAGGAAGGTTCTATTTGGATTTTCAAGTTCATAGATGAAAGAAATCTACCAAAGGAAAAGAGTAATACGTTTGCAAAGCTAAGACTGGTGCTCACTAAGCTAGTTCGCCAAGGTTAGCACCACTTCCCAATCATAATCATTGTTTTTTCTGTTCACCTGCAAACTGTGTACACAAAACAGTGCATTTCATTTACTATGTAGGTTGAGTTAAATTGTTTCTTTTATATGTTGTAGATAGCAAGAATTTCAATTATGTGACCTTAAGTGATGAAGAAATCATGGGTATAAGTGATGAAGAGTTGGTCATCAGTGATGAAGAAAAAGACACGATTTTCTTATCAAGAATGAACAGAATACAACAAGAGGTATGTTAAAGCCTGAGGATGAGTATTTCGAAGAGGAAGACTACTATCTAGAGCCTGAGGACACCTATATTGAGCATGACGACGACTTCTTTCGAAGAGGTACACGGATGGGATGTACCTCTTCTTGTATGCATGTTTCAATTTAGCTGTGTACACAAAAAATGCATTTCATTACGATATCTCATTTTGAGCTTCATACATATGTTGACTGCTACATTGTTATTGTAGGACCCGGATACATTGGAAATGAAACATTTGATAAGTTTTGCATTTTCGGGAATGAACTGGATTTGAGCTATCAACAAGTGGGCCAGCTGTGTAAGTATGTGCAGGACTTACCAATGCCACCCATCAAGCTCTATGTGAGCAAATTATTGAAATCACAGACCAAAGACCAGGAGTGCAAGATGGTATGTACAACTTAAATGCTAGTTGTACATTCTGTTCTACTATAGTATTGTCAGTGATACTATGGAATTGTTTTTGGCAGGACTTTTCAGCAGAGTTTACCCATCAGTATCTTATGCCATTACTTAAAGAACCAACTAGCCCCGACCCTCTTTCACGTGTGGTTGTGCAGAACGTAGAAGCAACAGGTGTCCAAAATAGGTACTGCAGGATGATTCTTCATAGTGGAAAGGCAGTAATAAACACTGGTTGGATAGCAGTTGTAAAAGCTTTCAAGTTAAAGACAGGAGACATATGTATGTTTAGCTTTCAGGATGAGAGTGGTATGACAGTAAGAGATCCAATCCATTTGGAATAAAGACACGGCTTCTGGTACTGAAGCTTGAGAAGTGAGTCCTGTGATCAATATTTACTTATGCTTGTTTCTGTATACCCTAACCATTATTAAGTTTGACAGTTTTATAATTTACACTGTAGGGACAGTATTGCTATTAACAACACAAACAATGAAGATGAGGATGATATGCAGAAGCTAACCATCCGAGGTATGTTTTGCATTAGGACAGCTATCATGTATGTACAACCTCCTTTCAATGTTACTAAGAGATGATTCATTTACACTCAAATAGGACCTGGCCTACTAGGAGATGATTCATTTGACAAGGAATGTGTTTTCGGAAACAAAGTAGAGATGAACTACAGTCAGGCAAAACAGCTTAGGAGATTGGTAGAGGTAATACCAAGACCTACAATCAAGGAGTATGTGTGCCAGATTATGAAAACAAACGTTCATCCTGATTGTAAAATGGTTAGTTTTTTTTGTAACATACTTGATCAGATTGCTAACACTTGAACTAGTACATCACTGAGTTGGTTGGTCTAACTTGATGTGTTTGGATTTTTCCAGGAATTTACAGCTGAATTTACAAGCTATTACTTGACTAAGATCCTAAGGTCACCATACACCAGTTTGCCGCATGTCAGTCTTGTTGTCAACTGCACCGAAAGCATAGATAATTGTTACTGCAGAATTAAGATTGGTGAGTTGGGAAAGGCATCCATCATAGGTGGATGGAAGAAAGCTGTGGAAACATTCAGGCTGCAAGAGGGTGAAGTTTGCATGTTCAGTTTCAAGGACGAGAGGGTCTACTCAAAGAAAGGGAGAGAGAGTCTAGCTTGGCTAAGGCTTGTAATAACAAAGTTGTATGTGGAGTCCTTTGTGTAATAAGTAGGCTAACAGTAATAGAGTTGTATGTGCAGTACTACTGCATTTTGTGACCTGCTTAAATGTTATGAATATTATTAATTGTTGAATGTGTTTTTCCAGCCAAATATGCACATCAAACTGTCAATCAGTCACTGCAAAATGTGCTAAAGATGCTAAGTTAGTAAACATAAAATATATTGCTTTATAAAAAAAATTACTGCAAGTAGAGTAGGGTTCTCCGGCGGCGTCGGCAGGGTGGTGGTGGCGACGACGCTGTGGAATAAAGGGGGTGTGGCCGAGCTTCTTCCCCATCGCGGCGAGGTCCTCTGGGACGGAGCCGGCGAGCTTCCGGCGGTCTGTGCTCCTGGATCCATGGATCCGGTGGGCTTTGGTGCTCTTGGCGTGGTTGCTGCGGCGGAGGTGGCGACTTCGTTGCGGAGCTTTTGTCCCCCGTCTCCGTCTCCGTCTCGGTGAGGTATGCTCTGGCCTGGCCGTGGAGTTTCTTGGGGTGGTGCAGCGGCGTTCCGGTGGTCCTCTGCTGCCTGTTCAGGGTGCGGTGCTCGGCTCTGGCGCTGGGAAAGGTGGTGCAGTGGTGGTGGTTCTGGCACGGCCTGGCCGTCCCGGCGGCGGGTGGTGCTGGAGCTGGTCGTGGGATGGCTTGGCCGTGCGTGTTAATCGGCAAGATCTCGCTGCTTGCGGCGAGTGGCTCCTGCGGTCTTCTTCAACGTTGGAGGTCGTCCCTCTGCCAGGCGGGTGGTGGTCGGCTTCTTCTTCTCCGGCGATCGTCGGCGTCGAGGAGCTCTGGTGGTTCAGCAGTTCGCTGCTGTAGTGCTGTGAGTAGAGTGCTTTCTGTACGAATTTGCGTATGTACTCGTCTCTGTATCCTTTGTTTGTAAGCAGGTTTGTATTTAAAAAAATTAATTTAACCAAATTTAGAATATGACATCGGTATTAAACCAGGGTGTTTAATGAAAAAGTACTGCAGGTGGAGGATATAATTTTAATATAAATAAAATGGAAGGACTAAGATGCAAAAGGGGAAAGGATAAACCGCCACCGTCCACATCTCCGAGACCCTGGACTCATTTCTCCATCTATTTCTAGGGTTTGACCAGAGTGCTCCGCCGTCGCCATCAACGAGCGCTCCGCCGTCCCTTCCACGAGATCTCTGCCGTCGCCATCCAGGAGGGAGCAAGGTTAGCTATATCCCCACTATATCTCATCCACGAGCGCTCCGCCGTCGCCATCCTGGAGGAAGATTATACTATTTTGGATGAATAGGGTTAGGGTTACTGGTGCTTCTAGTATTTATTGGTGCTTTGTTCAATTTGGTAGATCCTTTGTTCGATTTGGTAGTTCCTTTGCTCGATTTGGTCCTGGGAACATTTTTGGATGAATATGGTTAGGGTTAGCACGCATGTTATCTTTTCATCTATCGCTGATCTTGCTTGTTTGGATGAATTGGTTTAGGGCTTCTAGTATTTTGGATTTGTTTTCTAGATAAGTTGTAGAGTATTACTGTATGGGTGTCTGAAGGAGGACACGGTAAAGTGGAGTAGTGCTGTTGCAGAAGTAGGAGTATATTTTACTTGTGCTTGTAGTATTTACTGGTGCTTGTATTCCTGCAATATTTCTGATGCAGTGTATTTACTGTTTCAGATGGGAACCAAGAAGGTGATCATCGATCTCACATGTGAGGGGAGCTCTGATGATGAGCCCAAACTAGAAGAGCTTGTAGTGAAGCAGGAGTATTACTCCTCCACTGATGAAAGCTATGATGATGAAAGCTCTGATGATGATAGCTCCAGTGAAGAAGAGCTTGTAGTGCAGAAACCAGAAGATCTGGTTTGGAGAGGTATGAAAAACATCCTCCTCCATCTTTTGATTGCAGAAGTGTTTAAGTTAGCATAGATGAAAAGGAGAAGAACAATGTACTTTTACTAACACCTTGGAATGTATTTGTTGCTTGTAGGCCCTTCCTATGGAGGTACTAGGCCATTTGACAAGTACTGCTTCTTTGGGAACAACATGGGGCTCACCAAGGCCCAATGCAATATTCTCAACGATCTGGTCAAGGGTCATAACGAGACATCAATTAAACCCTATGTGTACAAAATGACACCTTCTGCAGTGGATAAAAAAAAGCTAAGATGGTAAGAATGAACCTTAATCCATCAGAGTAGTAGTATTTGCGAACTGTTTAGCACATTCATGAATTAGCTGTTCTGCTTGGTAGCTGGTACAAGCATTATTTTGTGTTTGTGTATAACTGTGTTTGCTTGATTTGATTTGATTAAATAGACATGTTGGTTGATGTAAAGTGCAAGCATGTACCCGTGAAAATTTGCCTAGTGATTGCAAAAAGAGATAGATAATGTTGCAATGTCTCTTATTTGGCAGGAGTTTGCTATTGGCTACACAAAAGCCAACCTGAGGAAGCACATCAAGAAACCAAAAGATATCCTTGTTGAGTGTGCAGGAAAGGAGAAGACTTTCCTGGTTACAGTGAAGCTGGGACGGGGAACTAACAAGGCTATGCTTTCAGGAGGATGGATCACAGCTGTTAAAGGATTCAAGCTGAAGCCAGGGCGCATCTACATGTTCGACTTCGTCACATGCCGGCGTTATGGTCTTGACGTCATGATCTGGCCCCTCTGAAGATGTTGTAAGTAACTAGTGTCTCTGGAGTCATGATAAGGAATGGTATATGTGTATTCCTTGAGAACTCCTATGCTAAGTATGCTAAGTCAGTAACTAGAGTCTCTGAAGTAAGACTTCTAAGTATGGTTGTGCAAGACTGCTAAGTATAATATGTGAACTGTGTGGTGCTGTTAAGTATGCTAAGATGGGATGCTTTATTTTGCTATTCTGTGATGGACTAGTTCTTTGATGCATCTGCGCAGAGTAAACAGTGGTTTTATTTGTAATCCTAATATGTAATGTTCAGAAATTGCAGTTTATGTTCAGAAAGTAGATTAATGATTTTCCTATGTTGAGAAAGTAGTACTGTATGTTCCTTTCATTCCTTATGCGTCAGATATTCAGAGGCACTCTTCAAAGTGCCACTAAAAATAGCATTTTCAGAGGCAATTTGAAGAAATGCCACTAAAAATGGCATTTTTAGTGGCACTTTGACTAAAATGCCACTAAAAATGCCATTTACAGAGGCACTATAACTAAAATGCCACTAAAAATGCCATTTACAGAGGCAATTTGGAAAAAATGCCACTAAATATGGCATTTACACAGGCACTTTGACTGAAATGCCACTAAAAATGATTTTTAGGGGCATTTCAAAGCAGTGCCGCAAGCAAAATGCCTCTAATAATAGGTTCTCTTATAGTGTGCGGCGAGCGACCAGTTTCTCTGATGTCCTGCACCCATTTTTCCGTTCAACAGCGCCTCAGCGACTGTTATTTTCTTGGCTCCTCTTGCCTTCACGAATTGCAGCAAGTCCGTCGCTAATTGGCTGGGGCTACTCCCGTCGATCCACCTGTCGGTCCAAAAGATCATCTTGTCGCCTCGACCAACGGAGCAACACAGAGCTGCCTGGAAGAAGCTTTCCGCATCCGGCGATAGCTTGAATTGCAACCCAGACCAAGCGCGTAGCTCGCCTGCTATGCACCTCCATCTCATCTCATACGCAGCGCGTCGTTGAGAAATCGAATATTGTGAATACCCAGCCCACCATAAACCGTTGGCGTGCACACCTGATTCGAGGCCACTCGACAGTTGGAGTATTAGCGCCACCCACGAGCAGAATCGATTCCCAAAGCCGCGCGCGCTTGCACATTACGTCCAGCAAGAAAGGCCAAGAGACTGAATCAAAGGCCCGTGCAATGTCCAATTTCAAGAACAGAGCAGGTATTCTCTTCGTGTGGTCACAGGTACGTATCCGCACACGAACCAGTCAACCTGAAAGCTTTGGTACCAGGTTTACATCAAGGACGCGTCTAGCCAACGCGCGGCCGACCAAAAAAGGCAAGTATCTGTCCCCTCACGCCAAAAATGGAAACTCCCCAACTCCTCCCGTACCTTCTTCCCCGACGCACTCCCTCCACCTCGCGCGCGCCGCCGCCGCCCTGTCTCCAGCTCGCCGTGGATCCCGCTCCACCTTCTCCCCCAGCGGCGCCAGGCAACCGCACCACCAAGGCCCGCCCACCGCCGCCCCGCCTCCATTTGCGCCGGTCCAGCCTCCATCCGTCGCCCTGGCTGAGGGTTCTCGCCGCGGCCTTCCTGGCAGCGGCCTAACCATCGGCTGCGGCGGCGTCGTCCACTTCGACGGGATCCGAGCGAACAGACCTCCGCACCCGCGCTCCAAGAGGCCCAGAGCCAGCAGGAGCTCCGCGACGGCCGTCCCGGCCTTCTGTGGGTCACGTCGCGGCCGCACTCGGCCGCCGCCGCGAAGGAGGAAGACGGCGAGGAAGGGAGCGGCGGTGGCCCTCGCCGGCAAGGAAGAGCAGGGCCAGAAGGCAGCGCGCAGGGAGCGGCCAGCGCAGGCTGCGCGCCGTCGGGGTGGACGGGATGGCTGGTTGGTCTTGTGCACATCGGGGGAGGAAAGAGATTGGGAAAAAAAAAAGGAAACAGGGAAGAGAAAAAAAAGGGATAATAGGGTGAAAAGGTGGACCTGATTTTTGTTGCCTAATTGTATATATTAGTTGCTTAATGTTGCCAAATTTGTTGCCTAAAATATTCTAATAGTTGCTCCACTCTATCAATATATTAGTTGCTTCTACCAAAAATGATTTTTAGTTGTCGTGAAGTTGCTTGCCGCTGTTGTGAAAATTGTCTAATTGCATACCAAAATTGCCTACCGTCGTAGTGAAGTTGCCTCGGCGCGCCAAAATCGCTTCACCTCCTATCAAAGTTGATTTTGTTTGTTATGTAGTTGCATACCGTTGTTCCGAAGTTGCCTTACGACGCACTAAAATTGCTTACCTTTGTTGCGAAATTGTTTCAATGCACACCAAAGTTGTGAACCATTGTTGTCAAATTGTTTCAACCCACACTAAAGTTGTTTCTCCTCATACCAAAATTGTCGTGGAGTTAATTACCATTGTTGGTTTCTTACCTTTTGTGAAGTTGTCTATCGGTGGTTTAAGTTGTCTCATCGCACATGAAAATTGCTTACTGCTGTTGTAAAGTTGTCCCCACGCACAAATAAATTGTTTGCCGCTGTTATAAAATTGCATCATCGAACAAAAAATTACTTTTAGTTGTTCTAGATTTGCTTACCGTTGTTGTAAATTTGCCTTATCGCACACCAAAGTTACTTATCAATGTTGTGAATTTTTTATTACACACCAAAGTTGTTCACTGTTGTATGCTATGATGCGAATTTCGTCGTGCACAACAATGGCAAAAGCAACTCCGCGCATTTAAACGCCATTTTGATACGCTATGAAGCAATTTTAGTGTGTGATGAGGCAAACATCATAGCAACGGTAAGCAACTTCATAACAGAGGTAGTCAACTCCATATCAGCGGTTAGCAACTTTTATGTGGGTTTAGGTAACTTAACAATAATGATAAACAATTTTGTTGTGCGATGAGACGACTTCAAAATAGTTGTAGCAACTTTTATGGGTGCCGGAGCAACATTTATGGGCGCCGGAGCAACTTTTGTGGCTGAGGAAGTAACTTTTGTGTGCGCCGGAGTAACTTTTGTGGGCGTCGGAGCAACATTTATGGGCGCCGGAGCAACTTTTGTTGCTGAGGAAGCAACTTTTATGTGCGTCGGAGCAACTTTTGTGGGCGTCGGAGCAACATTTATGGGCACCAGAGGAACTTTTGTGGCTGAGGAAGCAACTTTTGTGTGCGCCGGAGCAACTTTTGTGGGCATCGGAGTAACTTTTGTGGGTGGAGGATGCAACATTTGTGGGTAAACATTTGTGGGCGCCGATGCAAAGCTCACACATTTGTGGACAACTATAAGGCAATTTTAGTACGAGGCGATGGGTGAGGAAGCAAATTTTGTGTGCGCCGGAGCAACATTTATGGGCGTCGGAGCAACTTTTGTGGGTGAGGAAGTAACTTTTGTGTGCGCCGGAGCAACTTTTGTGGGTGAGGAAGCAACATTTGTGGGCGCCGATGCAAAGCTCACACATTTGTGGACAACTATAAGGCAATTTTAGCACGAGGCGAAGCAACGTCACAATATATCATGTTGGACCCAATCTAGAACAGTCCCCTCGCTCCTTCTCATGCCTAGCCCAATCTCTCTAGCCAAAAGGAGGCCCGTCTGCAACCTGGTCGAAGTAAAAAAGGAGCGAAATACCTTTGCTAGTTTGCCTTCTATAGCCGTCTTCCTCAGGAAGCGTGTTGTGTTCTGAAAAAATTGGAATAGCAAGGGGGAGGTCCTCGTCGAGCAACTAGCAGGGGGATTGGAGGCGCTGGTCGAGGTAGCTCCTAGGCGGGTCCTCGTCAAGCATCACGGCCGGCTCCACCCCATCGACGCCGGCCGCCACACCAGGGGAGGCGGAGGCAGTTGGGTCGGGCCCGTCGGGGGCACGTGAGGCTGACCGACGGAGGCGCTGGATTTTGGAGGGCGAGACGGCACCATGTGAGGTTGGGAGGAAGTGCATCGGCCCGTCGATGGCGTAGAGAAACATGGCTCGCGGCGGTGAGATTTGGCCGGAGCAGATGCGCGCGGCGGCGAGGACCGAGGCCCTGTTTGTCGACGCCCAGGAGAGGAGCGGATGGGCCGGGGTGGCGGTCAGCAGCCCCTCCCAGCGCCTGCGACGAGGAGGTCCCGGGCTGCGCGACGAGCAGCAGGTCGTGCATGGCCGCATGGGACGGAGCAATGTGGGGAGGAAGAGCGAGTCCGCTTGTGTGCGTGGGCTCTCTCACTGCAGTGTGGGGCTGTCCCGACCAGGTGACACATGTGCACGAATCGCAGCGCCTCCGGACGGGATCGCACGACGCACGCTCGGCCGCTGGGTTCAACCAGATAACGCACGCGCGATGTGAAGCCTGTTACATCAACGTCACCGCGTCGGCGGAACCGGGCGAGAGCGTCACGCGCGCTGGGCCGGCCCACAACGTACGCGCGCTGGCTGATTTTTGTTCTCTCGCGTCGCGTACTATTCACGTGCTTGGACTTTTTTTTTAAAAGGATCCGACACTTATATTCAGGAAACTCAGCGCCAAATTACAAACAGGTCCAAGAAAGAAAAGAAAATACAAAGAGACCCTGTAAAAAAGCACGAAGCCCCCTGAGCACCCTGAGAAGATCACGATCGGATCCACCTCCGCGCTCCCGAGAAACTCAGACGTCGCCGGCGTCGCCGTACCACCGCCCGCCGGAGAGAAGCCACCTCCACAAGATGCAGACAGCCGCATAAGTCGTTCGCCGCCCCGCGACGAAACCTGGACTCGATGAACGAGTTCGGCCAGAGCAGCAGCTCCCCAGCACCACCGAGCAACCCGTCGACGCAACGCCGTCCAAGCCCACCGCCAACAACACCCAACCTTCAGCAGACGCCGCACCCCTCGCCACCACGGCCGGCCGGAGCGGAAACGCCGAAGGACAGCACCACCACGAGCACCCACAAAAGCAGAGCACCGTCGACCACCTCCTCCTCCCCTCGCCACCACAGCAGGCCAGAAGAGCAAGGAAGAAGACGCGCATCCGAAGGAACACTTCCACGACCTCCCCGGCACGACGGCCAGAACGGGGAAAGGAGGGGGAAGACCACGCCCAGCAAGCCGACGCCGTCGCCACCGTCTTCAACAACCTCGACAGGGCACACACACCTAATCTACACCTACCTAGCCGGAGTCGCAGGACCGGGGTTCCCCCACTCTCCCGCCGCCGCGGCGGCAGGCGGAGAGGGAGGGAACCACCGGCCTGGCCGGCGGCGCGGTGGAGAACCTGGAGTCGCCTCCTTATCGCCCGCTCAGTACTGTAGCGCGAGGGGATAAGGTTGGGCCGTGTATGGTTCTCACGTGCTTGGACTTGTTTGTACAACATGCATACTTTGTTAAAACTTAGACTTGCTAGAAAAGTTTAACCATACAAAATTAGTGCCATTGGTTTAGGTTATAATCTACAAGTTTCTATAAGATACTTACTTGATCATGCAGTATAAACTGTAGCTGAGACATTTATTAAATCCTACTCTTCACATATTCTTCAAAAATATTTATATATTACATAGAGTATGCAGTGCACACAACGTAGTTATACAACAAACTTTGGCACTAAATGTAGTTTAGTATCTTTCAATGAATTCACTACAATGAAAAAAACACCAACTAATATTAAGTAATATGGCTAACAAAAGTGATTAAACGATGGAAAGAAATCGAAAATTATAATTGTAGTACAATAACATGATATAACTAAGACAAACATAAGTATAAAAGTTCAATATAATTTTTTAAAATTTTCATTCACCCTAGGCTCAAATTCATGATGGGCTGTCCATGTCTCCGGCCGGACACACACAGAAACATCCAACAAAACAATACATACAACGCCCAAAAGGACGTAGGCCGGCCAGAGATGTGCGTTGCGTGGCCGCCGCATGGACGTGGGGCGCCTCCTCTACACCGGACCAGATCTACATGCATGGCAACGGAAAGAAACGGGTGTTTGCTCTCGTAAACTAACATGGGCGCTAGTGGGAGGATAGACGAGAGCACGTAGCCGCGTTGGCTTTCCCATGCCATGAAGCAAGCGATTCTCTTCTTTTTCTTTCACAGCCACATTTTTCTTCCACTACGGCACCCTCTCCTTTCTCCGCACCGACAAAACCGCTCAAATTTTTGAAAAACAACCTAGCATGGCTTGCGTATTCGTGTCTCTCTTTTCTTTTTACAATTTCCTCTTTTTATTATTATTAACTTGGAGGATTACAATGTATTGCAGTAGCTAGTACAACAAACCCGACTCAGTTTTCCTAATTAAAATTCAACCCGACTCGAGAACTTCGGCTTGCTGGCACGATTCATGGTATGGATCTCGCCAAGAATGGAGTTCGGAATTTGTTTGTCGTACAAGATCTTTTGTTTCAAAAATGGAGGATAACTTTGTAGTTTGCATCGAATGATGCACACAATTTTAGAATGAAAAATCTAGCGGTCGGACAAAATTTCTCGTGACAATAAATCTACTAGGCAACCACTAATCTTACGGTAAAAGACATAAACAAATGAAAATTACATAACTCCGATGCTAACCCGTCAAGAAGGAAATGTCACACATGTGTTGATGGTGGTCGAACCATAGGTTGGCCTCTGGATATCCATCCCCAAACCCGAGTTTCGATCCACCACCTTCAGTAAGGACACAACGTATTCGCATGTCCACATAGTTTGTTGAGAGGCCTTGTGTTTCCACTGGAGTGTGCATACCGTCGTTGAAGTCATCTCTAACATCATCTCGTGTTCGAGTTTGACATCTCGATAGTCGGATACCTCTAGTGAAGATATCGAAAGACATATACGGCCCATACCACCTCACTTCCCATCACGGCCACATCATTTTCGATCCAGCACTTCAGCCATGACTTGTCGCCTCTATAGAAGCCACCGTGTGTTACACCTGCCGGCAGTAGGCATGACTTAGCACTTTCACATGATTCGTCGTGCGTATCACCTGTTGGGGACATGCATGACGTGTTGCGTCCGCAAGAATCTTCCCTCGAAACTGGTGAGTGGGTTTATATAGTGATTTGAGCCTACTTATTGAATATAAAATCTCTCAGCTCATGCTCCATCTAGCCATTTTAATGTCCATTATGTATGATTATTTGTTTCCACTCATTTTAATGTGAGTGTTGTAGAACATTAGGTTTTTATTAGGATTTTACTATATTTGTGTGTGTTTAGGTGAAGGGTAATTTCTATGAATAACTCAGAGGGAAATGAGAGCTCATTTGGATTCAATCTAGAGGAGTCATGCCACCCTCATCTCCCTGCCTCCAACTGCACCACACCATATATCTACGAGAGATAAAGATAAAAGTCTTGAAACGTCGCCCGCCGCCATCGATTTCCATCAACGTCGCCCGCCGCCATCGATTTCTCTCTGTTGTGATCCCAAAATCTATTGTGGACTTTCATGTTTTATGTAATCATTCATCTGTACTGTATTTCACATGCTATTTCCTTGATGTACATTGGTACATGAAGTAGATAGACCAGTTATGTACACCTCTATTCTCTTCTGAAGGAACTTTTTGAGACCTAAAAAAAAGATGAGTAGAGCTACAAGTGATTTGGTGCCGAGAAGGCCATTTCTCCCGGAGAAAGAAAGGTGGGGCCCACAGACGCGAACATCCCCTTCTCTCCCTCCCGCCGCCGACGAAAAATGTTGGCGGCTCGCCGTCACGCCGCCGCCACCTCCGCCCAGCACCTACTCCGCCGCCTCTCCGCACAGCCGAAACCCGCCGCACCACAGCCGCCTCCTACGCCTCCTAATGAGGGCGCGGGGGCGTGGGCTCGTCGCGGGGTCGCACTCTCGCTGCTGGGGCTCACCGGCGCCGTCGCCAGCAGCGCCGTCAGCGAGCTCGCCGTCTTCCTCTCTGCTCCAGGTCCACTCCCCCCTCCCCTCCCTCCGCCGCCTCCCATCTCATCTCCGTCCCTCTGTACTTGTGTGCATACTTCTCATCCCGTGTCAACGGATGGGATCGGCGAGATAAACCTAAGATCATGTGACCATGCGTGTAGTTCCCGATCTCTATGAGGCGCTTGGACGATGAAATTCGTAGGATGGCCTGCTTCTGCCCATGTTAAATTTTGCTCCTTGTGTGCTCAAATCTGTAGAAGAGCTCTATTGCCTGAGGCTAACTGAATTCTGCTGCTCCTTGTTGCAGCCAGGCAATGGAGAAGGCTACCCAGAACCAGCAGATAGCGGACGCCATCGGCAAGCCCATCGCGCGGGGTCCCTGGTACAGCGCCTCCATCGCCGTCAACAAGGCGAGGCGCGCCGTCTCCTGCACTTTCCCAGTGTCGGGGCCCCAAGGAGACGGGATTCTTAAGTTCAAGGCTGTTCGCGTGGGAGGTGTGTGCTGTTGGCGTCGAAATTTCTGTGCTCAAGTTCTTCATTCCTTACAGAGCTGAACTGGATTAGACGTATCTTATTATGCTACGAGTTATCCCAATATTTGTTGAATTTCTTGGCGGTAGCACTATTTATTTTCACAGACTGAAACAAACTAGTTCTAATGTCATGCTTAAATGAAGCATAATTGAAATAGATCTTTCCCAGCAATTATCACCTATACATGTCAATGGTAAAGATCGCAAGTATTATAGGTGGTGGATTGTTGAGTTAAATAGCTAAATTCTAATAGTTGGTCACAGATTGTCGCATTTATCACCTAGCGGTTATCACGTATGCTCGCAAATTTGCCCCTTCACTAATATCATCTATAGTAGTATAAACTTTACAGGCTGGTTGATTACCATTGTATCCTGTAATGGATAGCATATAGGCTCTTTTCAGATGAGTAAAGCATGATTGGAATGTAGACCATGCAGTTGGATAGTGACAAGAATAGTGCAGTTACAGTAAACCATTCTTGTAAGCAAGATACATTTAACGTTTTAATAGACTTTGTCGATTGATTGTGGTCTATAAGCCACCTCTTGTCACAACACTGTCAGTTTGCCGATTCACCTAATATCATTTAGTATAAATTTTACAGGTTGGTTATCTAACGTTGTAGCCTGTAATGGATAGCATATAGGCTCTTTTCAGATAGAGTATGAATACTGTGTTTGTAGCTTGACTAATTTGTTAAATAATTTGGTTAATGATTAGGCTTAGGCAGGGGCAACTAAAAACCATAGGTTTGTAACATGATGAAGTAGGCACAACATCACAATAATTATCGAAAGCAAACTGTGTGCAATGTGGACACAACTAAAAACCATTGGATTGTAAATATTTTGAAGAGGAAATTGGCCGTTGACACCTATCAATCTATCTATCTATCTATCTATCTATCTATCTATCTATCTATCTATCTCGTAGTGCTACATTGTAGGGACTGAGGTCAGCCTGGTACTCTTTATCAAAATCTGTATTCACGCAAGTATGTAACCTGTCCAAAGTAGTTCTGATTTCATAAATGAATAATGAATGCTTATACTGTAGACCATGCATTTGGGCAATGACAAGAACAGTGCAGTTACAGTAAAGCAAGATACAATGACCATAAAGATCAAATATTGGGCAAAATCAACTATTGTGCATCATACTTATGCGCAACAATTACAAAGATAGCAAGTTATGGCAGGTGTAGGCCGTAAAATTTAATAGCTTAATTATAATATTTGTTCACAAATTTCCATATTCTCTCTAGTGGTATTTTTACTGAGCTGTTTGTTCGGGCGAACTACTGTGACAAGGATAATGATGCTAGTCCAACTAATTAAATATGAGACTAGATCAAGAATGAAAACTAACTAAATTAGTGATCAATATACTCACATATGGCCAACAGTCCATGCTAAAGAGCAAGGCAAAGCACATTGTTGGTGTTGTACCACGAAGCCGATATGCTCAGCTCCACCTATGTTGTTAGTTTCACATACTTGTCCATTGGACATACACTGCTGCTCTCCTATATCCTTTGCACTAAGAAACATGCAAATGTAGCACATGGTAGCATTACATCTCTGTGAACACCACCAGTGGTACCATATCATCGATGTGGCATCTATGTTTCATGGTGTGATGCCATTAACGTGGCTAGTCTTGCTGGATAACTTTGACTGCTGGTGGTATGTGACTATTTTGTTTAAATCTCATCTTCACTTTGGTATTATCAGTAGCTCTAGCACAACAGATAAATTGCTCCGTGTCGATAATTCCAATTAGAAAAATTAGGTGAAAATAGTATTTAACTAATCTTTTAATGTCATTATTGCAATTTCTACCATTGATGTCTGTAGGTAGTAATAACTTTTTTTATCTTACCACTGTCTTGCAAGTGTTGTTAAATTTTATAAAGAGAGCTTAAAATGGCAATATCTACAGTAGTATCAGATCAGTTGGTGATATGACTCAAGTCATTTGTGTCGAGGTAGTGTAGTTTGTCTGATAACTGATCAGATCCTTATGATCTTAATCTATGTCACTTGCTGGGAGTAGGTCAAGATGTCTTCTGGCATATGATCTTGTGTAATTTGCCCACAATGTGATCTCGCTAACAGAAATATTTCAAAAATTTGCAAAGATTATGTTAACTTTACATTTTAAATAAGTAAAGTTAATTCCACAGCACATGAATGATGCAGTGGAGGTAGAAATCCACCAATACTTGACTAGGGCCAATTTGGCACTGCAGCGTTGTCCAGATTGACATATGTATTGTGCTCGTGCAGATTTTTTTTTGATAAAGAATGCTGATCCTCTTTCTATTTTATGCATGAAAGTTTTTGGGACATCAAGTAGATTCAGAAGCACCAGTGAACTAACAAAAATGAGCTTTGTTAGGAACCGATGCGTGCCTATTGAGTGGTTGTGGATTTTGATGTACCAGGACAACCTAATTCTTATTTTATCCTGCATCTTTTCCTTTGCAGATGAATCTTGGTTCTCGTTTCTCAAGCAGAGCGACTGGGAGATACTCATATTGGATGCTATCCTCGATGTCCCTACCAAAGAGGGCAAGCACCAGGCGACCAGGGTAACGGTTCCAAGCACCAAAGCAGCTCCGCCACCAGCTGACTGCAGGGCGTGCAAGTCCCAGCCAACGCCAACACCAACGCCAACGCCAACGCCAACGCCGCCTCCATCTCAAGAGAAGTGAATTTTGTGTGGAGACGTTCTTCGGTGCGAAGCCTGGACATAGCTAGTTGCACGGGGCGATATTGTTTTGCGTTTACCTGGTAGAAATAAGTAGTTGCACGTCGGACCGAATGAGCGGGAGAGACTCTTTTCTGATGTGCTGGCGAATGATACCACTTAGAATAGTTTAGACGAATGTTACCCTGGCTGGTGGGGTGGCCGTATTACGAAATGACAGTCTCACGAAACTAGATCTGCCTTGGTATTTTGCTAGCACAAGGCAACATTTTTCAGGGAAAGCTCATATTTCTTTTGGGAGGTTCATTCATTATTCGTGATACTACTGGGGAAAAAGGCTGAGTTGACAAGCCTATTTTCTTGCCGGTTGCAAGTCTTGCAAATTGGGATACCGATACTGTGCTGACTTGCTGTGGTGATGATTGTTTGGGATTGCTATCTGGGTAAGGACAGTGTTAGTGATCAATAAATCTGTGAGCACGTTTGGTTAATAGCTGCATAGTTAATTTTGGTGTGTCCCGTTTCTTACCTGCCAGAGGCCCATACTTTTGCCAATATTTTGTCGACGTTGTTGCCTCGCCTTGTCACTGTTTAGCAGGAAAATTTGGCAACTGGCTTAAGAGCATCTCCAAGCGAGGCCCCCAAATTCATCCCCTAAACGTCCGGGCGTGTGTCCGCGGACCACCCCAAAAAGTGAGCTCATACAACCATGGTCCTCAAATATCACCCCAAATCTGGGCGTGTCCGCATGTGATTGGTGGAGTAGGAGAGAGAATAATCAAAGAAGGACAAAAAAAAGAAAAGGTAGACAAAAGTAGGCATGTGATTGGTCCACAGTGGGCATGCGGACGCGCCCGGACGCCCCCAAACTCACCCCACATATGGGGTGAGTTTGGGGTGTGCCGGACAGGGCGGACGCGCCCGGACGCGCCTGGACCCAAATAAACCAGAAAAAGACGGTTTGGGGACAGTTTGGGGGGTCCGCTTGGAGATGCTCTAACATCCTCGACATTGCCATCGAACAAAATTCATAATGATCATCGAATCATCCACTCTATTTCAATTGCAACAGAGTGCTGGAGTTGCTCGATTTGTGACCAAGAGCTAACCGCTCTCGAGGGCCATTTCTGGGGAACTGCTATATCGCGCTCATTGGCGGCGCAGGAGGCTCCCGCCACCTGCAGCGCCCACCAAATGGGCTGCAATGATGCGGCCCATAACATGTGATTTTTTTATTTTCTATGTTGCTGTTTTATCTTTTAATAGAATAAAAAGGAAATTAAAAAGAACGAACAAGGAAAAACAATTTTTCAATTTTGAACAATTTTTGAATATGAACAAATTTAGAATTAGAACATTTTTTAGTCTCAACAAAATTGAATTTGAACAATTTCGGAATATTAACAAATTTTGAATATGAAAATTTTCCGAAACAGAACAAATTTCGAATTTGAACTTTTTTATATTTTGAACAATTTTTGAATATGAACAAATTTCGAAAAGGAACAAATTTCGAATTTGAGCAATTTTTGAAAATGACTTTTTTTTGAATTTGAACAATTATCGAATTTGAACAATTTTCGAAATGAGAATTTTTTTAATCTGAACAAAATTTTGATTCAACTTTTTCTTATTTGAAATTTTCGAAAGAAACGAAAAGGAAAACTGAAGAAAAAAGAGAAAAACGAAAACATAAAAGGAAAATAAAAAACAGAGATGAAAAAGGAAAAATCGCTAACTCGGCCAACCCATCAGGGGACTCCTTCAGGCGGCGGAAGCTTTCTGCGCCGCAAATGGGCGATACATAGCATTCAGCCCCTTTCTGTAATCAGGAGGGGCGTTATGCCTTGTGGGCTACGAGGACTGACAGTAACCCTGGCCCGGATGGTTTTGGGTCTGCCTTCTTCCGCAGCTTCTCGCGTGTTCTCCGTGGGGACCTGAAGTCCTTCCACTCCGGCTCCGCGCCAGATTACATTTCCCTTCTAGGAATGAGTGTGTCATATGTATATAAAATGTAACAATAGTGTGTCATATGTATATAAAAATAAATAAAAAGGAACAGTGAGGTTGATGGATGGATTTATGGAACTCACTTGCATGCCACTTTCTGGCTCTAGTGGCTTAGCGGGTTAAATGGCTCCAAATTTAGCGCTCTAGTGGGATCTAGCGAGTTATTATCGTCATTTTCAATTTACCGTTAAAATTGCATAGCTTTAACGGGAGGGTTGTATAGAAGCTATAGCAACGATTTTTGCTATAGCTGGATATTTAAAACTTTGCTCACATGACACATTGAACAACGAAAAAACAAATAAATAATCTTGCTACAGTTTAATTTATGTTCTAGAAGTTTCTGCAAGTGTATATGCTTAAACTACTCATATACTAAATCGTTTGTAAAGATATATAAGAGACCTTATGATTTAGAGATCTCTACCATTAATATGGATAATAATATATGTATGCAATTGTAAAAATAATTCTATAAAGTAATAATGTTATAACCATTTTTTTTGTGGTTAACTGTGTGAAATGAATAACAGAAAATTATAGTCGATAATACCATATTATGCTACAAATCATTTCAAAGTTTGAAAGTTTCGTATAGAAAATATAATTAATTTAGGTCGTAGTTATACTAGAGCGACCAATTAGCGCTACCAACTAGCTGCCAACGAAACATTTGGTCAGCTCGTGACATACCTAGAGTAAAATTTGCGTGTGTCTCTCTCACTGACTATGTGGAAGAAAAACTTTGTGTCTTTTCTCATTCTTTGTGGGATCTTCAAACTAGAGGTCTGGAAAAGCTAGTTAGACTTACTTTAGTTTGAATCAGCTATATGCGTGTACTCATCATAGAAAATCTGAATGGATACAAAAAATAATAAACACATGATTGGCTTGATTAAGACTCTGCGTATGTGAGACTTTCACATTTAGCTTTAGACCCATTATTAACAACGTAGGTGGGTGCAAGGTGAAGCGAAAAAATGTCCATGCTAGACACATAACTGGTAGGCATATCAATATGAGCATTGTAGGTGACTTTGAGCAAAGCCCCTGATACATATCTTGTCTCTTTGTCAATATATTTACTATTCATTATGTGTGCTCCACAACCCACTTACCACGCGGTCGTGAAGATTTCTATGGTATCTAATCGAATCTCAGGTACTGGATCTTCATGACCTACATCGACTAGATGGTTATCTAACATAGTTTCGTCCTAACCAATCCAGTACCTTGGATTCGGTTTTTGTTTTCGGTTGATCAAGTTCGCGTAGAGCGTTATTTGGCTCGGTCTCGGCCAAACCACTCTAGTATCTCAGATAGCATAAAACTCCATCAAATGACAATTGTTCTGTCTAAAAGGTTGTTGAGGCATGAACAATTTCTCCCGAATCCCGGTTCATCCAGTCTAGCGCCCCCCCCCCCCCCCCCCCCCTCGCGCTCTGAGAATGAGAGTATTGAACCCACATGTAGGCACTGGCGGAGCTTCACGGGGGTGAAAAGGGCGGTCGCCCCCCCAGCCCATGTACAACCCATAAGTATTTGGCCCATTTGAGCATTCTAAATTAGCCCAAATGACATTTTTCGCCCCCCCAGATTTTCGGCCCAAGCTCCGCCACTGCATGTAGGGTTGCGAACCGTGAACCATTCTAGTCGCCCTGGTAACTTCATCAAAGACAGATGCTCCAAAGTTGATGCCGAGTGAAACTTTTAGGGCCCGTTTGGGAAAAAAGAGGTCCGGACCTCTTTTTCCAAAAACTGAAGTACTTGTTGCCCTGACGTGTGAATACTGCAGTATTGCAATACCTCGGTTTTACAAAAACGTTGTTACCTAACTAGGCCTTAGTTTGTCAAAATTTGTCACAAGGATCATACAAACATGTGACTTTTCAAAACCTTTTCTTAATAAGAGAGTGGATTTCCAAACGTTGTTACCAAACTAGGCCCTTGGTACTACATCTAATCTTCTTGTGCACCTAACCTTGTTGTATCTACAAAGTTCTTCTTAAAGAAGACTCTAAACAGGAAATCCAATTCGTCTAGGAGAATGGAAAGAAGTTACACATCTCTTTCCTCTCCCTCTCCGTCTTCCTCTCTTGAGTCAAGCACCACTCCGACCGCCGTACCCTAGAGCCGCCGCCGCCGTGCCGTCACCCCCACCTCCAACTCCCTCACGCGCGTCGCCGTTCGCGTTCTCCCCCACATCGTCGCCGTCTCCACCCCACCTCCGCGACCTCGGGCAGTTGTTTTCTGAGGTATGGCCCATCGGCTATCCAGCGACTGCTTCAATCACAAACTGACTTGAGCAAATCGGTGCGCGCCATCTAGATCCGCCCCTAGATCTGAGCGGTTCCGTGGCCTCCCTGGGTTGGGGATCGCCGTCTCGATCCGGATAAGGTTGGGGATTTTTTGGTGTTGGGTTTGTCCCTGGACGTTAGAGTTCATGGAGATCCTAGTACTTGTCTGCAATCATCATCTCCATACATATGCTTACTGAAAATGGTAAAAAAAGAAGATCGAACCTGCTGTTGTGTACTCATTGCTGGAAATTGAAGCAAAGGAAAATAAAATACTGTAGAAGCCTTTTCATTTACAAGTTCAAGGAAAATTGTGTGTGTGTGTGTTACTGCTAATGCCATGGAGTAGGAAAGCATACGAAGCTTCATTTTCTTAATTTTGAACATGTGTAACCATGGATGACCACGATTTTCGTCATGCGATGCAAATGCAGGGTTGGAGCCGGAGTCTAAACCGTGCGCCTTCATCGGGGAATTGTGCTGTTTCAGATTACTTGTGGGTGCTTCCGCAAAGGTTCTGGCTAAATCTGTTATCGTGCTCGTGTCGTAGATTTGGGAGTACTGAAACACCGTTGGGGTGTTCTCGAAGGTTGATGCAGCTACGGATTGTAAGGACTGATTGTAAAGATTGGCCAGTTGCTGATTTCACTGGGTGCTTTCATTCAGGTGCCTTAATCTTCTTGTAATAATAGCACTAACTGTGTGGCTGTCCTATGTTCAAACTTGATGTCTGTGTATGGGTTAGAGTTCATCCACGTGTAGCTGTTGTACTTGGTTTGCACACTGTTTAGTTAAAGAAAGGTAGACAATTCAGCAACATCAATGTGTTGGCTGGAAAATTAGCATGTCAGAGAGAGAAGAAAAAGTAGTAGTAGCTTGTGTCTGGGCTAAAGTGCTTTCATGGTTGTTACACTTGTCCAAGCAATTTTGCAAAACACGATGCTCATAATTACTTTGCTCAGATAGAGACACACTCCTCTGGCTTGCATTAGCCCCTATTACTTCGATGTTCGATCATTAGTTCTTACTATATTATATATTAATGTTGCCTGGTTTTCAGTGGCAGATTCTTCCTCCTTGACAATCTATGGGATTGTGAGCACTTTTAAGTGAATGGATCTTTCAGTTATGTGTGTATCCAACTGTGCTTGGGTGAATTCAGTAATTCTATGAGCACAGCTTGGATCAGTACTTAGTGCTATTTTGAGCGGAGAATACACCATAGGCGTCAACTAGCTTGTTCACAAAAAAAATCATCTCATGCTGGATAATGTTCTTGCCTAGCACTAGAGACAGTTTTACATTAGTGTCTTGCAATGACACGGGGAGCATAAATCATGTTATATGTGGTTACTGGTACTTCAGCTCCTGGTCTTTATCAGCTGGGACAAATTTATTTAAGCAGGTAGTGGCACATAGAGTTTGTGCTTGATGTGAATACTGGATATTATTTACTAGTCTTAATATATATGATACGAGTCTGTTGAGAAAGATAGCATTGGTGTGTGTGGGATGTAGCACTGTACTTATCTGAACATGTTTGTTGGTACTTGGTAGGAGTTTATCTAGGATTCGCATTAGAGAATCCTTACATTGAAGTGCGGATGCCAGCCGTTTTATCAGTTAATCCCTTAACACTGCTGGTGAAAGATCTAATGGATATTCCATTTACTGTTGCAAAGTAAAATAAACCATATCATTATGTTACTAAAGCCAATAAAAAGGCTTTATGAGTATATTTAATATTATCTTGATTATATATTCTGCTATTGAACATGAATATCTTTTACTTTTTATTGATATACATATAATCTTCAAACTAATATTTCAATATTTATTGAATCTTATCAACTGTTTTGTTTTTTCCTGTATAAGATCATTTGCTAGTGTTGCTAAAGCAAGGATAAATAAGCACAAATAACATGATTGCAGTCACGCAAAGTACTATTGCATATGTAGTTTGTGTTTCTATTCCATCGAATTAGGACAAATATTGGACTGGTGCATCAGATTATGTGGTCTTGGATATAGCAATGGGGTTAGGGTGTATCAAATCATCTAGTCTCTTGTATTAGTCTCATCAATTCTGGTTATAGTCATTTCATGGCTGTGCTTGTTAGTGTTATATGATTGTTGTCGATTAAAGATATGAAATCAATTGGATAGTTGTCAATAAATGTGCAAAGTGTGAACTAATTCTCTTAATTGAAATCTTAGCTATTCATAAATTATATGATTGAAGCTGAAAGTTGCTAGTTCAGTACATGCATGGATGACACTGTTAAAGCCAGTTAACATAAATTATATATTTTTGCTTTGCCTGCCTTTTGGACTTCAACATTTTCGTATACTTGTGTGTATATCCCAAATAGTCTAGATGGATTTAGTAACTGCCATACATGTTGTGATGTCACATGAACTTTTTCTTACTTCCAGTTGGTCCCAGACAGCTTGTTCAAGATGCCAAATGAAGGGAAAAAGTTGGCCAGGGTGCCAAATGCAGGTGCCGAGATTGCTGCACTGCACAAGGAATGGGATGATGCTCGTTGTCCAATTTGCATGGACCATCCCCACAATGCTGTCCTTTTGTTGTGCAGTTCTCATGACAAAGGATGCAGATCCTACATATGTGACACGAGCTATAGGCACTCGAATTGCCTAGACAGGTTCAGGAAAATGAAAGTGAACCAGATCGACAGTTCACCAGAGTCAAGCTCTTCCTTGCCCAGAGATACGAGTAACCAAAATGTTGTGCACAGATCCCGTGTTGGTCTCAACAGAGGGAGCCGCTCCAGGGTGTTAATAGATGTGCCTGAATTCCGTGAAGATCTCAGTCATCAACATGTCGTTCATGGCTCTGCAGCTGTACTTGGACAGCAGGAAGGAACAAACTATACTCAGGATCCAGATCTAACATTGGAAGCTCTTCAGGGAGAAGGAAATTGGCCAGTGGAGTCAGCTGAGGCATCCAACTCCAACCAGTTGATGTGCCCACTGTGCAGGGGTGCTGTGAAGGGCTGGGAGATCATCAAAGACGCCAGACAGTATTGGGACGAGAAGCCAAGAGCTTGCTCGCGGGAAGCCTGCGCGTTTTCTGGTACCTATGGCGCGCTCCGTAGACACGCCAGGAGGGTTCACCCCAGAACAAGGCCTGCTGATGTGGACCCGTCGAGGCGCCGCGCGTGGCACCGCCTGGAGCACCAGCGGGAGTATGGCGACATACTGAGCGCGATCAGGTCGGCTATGCCTGGGGCAATGGTGTTTGGAGACTATGCTATCGAAGGTGGTGATATGCTGTCACACGACCGTGGTGAAGGCAGCGCGCCAAGCGAACCAACTGGCTCTCTGCTGACGACGTTCCTTCTGTTCCACATGATGAGCAGCAGCCCAGGGAGATCAGGAGACGAGCCGAGGGTATCATCGAGGGGCCTGAGAAGGCAGAGGCGTCGCTACCTGTGGGGAGAGAACCTGCTGGGTCTCCAGTATGACGACGAGGACGCCGAGGAGGACGAAGAGGTCCAGAGGCCGAGGAGCCGCCGGAGGTTCGTGAGGTCAAGGTCGGAGGAGCGGCGCTGACGCAGCAACCATGGTAACTACTATCCTTCACCTGTCGTGTGAAGTTCTTTACCCATGACTTGACGACTCCCCTTTGTGTGTCTCTTTGCCGTGCCAGCAGAGATGCGGGCGATGGTGCTGCTGCGAATGGTTTAAAGCGTTGATTAAACCCTGTCCAGCTCCATCTTCTGGCCTCCTGTGGGGTGATGTACTAGATCAACAGAAAGAAATTGCCATCCTTGGGGCACCCACTGGAAACGTCGTGGGTGCATGCGCTTGCTGTCATAACTGGAGCCGCTCGTGATGTTGGTTTTATGTGTTTGTTGTATAGTTTGTTGGAAGATTAGAATTTATCGAATCCATGCATGTGTTTGAATATCTTTGTTCAGTTCAAGCAGGCAGGCAGGCAGGGATCACATTTTCCCCTGATGGCTATGTGTATGCTGGTTATTCTATCTGTTCCAAATTATCAGGAAGCAACTTGTGTTCCTGTTTTAAGTCTTCAGAATGCGTGCTGCTGATGATTTTGTGCTTGTCGATTAGAAGAGGAGTTCTTAGTCATATATCTTTGAATATTAGTCATATACCTAGCAATCGGTGTAGTTTTCTTGTAGAAATATTAAGACGTGAACAATTGGTATTACTATGGATCCATTAACTCTGAAAAAATTGGGTTGGGGGAGAGGTTATCGCAACACACAAATTGGAAACAATATGTGAAATCCCCCCGTTCCTATCTCTACGACTCATATGTATCGGTAAAATTGTCAACAAATCGCTATACACCTTATATTTGAGAACTTTCCTTAAAAAATATAAACCCTACATCAAGAAACGGAAGGAAGGAGTACTATATTAATCCAAATTCTTGGTTGCTCAAGCTTCTATCAGACATAGGTCAATCCTACACCATACCGAAAGGAGAATAAGCTCACAGGAAAATCAAATTCACAACCTGTATGCTACATGCAGTGGCAGATCATCTCCCGGTATGTTTAAATCGTTTGTCAATCAAAACATTCCCATCAGCAGACATACAACCAAACGGACCATGACAGTAGTCATCATAATATCGTACGTAACCGCCTATAAAACTATTTTACTCCCGACGGGAACTACATATACGCGTTTACCGACGAGTATATATATGTCTGGTCTCATACAACGTACGAACATTCTATAGCATATGTAAGTTAATTTGTGCAGCCGTGCCCCACTTGTTGGATCAAGCCTTCAATTCAACATATGGTTTTGTCACCGCCTCGTCGAATTTTTGCGATTTGGCCCGAGATCCATCCTGATTAGTCCCAAGCTCATGGAGGTTTATACTCTCCATGCTCGCCTCTATGTCTCCTGCACATGGAAATGGGCAGGGTCAGAGAATGTGTCATGACAATAGGAGGAGGAGCTGCAGGGTACAGGTTCGATGTAAACGACGGCGACCAGACAGTTTTGGGGGAAAATTCACCAGATGTTTTTCCTTCAATCTTTTTAGCTTTTATGTTTCTAAAATTGACTAGTCAAGGATACACATATTCCCTTGACATAGTGCACTAAACAAAATAAATCTTATCTGCCTGCATATTAGTTTTCTTTCTTTTTGTAGACTAACAACTAAATAAGGCTATGGGTGTATTGTTCTTAGATATTTTCTGGTTCTATGTAGTAATGTTACATCAATCTGAAGAACGGCTATAAGGAAAATGTCCACGCACTGCCCATGGCTCGCTTAAAATAGTAAGATCACAAAGCTATACTCTCCATTCCTACGAGTATTACCGAGTAGTAGTTTATTATTGAAAGAAGCCTATATAACCCCCACAACTATCCGGTTTCGGACACAGCACCCCCTCAACTTCAAAGAGGCACACTTACCCCCTCAACAATCTAAAACCGGGCATTTGACCCTCTAACCCTGGTAAGCTGTTTTGCATACCGGTTTTGCCACGTGACATTGTATCATTCGCTCATAAGTCAACTCACGGAGAGAGTAGCACCTTGCAGAGACGACCGCGCGCTGGCCGCGCCGGCGATGCTGTGGAGGGCGCGCGTGAGGTCGTGGGGCTGCAGATCATGAGTGCGGCGACGCGGGGAGGTGGTAGGGCGGCGGGACGGTAGGCAAAACAGCTTATCAAGGTCTAGGGGTCAATTGTCCGGTTTTAGATAGTTGAGGGGGTTAAGTGTGCCACTTTGAAGTTGAGGGGGTGCTGCGTCCGAAACCGGATAGTTGTGGGGGTTATATGGACTTCTTTCTTATTCAACTTCAAAGAAAAAGATGTACGTACCATTGACTTCAAGTCATCCATTCCAAAGTAAGATAGTCTGGCTTCATGCAACGAGTCTGCGTTTATTCCCTTCTGTGCACAGCGTGTATTTTCCTTTTCTTCATAAAAGTCAAAATCATCCAGAATTGATGTTCCGTGTCGATGCGCCTTGAAAATTTTCAGCACTTCCAGACCCTGGGGCAGGCCAATCTACATAGAAGGAACAGAAGGGTGATATCAAAAATAAATCTACACCATAAGAAAGTAAAGTTAAGTTGCAACAATGCATATGACATGAAATAAATTTGATACCAGGTAATATTGATAAATATAAATAAGAAAAGCACTGTAATGCACTTGATCCAGTGCGCAATTCTGTGCAGTTAGATTGCCCCAATCTCCGCTGAGGCACCACACAGATATGCAATACGTCTCTGATATGGCTTAATGAGTTATCAGGAAGTATCGGTGTATTTTGATTTTCTATTTTTGTTCCTTTTTAATTTGCAGAACCTTTTTGTTGGAAAGGTTGGCGAGAGGGCGAGCTAAAAATATCGTCAATAGTTGCCTGTCCTAACTATTACTCCCTCCGTATCAAAATATAAGTCGCACTAGTCACTTACCACACACATGTATGTAGACATGTTTTAGTGCAAGATTCACTTTTTTATCATTTCATTTATCCCAATAGGCCAATACATATGCAACATGGATCTCATTTTGTTATGCTTGTCATGTTTTGTTTGACATGTAGGACTAAGCAGTTCAAGCAGAGTGGACGCCTAGTTCAGGAGATAAGATGCTTTCAAGATAGAAAAGGAAAAAATAGGTCAACTTAGTGCTACTAGGATTCTGCTACATTACTTCAGCTCTACCAAAGTTTCCCTCCTGTTCTTTATTAATAGAAACACAAAGTGTAGAGCAGTGACAGTGCATGGGAGAAATAGTAAGAAAGCAGAGGCAGTAGTGGTAGCACTACTGCAAATAGTAGCATGTTAGACGGGTCCAGGTGATATAATATTAATCACATACGATCACCTTCCTTCATAGGAGGAACCTACATCAAGCTACTCTGAAATCAGCCAAAGTAGCAACTCTCTCTTGAACAAATGAATTCTTAGATTTTCATTACATTATCTAATGAACAACTAGGAGCAAATCTAAGTTATCATTTCTACAGAAGAACGAATCATGGTACCTCTTGAGTGTCTCTGCTGAAAGTAACAGGCCTGTTGTCATTGTTTTCTAGAGTGATATGCTTGAAGAGCCGATTAGGAATGTCCTTTATAATGTGCCAAACTACAGGGAAAAAGCCATTCCATTTATTTTGTTGCCAGAAGTCCATGGTCTTTTTGAAATCAACAGGACCTAGCATCTCAGCCATTCCGACAAACTGCCCACTGGTATTAACCTGAAACAGGGAATACAATAAAGTGACCTGTTTTCAAATTCCAGTTTGAGAAGATAGCAATACAATGAACAATATATTGGATGATTTTATTCAAATCTAATGATGAGCCTTCAGTGAATTAAATGCATCTATATCGCTTAATCTGATGGCAAGCCCGCTAGGGTCACAGTAAAGGGGAAATTGACTTAAAAAGGGAATACACTACACATATCATATAACGAAGCAGTCTATTTATTAACAAACAAAACAAAGGGTATGATGCACATCAACATCATGCTTAAGTAGCAACTCAATCTCATTAAAAATTATTTTTAAGGAAATAATCTCATCGAAGGAACTGGCTATCATGCACTGCTAGGATTACTTAATTATCTCACTTGAACATATAACTTATTGGATCTAGGGCTGTTAAATGCTTTTGCTGATTCAAACTAGAAAAGGATAAACAATTAGAAGAAGGGCATTTGATCCTTACTGACCGAAAATAATAGGAAGACAGGACATTTTGTGCCCTTTTCCTTTGTTAAAACCTGAGCATCATGAAAAGCAGCATCCAGCTTATTGTTCCCATTTGGTGTACTTGCCCAAACATTGTACTTGATACCTTTATGAATATCATCTTCACTATATGATTTTATCATGAAGAACTTGGCATGTTCATACTGAACTGAGAAGTCTGATCTGTTAAATTGGTCTCTACGGACCAAAGGGCTCAAGATATCTTTCTTCGTAGTCGGTGTTGATGCTTTGTTCAATTTGTTTGCACGGGGACCACAAACTTGGTCTCTTATATCCTCAGAATTTCTCAATGGGTTTTCTTTCTTGCTATTTCTACAGTAGTTAGTGTTGTTTACAGCTCTGTTAGCCACCCGTGGTCTTGTGTCAGTATGTCTGGTTGTGGTCATCCTGTCTTGCTGATTACTAACAAGACCATGGGCAAAATTGTCACCTGGGTGCCTGCTCCCACGAGAAGCACCTTGCTGGTAGCCTCTTGGGTGCCCACTCCCACGAGAAGCATCTTGCTGGTAGCTTGATAATCGACGTACCTCAGCATCATGGCACCTTTGACCAGAATACAAATGTACTTTGTCTCGGTAGCGCCAACGTTGAGATAGTTCGGAAATGTCCTCACCGTAACCTTGTCTACTTGAGAACGAACGAACGTCAGGACCATATTGCTGACATTGTCTTGAGTATGATACGCCATTAGATTTTTGAGTAGACAGAGAAGGGATCTCATCACCATAACTCTGTCTACTTGTGAACGGGGGGACTTCAGCGCTATATTGCCACTGATTTGAGCGCCAAATGCCATTAAACTTCTGATTAGATAGAGAAGGGATTTCATCGCCATAACCTTGTCTACTTGAGATCGAGGGGGTTTCATCACCATAATGCCACTGACTTGAACGTGAAAGCCCCCCATTGCCATTGCATGTCCGACGAGACAGAGAAGGGATCTCATCACCATACGAGAGTCCTCTAGGTAGTGAAGGCCCCCGGCCCCCATTTTCAAAGCACCATCGAGTTGAAAATGCAGTAGTCTCATCCATACAATGGGTCCCTCTGGGAAAATCAACTATCTGCATCAATGAGAATTTGTCATTAAGGAACACATCTGTACACAAAAAGGTTAATCATGTACTACATGTCAGATGCACAACAATGTATACACATATTTTGTTTCATTCTAGTACAACTAATGGACCGCAGATATACCTCATTGCGGGGTTCACTAGATTGACCATTGTAGTTTGAGAAGGCAGTAGATCGACCTGATCCATTGTAGTGATGATCTGAATGCCGATCTAAGCTAAAATCAACTTTAGCTGCTTCTGGGTATGATCTTCTCATGTGAGGATCACTAGAATATGACCTAAGATAGTCATCTCTTGGCCTAAAGACATTACTTCTGGTTCTTGCCATTGCATGCCCTGATGCATCTAGATTGTCTGACCTTGTTTCCAATAAAGAAGAACTTTCCCAAGAACTGCTTGATAAAGAAAAGTAAGGCTGCTGCCTATCATATTCACTTCGTGGTGACATTGCGTCCATGGAATATGCATGTGACCCAATGTCAGTAGCATACTTGCATTCCGAAGACTGCGCTTGATAATCCTGAGAAGGGAGGAGTTGTTGAATCTTGATGAAAAAAATCATTAAGTTTTGTATAGAGCATGTTATCCACAAATTGCATGCCTTCACTAAAACGTAATTTACTTAGCAAATACGGTTGAACAAGTGATCCATAGTTCTGTTCATGTTTAAACAAGTGACAATCTGAAGCACATGCATAAATGCAGGAACAGTTCACACTTAAGACCTATGAGAATGTGAGCGCATTCGGCTCATGAATTAAACTAAGTGTTCAAACTGACAAAAGCAAGCTGAATGTTAAATCATGTTGATAATAAGTACAATGTCTCTTGGCAATAAGTACAATGTCTCTTGAGGTTATGCTTGAGTAACTGAAGATTTACTATATCTATTTAGTCAGTTCGACTAAAGAAACATACACTCCTTGTGATGACGAGCATGATAACTGAAGAGATAAATACACTCATACCAGAAGCGACAAAGTCCTGTGTGCGTGATGAAGAAAATTGGCATCCTCTTCACTTTTCATGCTGTCCCCTGCAGAGCGAGAAAGAAATCGCCATGTCCACAGAATAAGAACAAGAAACAAGAAGATTGCCTAGAGTCAATCAGAATTAGGTTCCTCTGGGAGCTACCAGGACACGTACATTGCCGATGCGAGGTAATGTCATCTCGCTCAGCAAGCACATCATTCCTGACGCTGTTTCTGGTGCAACTGCGAGTATCTTTTTCTGTTTGTGGTGTTGCTGCCGCGGAGGCAGGCGAATCAAAAGCTTCCTTCATCTGCAAATTGGAAGTCAGGAAGTTAATGCAAGAACTGATGATGACATGTTTATTTACCAACTGGGCAAGTGCCAAGGGTGTGGTATTAAGTATGCCATGAACAGCTATTTTACCCTTAGTTTTCTTTTGCATATAGAAACTTTCCTAGCAACCAAATGCATGTACGTTTATACAAGCCCTACTCCTAGTGTTTATACACGTCAGTCATTTGTCGGGTAAATCTCCTGATATACGTTTCAAATGACCAAACCTTGACACAGCACAGATTAGAAAAATTCAACCCTTGTGATGCTGAGCAATGATAACTGAAAAAATAATTAGACTCGTACCAGAAGGGACAAAGCCCTGTTTGCGTGATGAAGGAAATCGGCATCCTCTTCACTTTTCGAACTGTCCCCTGCAGAAGGAGAAAGAAATTACCGCGCCGTCAGAATAAGAAGAAACAAAAAGATTGCCCAGATTCAATTAAAGTTAGGTAAGGGAAGCTAGGTGCCAGGAGGCATACATGGCTGATGCGAGGAAACGGTATCTGGCTCAGCAAGCACATCATCATTCATGATGCTGTTTCCGAAGCAGGTGGAAGCAGCGTGCTCTGTTCCTGGTGTCGTGCCCATAGAGGCGGGCGGATCAGGAGCTTCCTTCATCTGGCAAAATAGAAGTCATCAAGAAGTAAATTTTCAAGAACTAATGACAACATGATTGATACCCAACCATGTTTAAGTACCTTCAAATTGCCGCAACTCGGCCGTTTATAGTGCACAGGTTTAAGTAATGCCATGAACAACTATTTTACCCATAGACTTCTTTTTGCATATACAATTTTATTCCTTGACAACCAAATGCCATAAAAGTAGGTAAAGAATTAATTTTTCAAGAAGTAATGTTAACACGATTGGTATTAACCATGCTAGCTCATCGGCAAATCGCTGCAGCTCGGCCGTTCCCAGGGGGCAGTTGTAGGTAATGACATGAACAACTATTTCACCCTTGGTTTCTTTTTTTACATATACATCTTTTACTGGCAATCAAATGCCATACTACCAAGTAGCCATTGCATCTGTCATAGTGTCAGATGCCACGTACTCCATTCTTTAAGAAGTGATACACACCAACCATTCCCCTGGGAAAATGTTTTTAATGACCAGACCCTGACACCGCACAAGTATTCTACTACTGCTACTAGTACCGATAATGAAGACCGCACAGTCACTCCGGACTGGATTCGCCGTGCATGCACGAGATTTCACCTCGAAATTAAACAAATAAATAAATGCGCAATCCTCGTCGCCAACTTGATCGATATACATGCATTGGGATTACGGGGAGAAAAATAAAACACACCACGGCCGAACCCTAGGATGGACGGACGAATGGATTTGGCAGGCCGCGCGGCGGACGAAGCACGCATTGGAAGAAAAGAGAAAGGGTAAGTCTTTGGAACGAAACGGCGGCGCCGCGGGAACCGGCGAGGGAAAAAAACTTACGCGACGATCCATCGATGGAGAGAGAGACAGGGTTTGCTCGCTTACCGGCGGGAGAGGAGGAGCCGATGGATCGATCCACGGAGCCGCGCGGCCGCCCGGCGGCAGCAACGGCGGCGGACGGCCTGGTTCTGCTCCCCGCGTCCTTGATGTTGCGGGCGGCGGCAACAGTCCCCGGTGATGAGGAGATTTGGGGGAGCGGGGTGGGCAGGGAGGGATTTGGGGGAGGAAAATCCGATAAGACGGAGGCGAGCGAGGGAGCGAGGAGGAAGAAGGAGGAGTGCGTGCGTGCGGTGCGGCGGGCTCGGCTCGGGGTCGGTTACCCTCTTCGTCTCCCCGTGCACCCAGGCCCGGCCCGCACCGGCCCAGTTCTAGAAAATTTAACCCTATCAAATTGGTTTAGGTTCAGAATTTCAGATGCTCCACTCCCCCAAGGCCTATAGAAGAGGGTTCGATGGATTTTCTTTTTTGGATAATGTTTGCAAGGTCAGACCGTCAGAGTCAAGATTGATGTGAGAAAGCTCTTGTATTCCGATCGATGAACATTATTATCTAATAATGCTCGTGGTTATGCTAAAAAAATGTGGTCGATCATTTGGTGATTATAAATGATCCAAGCTAGCAGCGAGGGTCTCTTTCTCCTCCCAACAAATGTGAGTCTTCTAGGTAATGACAAAAAAAATCGGCTCTTGGCATTCCAAACAGCAGCAACAACAATAACCGTAATTGTTATTTAAAAAATAAATTTATTATTATTACTACTATTGTTATTATTGTTTGTACTCTCGACCAGTGAACTTATGCTTAAACACTTTTGTCTCTAGATCATCAGATGATGTGACTCAGTTCTGTAGTATATGTTTCTATGTTTGCTTGAACTCTCTCTAGTATGTGGGTTATCTTCTGCACATTTTGAGGATTTTCATCCTTGTGTAGAGAAGAACTCAACGACGATGACCTCAACCTCATCTATGTCCACCACTCACCATGAGGTCCTACACTATGTTGAGTTGCAGTCCCTTATAGGGAATATCTTCTCACGTGCATGCGCCCAGATGCATAGTCAATTATAAGCCGGAGGTCCCAATTTTCGGACCTACTTGGCATAGCCTAAAAGAAGAAATATCACAATCCTCGCAATTAACATATTACACATGAGAAAATCCCACTTACGATTAACGAGAGAACACACCACCACCTCTTACCTATTACCGGATATCTCTACCTTTGGCCATCTTCTTGAGGTTTCTCGTGCATATGCAACTCGATCGACGCCCACCTTTCGACCCGGAGTGAGATTCTCGAGGGATTTATACACATCAGTGTGTGACCAAGCTAGCTAAAATGTGGTCTTAGCGCTGGTTCCCATCCATGTAGTACTAGGAAAGGCCACCATGACTCGTTCACCTATCGGCCCCTCTTGTTTTTTTTGCATGCACAGTGCGCTTGCTCCTGCTGCTGCAATCATTGAAAAATTGTTTGCTTGCAAAAGTGTGCCCAGTTCCTGTGCAGAATATTCCATATTATTATTAGTTCGCGAAAAAGGTCCACCGATTTATTAATAATCATTAACAACAGTATAAAGAATCCCCAAAGCAATTAAAATTAGAAGTAGGTCCTTACAACCTGAATACCTAAGTATATTGGCTGGTATATGTGTTGAAGTGGGCACAATGGCATCTATAGAATGTATAGAGAATTGGAGTGGCGTTTTTCAAAAGATGAAAGTTAGAGTGGCGTTTCTCAAATAGCCGAAAATTGTAGTGGCATCTATCCAATTAACCCTTATAAAAGCTTGCGTTTTTTCTTCCTTGTGCAGAGAAGAAAGACAACGATGACCTCGAGCCTCTATCTACCATTCACCATGAGATCATCATCATCATTATTATTATTATTACTACAACTACGTACTCTCTATCTACCATTCCCAATGAGATCCATATGGTGAGTCGTGGTACCTTTCAGGGAATGTCTTGTTACGTGACTCAGCCAAGATGCATAATAACTATAACCGGAGGTCCCGAATTCCGAACCTATTAGGCATAGCCTAAAGGAAAGAAATACCACACTCCACACAATCAACATCTTACACATGATAGAACCTACCCCAGTTACGATCGATGTAATAGACACGGCATAACACACCACCTCTTACGATCGACGTCCAAGACACATGAGATAACCAGATATCACTACCTCTCACCATCGATCAGCTTGAGCTTTCAGATGCATATGCAACTCGATCGATTCCTGCCACTCGATCTGGAGCGAGATTCTCAAGTGATTACTACACATCAGTATGTGTGGACCAAGCTAATAGGTGGTCTTAGTACCTTATTGCAGCGGTGGTTCACATCCATGTAGTACAAGGAAAGGCCACCATGACTCTTGTTCACTGATCGGCCCCCCTTGTGTTTGTTGCATAGTGCGCTTGCTGCTGCTGCAATCACTGGAAAATTGAGTGATTGCAAAAGTGCATCCTGCTCCTGTGCAGAATATTTCAGGGAGGACCATTTTCATCATTCATAAGTCCCTTTCCAATGAAATTTCCTCCCTCTCTCCTCACTTTTACAGTAAGCAGCCAAGCTAGAGATGAGGTCGTTGTGATGTAAAAAAAGGGGTTTAGATTCATAAAGCATTGAGAGTAAAATTAAAACGACTTTGCCCTACAAAATGTGGAAGAGCTACGATGAGAAAAAATAATATGATTAAGTAATCCATTTAATTGAAAATATAGAATACCCAAGATCGATATGGATACATGAAGTAATTTTTAATATGAGAGTTGTACCACAATACTATGATTTTAATCTTCAAACATGCGCGACGGCTGTATCGACAAATCGAACATTTTGCCGAATGAACTAGTTACGGCCGGTTTCAGTCATTGAGCCGGTTCTTGAAAACTACACGCGCATCTAAAAGCACCAACTAGCGTGAGAAAAGAGATGCGAATCAACTTGAGGAATCAACTTGTCATGAACTCCCAGCGCCACTTGAGGAATTTATGACAAGTTGATGGGAAACAAATTAAAGGTTTTGAACTTTTCGATGATGCACAACCAAATCTGCCTATGCAGTGAGTGACAGCCAGTGATGTGAGATCTGGAATGGCCAGTGTGATTTGCTGGGGTCTCTCCAAGGTGGCCCTCTTGTTGCTGGGCCTGGGATCCTTCCCAGATTCATTGCTTAGTGGGGTCTTCCTATCTACCTGGTAAGGCCGGGATTGATACAACCCACACCCAGCTAATTAGCCAATGCTAATTAGGTCTAAAAACGCTAATTAGCCCCAAACCGAATGATTGACCCTGCTGCTCTATACACGCAGCCACCATTTATGATGCTTAATTTGACAATCATCACATTTTTTAGAGAGATTTCATTGGAGAAACTAGAGCTTGCGATTCTTCGATACCGGCAGAATGAGCTATATTAGTATGACATGTCAGAATAATGCACAGCAAATGGAAGTTGTGTATTCATTGATTCTATAGAGATGTGGAGTTGTTTGAACTGAAACTTTTGCATCACTTTTATGTAAAGTATTGATCGATCATAGGAGCTAGTTAGCTCAAAGAGATCGCTACGATATCAGCTGGTGGCATATATATGTACCTAATTAGCAACTATGCCATAATAATTGGAGTGCCTAACCTTCATAATGAACTCCCCGGCCCCTCTCTTCTTCTTGAAAACACATGGAGGAGTAGTTGAATTAACCAAGTATGAAAAGTTTGAAATATTTTCAGTTTCCGCAGTTTGGTGTGATGAGAGGAATCAAACCTCCTCGTTTGCTATGCAGAGGTGTAAAAACTACTAACGAACTTTAGCTACAACTTTTTTTAGCCATTGACTTTGCGTTAATTGCTGAGGAATCTTGGCAGGCCGGCCACCAGGTGGTAGTAGTGGTGAGTGAGATCTGATTCTGATTTAACTTCCCAGAGCACCAGGAGCCAACTGGATGGTGAGTTGGTGACCCAGATCCAGTAGTAGTGCATATTGCAGGCAGGGCCAGACAGCCAAAGGACAAGAGGCAGGGAATTCCACAGCCCACACCACCCTGCTCTGTTTCCCCCAATCAATTCTTGGCTCCTTGAAAGGGACACCACTGCACATCTCCACTTCTCAAATGCAAATGCAGACTACACACACCTAGAGAGAGTGTGTGTGTGAGAGTGAAATAAATCTTTATTACTATATCATAAACATGAGTAGGAAATAAAAAAAAATACAGGGTAAAATGTAACCTTTATTTTAACTACTTTAGATTATTTTATTTGGAATTTGAAACATTTCGTTGGTAATTTTTTCTTAATTTTACAAAGTATTTTTTTCTTAAATATTAAGCACCTCTCTGTCTTTGTTTATGCTTGGTACCAGAGCAAATGACTCTAATTCGTCCACGTTTACGAAAAGTCGACTTTTATTTTACGAGCAAAACTCTTATCTGTATATTTCCATGTCCTTTCTTAAGCTATGATTCTATTTTTTTGGGGAAAAAATAAGTCTCTTCGATTCAACTTTTTGGACTTGGAAATTTATTAAATAACTATTGGCAGAGACAAAAAAAAACTGTAAATTGTGAAACAAGGCCACCACATATATTGCACTAGTAGTCAAGTATATCATCCACACTCTCAAGAGAGAAAAGTTACACAAAATGAAGTAAAAACAAAAAAGAAGGGTATTGTTACAAGATGGTCAATGACAAGAGCCTCATCTTTCATCACCGGGCAAGCTAAGTCTCTGACTGTGCTGTACACCAGTGACCATGCGCCCTTAGCTGCAGTAATAAAATTCCCGGCCCTAAGGGCTCACTTCACTCCCCCACTGACGAGAGGGCTCCACTTGTCCTTTTTATCCTAAGTATATAATTTCCCACTAATTAACCTAACAATTCACACACTCATACAAAGAACAAATCAACATTTAACGAAGCAATCAAGGGGATGATGGTTCTGATGCATGCGCCATGCACGCACCCTGTCAATCTGTGGTTAGTTGCCGTGCCCGCCGGCGATGGTGGCTCAGAAGATGACTGAGATGCACCGGCGGTGGCAGGCTCCGGCAGCCCGCTTGGCGGGCTTGGTCTCCTCCCTCCACACCTGGCCGAGGTCCTTGGCGATGCGGACGGCGTCGGCGGAGGCGCCGGAGAGGCCGCGGCGGGTGAAGCCGACGGAGTAGAGCCCCGACTGGCCCTTCCACCCGTGGGGGAACGCCGTCTTGGGGTACCCATCCTTGCCGAAGAAGCCGTCGGTGGTCTGGAGCCACTGCGGCACGTTGCTCTTGTACCCGGTGGCCATCACCACGGCGTCGATTTCGAGGGCCGTGCCGTCGGTGAGCTCGGCGCTGTTCTTGGTGAACCGGGCGACCCCGGCACGACGGCGATGTCGCCGGACCTGATCTTAGCCATGGCGCCGGTATCGAGGACTGGGGTGCGGCCGTGCGTGTTCTTGAGGGTGAGCGGGCCGATGGCCGGGCGGCGGATGCCGAAGGCGACGAGGTTGCCGAGGATGAGCCAGGAGAAGAACACCATGAGCTTGTCCACGAACCAGAGCGGGAACCACGCCATGAGCATGGTGGCGAGCTCGAATGTGGACCTGCCGCAGACCTCGCGGGGCAGCACGTGCACGGCGTCACGCACGACCATGGACGGGAGCGCGCCGTGGTCGCAGAGGTCGAGGGACACCTCCATGCCGGAGTTGCCGCAGCCGACGACGAGAACGTTCTTGCCGCGGTACTTCTCGCCGGACTTGTACTCGCTGACGTGGGCCACCTCGCCGGCGAAGCTCTCCAGGCCGGGGATGTCGGGGATCACGCTCTCGGCGTTCTCGCCCGTGGCGACCACGAGCCACCGGCCGATGTACTCCATCTCGCCGGCGCCGGCGGAGGAGGAGTGCACGCGCCAGAGCCCCGAGGTCTCGTCGTATCGGGCGGACTGCACTGTGCTGCCGAACTCCGGCTTCACGTCGAAGGTGGCGGCGTACGTCTCGAGGTATTCTATGAACTGGCGGCGGGTGGGGTACTCCGGGTAGTCGGCCGGGAAGGGCATCCTGGGCAGCTGGCAGAACTGCTTGGGGAGGTGGAGCTTGAGGCGGTCGTAGGTGCGCTTCTGCCAGAGGGAGGCGATGCAGTCCTCGCGCTCGAGGACGACGAAGGGCACGCCCTGCTCCCGGAGGCTGGCGGCGACGGCGAGCCCCGAGGGGCCGGCGCCGACGATGATGGGCCCGTTCACCCACACGCACCGAGGGGAGAAGAGGCTGTCCATGCGATCACTGGGGAGGAGCACCATGGTTGGAAGCTTTGCTGTTGGTTGCTTGGCCGGCTAGCTTCTTCTTGGGAATGTTTGATGATGAGGGAGGAGAAGGTGGAGCTGTTGTTGTAGCTGCTGCTGTTGTTGATGTTTGCAAGTGTTCTGTGTTGGTGGTTTGGAGGGAGGGAGTAGGGGTGCTTATATAGGAGGAAGCCATGGGGAGGAGGTGTGTGTGTGAGCGAGGTGATGGAGTGGTGATGATAGGAATCATGGAGGAAATATTATTTTGGGAGATTGATAGGATCTAAGTTGCTTTTTTCCCAAAAATTCCACATCCTTAATTAATTACTCATTCTTCTTGTAGTCCTTCCAATAGAGAGAGGAGAATTAAGGGAGAGAAAAATTCGATTTGATTGGGATTTTGTTTTTGTTTCTCTAGAGGGAGAGAGAGACTCATCAAGGTGATGCAAGATTCTAGCTAGCTATAGCGGGTGAGGAGTGAGGACACATGCAGGGATGCCCATGGAGAACATGAGGCCACCACCTCACCCGCCCCTTGTTTCCAGCGTTGAAGAGGGTTGGACGACCTGCCGCCGCTGCCGGCCGCCGCGCGCTTATCTGCTCTGCACTAAGCATCGAGATCTGTGCTCGCTAATTATTCATCTTTTTTTAAAACACGCTAATTAATCATCTGGTACTACTGCTTGTGCACAACGGTTTGATTATAGTCTTGTATCATTAGCTACGACAGTCATCTAAATGTGGAGCTATGCTTGCTCGATCTATTGGCGAAGTCTACCATAAAAAAAAGAGAACAATATGTATCTACAAATACATTAAGGATAAATATGAACAAGATTGCATCTGAATAAATCATCTCGTTCTCGCAAAAACAAAAAAGAATAAATCATCTTATAAGCAAGGAAATTAAATAAACAATGTCGTATTCATGTAAGACATCTCATACTGCCTAAAACAATGATTATACATAGAGAGATATGATCAAACTACTACAACGGATCCATGGTCCAGGGGGGTTTACTACCCCCTTAATGGTGGAGCTCGACGAGGAGGCGATGGCGGCAAAGGAGATGCGATTCGATAGCTGTTCCCCGCCGCAATCCACCTCCGCCGGACGACTACACAACCCTTGTTTTTTTCCCATCTCTCTCAAGCCTCCTTCCATTGCGAGAAAAAATATCTGAGACTATATATTGTGTTTTAGATCAGAACACAGTCAGTGACGCAAGAAATTTCAAATGTCATAGATACGTATTAGACACATTAACTCCCACACAAATAATCAATACTTGTCCCGGAGAATAAAGATGACAAAAAATAAATGGCAGAAGTTTATTATCATAATGACTATGTCATGTAACATTAAACCAGCATGCATGCTCATAAGACTATAAATCATATTATAATGATTTTGGCCGATTTCAGTTTAACTCCTTAACATAAGTGACTTGCATGAGTCACACCATAAAAAGAGGGAATTTATCACCTTGTCTCATAATGTGAAAGTAAGAGTATCGATCCTGGGGATAAAAAGGTAAAACTATTTAGTCTCTTAAACTAGATTGTCGGAGTTCTAATTCTTATGCACTAAACAAATCAAGAAACTAATATGATTTTTATCTGGTGTTAAACAACAAACAAACAAAAACGGTGAAACAATATGTAACATAGCAATGTAACTGTGAGTTGTTGAAAGTATGAAGAAGAAAGGACCAGGGTTCATGGGTTTACTTGACCCCTCTCATAAATATGGTGGCACAAATAAATCATAGATATAACATGATAAATACAAGATGCACATTGTATGTTTTCTAAAAATATACAAAATCACCACAGTTGTTGCTATTAAAGTGGATCCAGCATTCCAATCAAATGGCCAGCCTCCAGGTGGGCAACCACTTTACAGTGCAGCGCCAGCCAGCGTCCCATATGCACGTACACGTCCACACTGCATGCAGCATGCACGCACGCTCACTCACGCCACCTCACTCGCCACCTTTTGCTTTTGCTTCCTAAACTTTGTTAATTAACCATCAAATTCCCCACTGGCCTATCTAGCTCCAGCGCGTAACTTTTCTCTCCTTCCAATAAACTAGGAAATCTCCACGGGCCAAATGGCCAATTTGTTGTGTTTGGCATGGGCATCTCTATATGTTATGTAAGAGGTTTACATGGTTTACGATGCGCGTAACGCCTTTTCGGAACGAATATATGTACTCTAGTTTCGTTTAAAAGATGTGTGAAAATATCCGGGTTCCGCCGCGTATGGTTCGACTGATCACGGCCAATAGTTTCTCTTATCTTTTTGTTAGAATTATTAATGTATTGTTTCACGTGACACTTTATGATAACGATTGTGTGGAGCCACAAGTTAATTTGGCATCCCCAATTTCGTTCATTGCATGCTTTGCCTATATTGTATATATCACATTCTAAACATTATCGACAATGCTAGGTTCCACGCCTTCTACTCCGGAATCGGTGACTTTCTGATTGAAATACTTAGTTGGCCAGATGTTCTGAAGCATGGATCAGCCTAGCCTAGCCACCGGATTAGACTATGGATCCTCTCTTGTGTTTGTCTAAAATCGATTTTGTGTCTTTCTTTAGTTCCAGTGTAGATCCATCGCCAATAATTCATTTAATCTCCGATGTTCAATGTTATTGTAGATACATCTTATTATTTGCAAAGTACAGGTGCTAAATTCAAGGAGCACTTGCTAAGCAGCTTCTTCAAACTGTGTTCCTTGAAAGCTGCAAACACTATGTGCTCTACCGTCCAAGCTAGCGGGCAACAAGAAAATGTTAGCTTGGACGCACAAAAGGATGATCTTATGAAGTGGACTCCATATTTTCTTTCAAACAATAATTAAAGCAACATAAAAGGATCCAAATTTCTGCAGGTCCAAGCAGCTTCCTAAAATTGGTCACATCGATGAATCACAAAAACAAAGTCTCGTCACTAATCAAGCCACTTACATCTCTCCCATACCGTGCGTATATGACTATGTCATCATCATTATCTACAATCTCAAACTTTAGCTAATTAATATAAGGCCCAATTGACTTTCTTGATATACTAGTTAACAATTAAAGTGTATATTTGTTTTATTGCTAGCTTTATTTGGCGTGTTTAGGAGTACTGCCACTCTGCCCATACCTAACGTAGCATTTTTTGGGCCTTTTCATCTTTGTTCTCATCCTTGAAGCCAAAGCTTGCACCTAATATTCTCACCCTTGCCATTCTTTCAGGTTTCTACAGATTCTTCCGCGTTCAAGAAGAAAAATTATTAGCACGAAACTGTGTACCACACTAATTAGCTCATCTTTCATTTTGTCAAGGAAAAACAAGAAATAATGCGTTGACAAAGGACACATTTTTTTCCTTTACAGATCAAGTACAAGCTATGAGGTTTTTTCTGTGTGCATACTTGCAACACATAGCATCTTCACTTTTCTCTTTAGAAATGTACAACTTTATATATTCGGCATTGGCCTGAGTGAAAATACAGTTGTTCACATGCTCCCAGGTTAATCAATTACTCTTAGTTTATATGAAAAAAAACCTTAGTTTCCTTCACGGCATTAAAATGGTATATTGTGAAGACATGTGGAACAATTTTCTCATACGTATATAAATGAAAACATGAGCGCAATCATAAGGTTGGTGTGCCGAAGATCTTTCCACAGGTGTCGATCGAGCTAGGTTATGGTTCATGAACTTGCATCGATCATCAATCATGCTTAGTTTAGAACGAGAGAGGTCCCCATGTTGTACGCATGACCAATCTTATTAAGAGAAAGGTACCCAAAATTAACCAAATGCGATGTAAGGTACGCTTTCGGCCTAAATGCATAGTTACAATAGATTGATCCAATCAAGGTAAGTACCTCCTAATAGCCTACCTTTTCTCTCTTATGCCAATTTATTATTGCTTAGGTTCTAGTGAAAGGCTAAGGGTAGATAAATATATTAAACCCAATGCATAAGCATATGCATCTAATCTCAACCAACGTATGTGAACCATATGGATCAGTAATGTGAGAGGGGATCATGTGCAAGGGACCTAGTTTCCCTAAACCCACACTCCTTTCCATGACTCAAAAAAGGAGAGGTACATCATGCATCTATGTATGGACAACAAGCCAGCTCTTCATTCTAGGGAGCTATAGCCGCCCCTTTTGCAAGCCCTAGAAGTAGGAACACGTAGAGCTAACCCTTGCCAATGGCATGGCCATTATATAACCTGATCTGACACCTCATCGATCAATGCATGACACTCTGCAAATTGGCAAGTTGATGCAAGATTAACATTATTATTCGTTGGATGCTTAGTTAGCCTCGTCTATCTTCAGCTGGCCATGGAAAGTGATCCCTCACACACGTAGCCAGCGTGGGTTTTGATATGCATACCCTAGGTGTATGGAACCGATAAAACAAGACGGTTAAACAAGGCAAAAGCTTGTACTGCCACAATGTATGTGCACAGCTAGCTCAGCATGGTCGGTTACTACCTCGGAAATCGTGTTTAAGTCGGTATAATTGCTATGCTTAGCCTTTTGAGCTAGCCGTCCTTAAAGCCTGTGTGAAGGTATATAGTAGTAAACCCTAGCAAACTATGGTTTTAGCGCCGTTGATGAGAGTTCCAACCACGCGCTAAAAGATCTTTGGCATGATTGTCGAGAATCGCCGACCTATAACGATAGAAGTATAGGATACTTGATCGATGCAGCTTTATACTCTTGGGAACATCATTATGTAATTCCGTTTGGTATTGTAATTCGAGTGGGGCGCCGATCGACTGAAAATTAACTAGTACTAAATACATACATAAATAGGTGACACTGATATTGGTTTTTAATGTTTATTTGGATGTTGATATTCACACCAAAATGTTAATATCAAAGTATGAACTTAGAGTATGGAGAGTATTTTCCGTAAAAAACACAACGATTTATTATTTCACGAATAATTTGAACATTTTTTCATGTAAGAATCAAAGTTTGAGACGTTTGACTGCATGCAGTCTAGTTCGAATATATTTACATACATCTGGTAACGAAATCTTGACAACAAATCAAGAAATGCTAGGTAAGGAGAAACCTAGATTGTTTGCTTTTAAAGCGCATATAGCAATATATATTGTTGATCCTGCACGTCACTGCCTAAGTAAGGGGATATCAGCTTCTTTCAGCCATCAAAGCTCCCATGGAAATTGCTATGTGCTTTCCCTAGCATGGCTATGATATTAGCTCCAAAATGTGAATCGCCGATGAAAGAGCCCTTATGATAAAAATACAATCCTCTCTTTGGAGCCTTTTCATAGCCATAGCTCAAAGGTGCAATCATTCCAACTATTTTTATTTAGGGACTTCGTGATATGCGTTTGTTGTTTTTTATGAGAACCTTTATAAGAGAGAGATATTTTAAGCTTTTCCCAATATTCTGTGGGGCATCAAGGATGAATTGGTATGATTGCATACTAATTCTACTCATGATTAGATGAGGGAACTGGCCTTTTTCATGGATTACTAACTACGTACTCTCAAAGAAGGTCCCCATCACACCTTAATTTGGTGGGGTTAGAAATATTTGACACAGTAGGTTTCTATCACGTTATGAATTTGATGCATTGAACATATCATTCTGCTAATAATGATTGTAGTGAATAACACTCGTAGTTCAAATTCAATGTATTTGCGTACACATCATTATTTGTCTGAAGTTATCCACAACAATAATTTATAATTTGAAGGCAACTGGTACAAGCCACATCTTTTTTATTAATTAACTCTTTCCTACCAAAAAATAGTATTAAAAAGAATAGACAACTTGAGAATATAAATGGTATTGAAAACTTGGAAATTGGTTCCACATATATGGTTATATCAGCTCGAGTTAACCATCACTCCAAAAAAAATATCAACAAGACATAAGAGTTGTATAGTAAATTAATCTACCTAAGGATTGATCATTTGACCATAAAAATACTATTTTGGAGTAGAAACAATGCTGACTCATAGTCTAGTTTTGGAAGGATATTTTAAAGATATAAGTTCGCAAGATTTATATTGATCAGATTAGCTGAACTCAATGTTCGAATTGCTGAAAGTTGCTTGCAAAACCTAACGTAATTACATTGTACTCATCTTTTGTAATACAAATATAATTTTTGTGTGGTATACATAGACGCCTGTTTCTTTGCATATTAGTATTACATTCATTTTTGCGTGTTCACAAGTACTGATACAGAAAATGAAAATGATAGCATTCCACATTTCTTGTAAATAAAAATGAAATTCACAAGTACTGATACAGAAAATCACTCCACATTGGAAAGAACTTAATTTTACACTTAGGGATCGCTTGGTTTGTCTGCCAAATTTCCGCTCCGTAATTATTACATGTAATTTACACACGCTGGTCCGGATTTTTAGGAGGAGCTAAACAAGTCTGTGACTAAATACCTCTGTATTCCGTTATTATCCGACATTCCAAGCGGGGCCTTAGGGAAAAAACACCCTGTCTTGAATTGTTTTAACAGTATACTGGCACAACATTCCTCCCCTTAATGTAAATTTAAAGTACTAGTGGTTTCTTCAGTGTACTGAAAACCACCAAATGTTTGGCGGAGGGAAGTTTCAAGTTCAGGCAAGCGGAGGCAACACTCACAGGACGCAAGCGGAGGCAGCAACACATGATGCAAGCGGAGGCGGCTCTCTGACAGCGATGGATTTCACGATGAAGAGGCTCGGTTCCTGGGGTCAATATTCGATGCCCGGCGTCAGTAGTCGTCAGCGTTAGGCGTGGCTCTATGCTCACGCAACCTTGAAGTCGGAGAGAAGCTGGCACCGGTGTTGGCATACAACAAGTACTTAATTACGCCAGGCTCCAGTGATGGAGTGAGGGCGGTGCGACGTGGGTGTCCAGTGCAGATACATGGTTAGGCCGTCTGGCACTAGAGGGGCGTCGTGTCCCGATCGTTTGAAATAGTTGCGACCTTCATCGAACCCATGTCTTCGGACCTTAGACGTTAGATGTGAAGGGAGGTGTTGAAATATATTTCCTATGCATTTCTCAGTAGTTCAGAATTTTTATTGAGTTCACTAGTGCATCAATTCAATATGCCAGAGCCAATAGGTCTCAAGTTTAAGAACCAGCCAACGCACTATTAAATAATAGATATGTGGTCTTTTAACGATCCCACCTCTAATGTCTAGAGGAACCTAAACATGAGAGGAGGTGTTAATATATTGCCTAGCTCTTTTCATCAGTTCAAACTTTTGTTTGAATTAGCTAGTGCATGTAATTCAATAAGGAGGTATGCAGGTTTGTGCAGCATAGGGTGAGGAGGCGAGGCCAGCCGCACACATCTATATATATGTGCAAAATCAGGGGGAGAATATTAATATGAAAAGGAAAAAGAGTTAAAGATGGTGGCTACAAACTAGTGGGTCCACATGCAAGAAAAATACATAATGTACCCAATTTACATGGTCTGATATGGGAGTGCGCCCTTAAAAGTTTACAGTATTATCGTAAACCAGTTTTACAATATGGGTTTAGGGCATCTGCCAGAGTTGCTATAAGGATACAAGATTTAAATATGAAATCCATTTTGATGAGAAAGTTCTTGCAATCTGTTTGAGATCAGTTTGTTCGTCTTCTTCTTGCTCACACACAAGAGCAGCATTAATTCCCAGTCAATTGGGGAAGTGTCGTTATTCAATTGCTAATCCATGAGGTGTACACATAGAAACGGATCGCGCGCCACATATAGCTACACTCCCAGCTGAGTCATCATGCAGCTCAGCTAGCATAGCTATTCTAGACTCAACATGTCATTTTATATTCCCTTACAATAGCACTAGTAATATTCAACTACTCCTTAACTAAGCTTGCTAGTTGATCATTTGACGCGCCGCCATGTGATCTGGTAATAATTGGCATATGCACTCTGCAAATAATTTAGTCAACCAGCTAATTGTTGAGTCATGCATGCATGAACATGCATGGCCAGAGCGAGCTTAATGGGTGATATCTCATTAGGAGCTTGTATTACTCCTAATGATCATCTCTCCCAACCAAGATCGATATTGATACAGTGGCATCCATCCAACTTGGTCCGAAATTGGTCACAGTTTGGTCATGCCCCTTGCATATATTTTAATACTCCCATATATGTCTACACAGGCCCCATCAGATCTTAAGATATAGGAAAAACTTTCACTTATAGGAGATTTTTAGTTAGTACATAATTAAGGGGGTTGAGTTTGATGATCATTGGAATGTTCTTTCGGTTGTTTAGATTCTAGCTAGCTACAGGGACAATTATTGTTATTCTTGATCAATTAATTCGTCTAATATGCCTTCTATTTTTCCGCCGATGATGTAAAAGTGACATGTTTAAAAGTTTCTTTTATCTACCATATACCGAATGGGTGATATCTAGAGTTTTAATCATGGGCGCCATGCCACTATTGTTCACATGTGTGCTTGATTGAGATTTTTAGTAGAATGTTTAGAATTTCAACTAAAAATTCATATGACCGTCTGTGAGGACCCCGGATTAACTATCCGAGATACTCGTTATGTTTCCTGCAACAATCCCATGATCAGTTTGTTGTTGCAAATAACTCGAATTGGTATCAAAGAACACCCATAAATACCGAATAAATATACTTACTTGATTGAAGTCATAACTTCAACAGGTACTTGCAGCGGAAATCACCAAACAGCGTGGAGCCCAAGTCATTTGCCTTAACCCTACAGGCAGCTGACTGGGAAGCGCCCTAGTTCGCATTGACGTCATTAACCACTTCTTCTTCGAACTGCTCCTCTTCAGAATCTGGCTAAGACAATAGCCAGGGACGAAACCAATATGAGTACATTTGAATGTACTCGCAAACTACCCCCGGAATGAGCATGCACTACTCTTTTATTGTTTGAATAAAACTTCGTTTACTTTGAAAACTCCATATCCTTGTTGAAAAGAGTAGGATGGACTTTTGTTTAATAACACTTTGTTTTGAAATCTCTATATCTTTATTAAAAAAAAGAAAAGAAGGCTTTTAGAACTTTTCCCATAAATCTGTCTTTGTAAGAAGTCTCTTTTAAAACTTTCTCCCGTAAATACATCTTTGTTGAAAAAGGTAAGAAGTCTCTTTTATAAACATTTTTCCCGGAAAATCACCATTGTATCTGTTTCTCCAAAACTCCTCCTTTTTCTGACCATGGCTCGCCATAGGTCCAATTAACTCCAACACATCATACCAACTCATTGGTATAGTTGTGGAACACTTTCTCCACTTCATTTCCCTTTTAAACTCAAAGCTTTTCAAAACTTGCACATAGGACCGAGCAGTTCTTTCCAACTGTCCATATCCGAGGACTCGGCTATTCGAATAGTTTTACACTCTGCAGAGGTAGCACGCTTTTCCCACACCCATCCGGTAACTCATCGTGTCAGCCACGTCCCGCCATACAAGGTGTATGCGAAGTTGAGCCACCGACCATAGCCTGTCCTTTGCTCATGCTAGTATAGGACCCTACCGCTACGAAATTTTCAACCTTTCCATCGACACTCAGTCCAGATTCCCCGTCGGGAAACCTAAGTGTGAGACTCGTAGTTCTGCCCGGCGAGCGAACCCTTCAATCCCCCACCAACTGTGCCAGGACCCAGGTCAGGGGGTAGGTCGCCATGACCATCCCCTCATGGAACGAGGTCATCCTCGTTGTTGAGAATCCATACTAATATGAGCAAATTATATGACTACGCCCTTTCCCATAGGTGGGTAAATGTGGTCGCACAGGGTATTGGTTGTTCTGTAAGTACAAGGACACAATGTGCATTTTTCATAACCATCACCATTTCTCCACTTCAACACTGATATCACGGCATTCCACCTTTATCCAAGTACTTTCAAAGGAGTTTTGAGTAAACAATATTTTTCCCATCCTATAGTTTGGAAAGGAATTTCCAACTAATATCTCCATAGAGGTGTCAAAATAATATACTTATAATTTGGAAAAGGGTTTTCAAAACCATATCTTTTGTGGCAAACACCACATAAATCACTTATGCTCTTTATAAGTAAAACGTGTGAACCAAAATAGATGTATATAAATGCAAGCTCAGTGAAGTAGCTTGCCTGATTTCAGCATGATTTTCCTGGACTTCTCCTCATTGATCAAAGAAATAAACTCTCATCCTTCTTCGATAAATCCTTTCCAAATACCACCCCGGTAGCGTTTATCTCTAGCGTCGCAACATGAAAATAAAACAACACGCAATAAGCAAACCAAACCACAAGTGGTATACACACAAGTAATCAAACCACAACATAGCACTAGTTTAATCAAGCAACAACTAAAATCTATATTTACAAGGGCATTATACTCACAGGAGTATAACACCAAACACATGCTAAAAACATAGAGCACCAAGGCATCTTCTACTAAAGGTACTTAACAACCATTTTCTCTAAACAGGAAATACTTCAGACAAAAGTTAAGTCACCAAATAATCTCTGTAAATGAATACATCACACCAAGCTAGGGTAGATACATAACAAGATACCTAAGCTAGTACTCAACTTAAGATAATCAAGTTCATCAAGCAGGGCAAACATTTTACTCATACCAACATATCTAACAAATACCACTAACAGTACTAACATATTATAACCTGCTAAGCAATAATAACATGCAAGCACAGTACCACAACAATCATTAACAAGCAAGGCATACATTTTAATCACACACAATATTCTCCTATCAAAATGAACAAGCTTAACAAATTCCTAATTGCTAGGAGAAAGACTATATAGGGAATAAAACCCTAACAACACATGACTCACAAATAGCTCTCCTAACATGCTAGTAAAAGTAAGGAAACAAGTCACAACAGTGGATTACCACCCTACAAATGCTAGGAAACACATCTAAAACAATAAAGTTATAACACAACAATTAATAAAGGTTTAATAAAAATAGGCAGAAAAGACCTAAACCTTATAACTATCACCACAGTCAATCAGTGACTCCTAAATTCAAACCAAGCTAGGGATATGTTCTTCTATACATATAGAAGACAATCCAATTGGATTTACTCCAAAATTCATCTCACACAAATCTACAAAAATTACCAAAGTGCCACTGGTGTGTTTACAAGAATGAATAGAACTTTTGTTTTAGGCTTCATTTGCAAGCAAGGCCAATAGATCAGGAAAGGTAGCATCTCAACCTATCCAGATAATTTTAGTTTGCAATTTTTGGATCTATAAAACTCTAGATATTTAAGTTTTAATGCAAAACATACTTTTTATAGGATTAAATCTAGAAGGCTCACAAATTAATATTTTTGCAAGCAGCCAGTGCTGCATGTTTAAGAAAACACACAGGAACACTACAAAATTTAGATCACTCAAATTGCTTGCACACACCAACCACAAATGAATTAAACCTCTACTGCAATTTAAACAGGAAAACAAAACCGATATTAGATCTACTAAAAAAAACAACACTGGGCTCGATCTGGCCCAGATCCAGCCGAGCAACACAGAAGGCGGCCCAGCTAGAGGCCCAAGCGCGAGGCGAAGGGGTACGGGATCTTCTTCCTCCTCTCGAACAGGCAAGGCAGAGCGGGAGAGCTGGAGCTTCGGGTGAGGACGGCGCGGCGGCTCCGGCGATCCTAAAAATAAACGGCGATGTCTACGAGTTAGACCGCGACGAGGGGATCCCAGGGAGGCAAGAATGGCGGGAAATGGTGGACGCAATCGCTCACGAGCTTGCTCGACGTTCGGCGGCCGGAGATGAAGAAGACGGCGATGCCCCGATCGATTCGCAGCTTCCCGCGACGATTCCTTGTACGAGGATGGAGAGGACGATGAGGCGGATCTTCAGGTGGTCCTCGATCTGCTCGGGGATGGCTCAATCGACGGCGGCAGCGACGGCCACGGCTAGCTAGGGTTCGGTCGAAGCAGAGGAAAGGAGAGGGAGAGCGAGTGGGCGAGTGAGGGAGTGAGAGGAGGGGAAACAGAGGAGCGGCTCGGCCTTCTTGTCTCCTTCACGCGGCGAGGAGAGGAGGGGGGGGGGCCTGGGCGTGCGACGCGCGGGAGGACGACACGGCACCATGGCGCCATGTGAGCTACAGAGAAGACGGCAAAATTACCGAAAACCCCCTGGCAGAACTTTTCCCTCTCACAACTAGGTCCTTTCCTGATTTTCTTTTATTTCCTTTAAAACCAGTAGCCTTTCAGTGATTTAATTGAGGCACTAAAACTTTTTAGAAAAATTTGAAAATAATCATGTGGCCTCCCCAATACATGTAGAAGCTGCACAAAAATTGGGGCTTCAAAATAAAATGTTTTGCACAACTTTTGTTCATAGTGTTTCATTATGGCAATTTTGCTAATTTCCAAATGATATTCTTTTGGAATTTTGAAGCAAGTTCAAATATTATCTTTGAACTCTTGGAACTTCCTTGATAAATATATTAACTTCAAATAGTCTTTTATTTTCATAAGAAAGTATTTGTTTGAAGGAAATAGATAGTTAAGTAGAGAAAACTATTTATTATGATCATTTCCTTAACTCATGATCTGAAATTCCAATTGTTGAATAATTTGAGGAGTTTGCTTTAAATTTAAGTCACATTCCAAATTGTTGCCAAGTGTGTTTTATTTTTAGTGTTAGACACAGTTGAGGAATTGTTCTCACAAGCAACAAACATAATCAAATCAGCATCACAACCAAGATCACACAAAGTCAACACAGCAATGGGAAGTAAAACACAATCATCAGTGAAACATTTCAAAAAGTTTTTGTTGGTTCTGAAATTTGGTTCTTGTGAAACTAAGTTTTTCTTAGTTTCTAAATTTGGGATGTGACAGCTCTTCCCCCTTAAAATAAATCTCGTCCTCGAGATTTTCCCGGTGGTAACAGGGGAGCACGAAGGCACGGGTTTTGATTGGCGATACTTCTGAGGTTGTTGCTTCTTCCGTGACGTTGCCATGTGAGATCTTGATAACTTGATGATACGAGGCTTTCTTTGTCGATAGACTTCTGTGCTGAACTCAGATCCTTGATGATGGGGTTGTCTTGACGATTGATTCAGATGGATAGTCTTGGTTGGCTGTTTCCAGATTCTACAAGGCTAAAGCGCACGGATCTAATTATTACTACGTTCTTGTATACCCATTGCAGGTCTTTCCCCCTTAAAAAGGGGTTTTTGAACGGTCATGCTGAGGGTTGCATCTGGGGTTGACTTGGAGGCATTGTTCTTCCGAGGTAGCTTGGGTCGGTGCAGATATCACTTCCTGATATTGTCTCTTTACGAGGGTCGCAGGTGGGGACGCGTTGGTCTCCGGATGCGTCAAGTTTGCATACCTGACTCTCTCCGGGTTCTAGTTAGTAGAGGGATGTTATAAACTTCTAAGGGCGTATGGACTTGCTTGGTGGTTGACGTTGCCAACAGCAGGTGCTGCCGTTGTTTGATTCTTCTTCTTAGTGACTTCCGGTGGATCTTCTTCACGCTTTTCTTCCTTCGGCTTGGCGGGAAAAATGCTGTCCTGAAAGACTTCTTTGGTTCGGGTCTTCACGAAGCTTTGCAGGTGTCTTCACAAGTAAGTTAGAGTGCACCAGAATAGTTAGGGTTTCCGGGAAAACTTTCTGGTTGAGGGCTTAAGTTAGTTTTCAAGGGAGTTGGGTGCTATACTCTGAACATCAAACTTATTATACCTAAGATCCTAAACAACCAACTTTACATAGGCCTCTAATTCTCGAGTCTTCAAAACACCGTTCCAACCTCTCTAGTAAGGCCACTACTACCAACTAGTTAATTGAATCATGACTTTTGCCCAAGCTAAGGTTATTAATCCACCATCATCTTCCTTGGCATAAACTCTTTATCATAACATATTTCAATCTATCTGATACCCATCAAACCTTTCAGGCATAGTCTCCCCAGATAGGCATATCTCAAATTATCTTACTCCTTCAGGTGGTTGTTTTCCTACGACCATATCATCAAAGCTGAATAAAGCATCCAGCAGTCATGTGATCATTCCATCAAGAATTGCCCCACTTTCTAACCAAATTCAGATTTTATCTCAACACTTTTGGGCCTTGATCTCATAATCAAAGATAAAAGATCTTTCTAAGAATAATTCAAACAGAGCGTGACAAGCTCTGAAAACTACTGTCACCTAGAATGTCTTGCTACTAGACCAAGTCATATTGATTCCTAGAATCCGATAAACATTCACTTATCATCCACCAATTATTTCTTGCATACAACGATCTATTCATTTGCTAACTCAGTTTTGACCACTTCCTATAATTCCATAAGGATTTAGTACAAGGGTCACTTGCCTAAGATTCACCCTAAACATTCCAACACCGGAGTATTTTTCTTAATTTCTTGCTTCTAACCAATCCAACCATCATTTTATCAGCAAGTGCTTCCTAAAAATCCAATAATTTTCACCTTTATTTCTAACCCTTAAATCAAGGGTCACGTCTTCTAGTTCCAGATAACCACCAATGGTTGGGGACCACAACTGGTTAGCCCCTAGAGTATTTATCAAATATATCATCCGTCCAACCCCAATTAATATATAGATCCATTCCAGTTTTCGCTTCTATTATAAACCCCAAATTTTTGATATTCCCAACAGCATCCACCAAATTTTGATCTCATCAAGATCCTTTTGGTTAATACACTTATAATTCAACACCCTTATATCTTCCTAAAGTCTCCTTTCCACCTACTAGTTTTGAGTCGTCCTATGGCACCTCTTTCTTTTCTTGTTTTCGGAAATCATATCCTTGGGGAAACACTATAAATCTTCATGTGATTTTCTTACTTAGAACTGGAGTAACTCCTAAGGTATACACTTGACTTAAGAAAATTATTATTGTCCTTGATTTGAGTTCTAACATCATTTGCTTCACCCCTGTGGTGAAGGCATCCACTTAGTCCGGGCAAGCTTTCCATTAGTTAGTTGTATAAAATTGTGGAGGTCTTTTATAACATCAATTGCCTTAGTCTTACGAGAAGAATTTGTTAACAAGGTAGCTAGTCTTGTCATCAAACTACTTTTCATATTCCAGAGGCTGAGATGTACTGGATTATCCGACATTCCGTTTATTTGGATATGACACTCAATTGTTTGAGCATACAAAAGTGATTTGTTAACAAGTTCATGAGGCTTGTCACCGAACTACTTCTATATAACACGAACATTGGAATATCACATTATTTCTAGAGAGATTAATAATAATAGATTCTGATATAAGAGTTTCCAAATTCTCCATGATAGTCTGGTATATTGCTTCTTTGCCATCCTGAGAAATTCCTCTTCAATGTCTTTTTGTCGTAGTTCCTCCTTCTTGCGGTCGCTGAGCTCGAATCTTCATAGCAACTCTTATTCATCCTTGAGTTCCTCTAGTTACCAATCCTAAATGGGTCTCCTAATGTCCTCGTTCTTGTCAAGACTTTCAGACCCGAAAGGTTAGTTGGTACCATCGTGGACTTAAGTCAGATGTTATCCTAAAGTTAGATACGATAAATTAGTGTGGTATACTTGTAATTTCACAAGTTAATTTTTGCGAGGTAAGGCTCGTGTCTTCACGAGGTTGGCGTAAATTGTAGTTTCCTTCGAGATCTTGACGCACTTGCTCCAGATGGTGCATGAAGGCCATTATCTGATTTGCCGGTTAGGTTGCAAAATCTCAGGCTATTTGGTTAAAGATCAGGGGTCTTTTATATCTTGCGAAACTGTCAGTTCTTATCGGGAGACGGTTTAGATAAGAGGAAAAATATCTTGAAAAGATTTTCCTAAGCGGGTTTACATCTGCAACAAAGTGCAACTATGGCGAAGAGGTCAAAATTAGTTTTTGTTGGGTGACAAAAAGAGTTTTATAAAAAAGAGAATTTTGGGTTACTTTGTGTTGCCATCAAGGCGTGATTGTGAACGCACAAGAAAAACAACACCCAAACAGAGAAGTCTCAAACAACAACAGAGAAGCAGAGTGCACAGAAGCAAAGAGCACACAAGGTACATTTAGTACCAAAGGACGTCTAATACTCGTGGTAGTTGGGTAGTACAACCGAGGTTCCTATCATATGTTTTTCCTATGGGCCTTGCTTAAATATGGTTGGTGAAGTCTTCGCTTTGTCGCCTTAGTCCTCAGCAGGAGGAATTGAGATTGTCGAAGTTGCACTCGAGTAGAATTGTTGACGTTAAGCTGACGTCTTTAGAGGTCTCTTGCTTTGTTGATACTGACGATCTTGGTATTTGCAGATCAATGCCTTGATGTTACATGTTGAGTATTTGGGATGGAAGCTTCTTCTTGTGGGTGCTAGCTAATTAGGTCTCACTTGGGTTCATCGTCAAGTATTTGAACGGTAAGAGGGATTAGAGAAATCCTTGGAAAATCTTAAAATAGAGGGATGAGACTCGGAAATATTTGAGAAGGTGAGAAGAGTGGAAGTTATTTTTGGACTTCCTTAGATAAAAATATGTTTTTGGTAACAATATATTTTTAACAAAATATTTCTTTCCTAACTAACGTCCATGCTAACTAAGGTCTGTTACAGTCAGGATGGCTCTGATACCAAGTCTGTGAGGACCCCGGATTAACTATCCGAGATACTCGTTATGTTTCCTGCAACAATCCCATGATCAGTTGTTGTTGCACATAACTCGAATTGGTATCACAGAACACCCATAAATACCGAATAAATATACTTACTTGATTGAAGTCATAACTTCAACAGGTACTTGCAGCGGAAATCACCAAACAGCGTGGAGCCCAAGTCATTTGCCTTAACCCTACAGGCAGCTGACTGGGAAGCGCCCTAGTTCGCATTGACGTCATTAACCACTTCTTCTTCGAACTGCTCCTCTTCAGAATCTGGCTAAGACAATAGCCAGGGACGAAACCAATATGAGTACATTTGAATGTACTCGCAAACTACCCCCGGAATGAGCATGCACTACTCTTTTATTGTTTAAATAAAACTTCGTTTACTTTGAAAACTCCATATCCTTGTTGAAAAGAGTAGGATGGACTTTTGTTTAATAACACTTTGTTTGAAATCTCTATATCTTTATTAAAAAAAGAAAAGAAGGCTTTTAGAACTTTTCCCATAAATCTGTCTTTGTAAGAAGTCTCTTTTAAAACTTTCTCCCGTAAATACATCTTTGTTGAAAAAGGTAAGAAGTCTCTTTTATAAACATTTTTCCCGGAAAATCACCATTGTATCTGTTTCTCCAAAACTCCTCCTTTTTCTGACCATGGCTCGCCATAGGTCCAATTAACTCCAACACATCATACCAACTCATTGGTATAGTTGTGGAACACTTTCTCCACTTCATTTCCCTTTTAAACTCAAAGCTTTTCAAAACTTGCACATAGGACCGAGCAGTTCTTTCCAACTGTCCATATCCGAGGACTCGGCTATTCGAATAGTTTTACACTCTGCAGAGGTAGCACGCTTTTCCCACACCCATCCGGTAACTCATCGTGTCAGCCACGTCCCGCCATACAAGGTGTATGCGAAGTTGAGCCACCGACCATAGCCTGTCCTTTGCTCATGCTAGTATAGGACCCTACCGCTACGAAATTTTCAACCTTTCCATCGACACTCAGTCCAGATTCCCCGTCGGGAAACCTAAGTGTGAGGACTCGTAGTTCTGCCCGGCGAGCGAACCCTTCAATCCCCCACCAACTGTGCCAGGACCCAGGTCAGGGGGTAGGTCGCCATGACCATCCCCTCATGGAACGAGGTCATCCTCGTTGTTGAGGAATCCCATACTAATATGAGCAAATTATATGACTACGCCCTTTCCCATAGGTGGGTAAATGTGGTCGCACAGGGTATTGGTTGTTCTGTAAGTACAAGGACACAATGTGCATTTTTCATAACCATCACCATTTCTCCACTTCAACACCGATATCACGGCATTCCACCTTTATCCAAGTACTTTCAAAGGAGTTTTGAGTAAACAATATTTTTCCCATCCTATAGTTTGGAAAGGAATTTCCAACTAATATCTCCATAGAGGGTGTCAAAATAATATACTTATAATTTGGAAAAGGGTTTTCAAAACCATATCTTTTGTGGCAAACACCACATAAATCACTTATGCTCTTTATAAGTAAAACATGTGAACCAAAATAGATGTATATAAATGCAAGCTCAATGAAGTAGCTTGCCTGATTTCAGCATGATTTTCCTGGACTTCTCCTCATTGATCAAAGAAATAAACTCTCATCCTTCTCCGATAAATCCTTTCCAAATACCACCCCGGTAGCGTTTATCTCTAGCGTCGCAACATGAAAATAAAACAACACGCAATAAGCAAACCAAACCACAAGTGGTATACACACAAGTAATCAAACCACAACATAGCACTAGTTTAATCAAGCAACAACTAAAATCTATATTTACAAGGGCATTATACTCACAGGAGTATAACACCAAACACATGCTAAAAACATAGAGCACCAAGGCATCTTCTACTAAAGGTACTTAACAACCATTTTCTCTAAACAGGAAATACTTCAGACAAAAGTTAAGTCACCAAATAATCTCTGTAAATGAATACATCACACCAAGCTAGGGTAGATACATAACAAGATACCTAAGCTAGTACTCAACTTAAGATAATCAAGTTCATCAAGCAGGGCAAACATTTTACTCATACCAACATATCTAACAAATACCACTAACAGTACTAACATATTATAACCTGCTAAGCAATAATAACATGCAAGCACAGTACCACAACAATCATTAACAAGCAAGGCATACATTTTAATCACACACAATATTCTCCTATCAAAATGAACAAGCTTAACAAATTCCTAATTGCTAGGAGAAAGACTATATAGGGAATAAAACCCTAACAACACATGACTCACAAATAGCTCTCCTAACATGCTAGTAAAAGTAAGGAAACAAGTCACAACAGTGGATTACCACCCTACAAATGCTAGGAAACACATCTAAAACAATAAAGTTATAACACAACAATTAATAAAGGTTTAATAAAAATAGGCAGAAAAGACCTAAACCTTATAACTATCACCACAGTCAATCAGTGACTCCTAAATTCAAACCAAGCTAGGGATATGTTCTTCTATACATATAGAATACAATCCAATTGGATTTACTCCAAAATTCATCTCACACAAATCTACAAAAATTACCAAAGTGCCACTGGTGTGTTTACAAGAATGAATAGAACTTTTGTTTTAGGCTTCATTTGCAAGCAAGGCCAACAGATCTGGAAAGGTAGCATCTCAACCTATCCAGATAATTTTAGTTTGCAATTTTTGGATCTATAAAACTCTAGATATTTAAGTTTTAATGCAAAACATACTTTTTATAGGATTGAATCTAGAAGGCTCACAAATTAATATTTTTGCAAGCAGCCAGTGTTGCATGTTTAAGAAAACACACAGGAACGCTACAAAATTTAGATCACTCAAATTGCTTGCACACACCAACCACAAATGAATTAAACCTCTACTGCAATTTAAACAGGAAAACAAAACCGATATTAGATCTACTAAAAAAAAACAACACTTGGCTCGATCTGGCCCAGATCCAGCCGAGCAACACAGAAGGCGGCCCAGCTAGAGGCCCAAGCGCGAGGCGAAGGGGTACGGGATCTTCTTCCTCCTCTCGAACAGGCACGACAGAGCGGGCGAGCTGGAGCTTCGGGTGAGGACGGCGCGGCGGCTCCGGCGATCCTAAAAATAAACGGCGATGTCTACTAGTTAGACCGCGACGAGGGGATCCCAGGGAGGCAAGAATGGCGGGAAATGGTGGACGCAATCGCTCACGAGCTTGCTCGACGTTCGGCGGCCGGAGATGAAGAAGACGGCGATGCCCCGATCGATTCGCAGCTTCCCGCGACGATTCCTTGTACGAGGATGGAGAGGACGATGAGGCGGATCTTCGGGTGGTCCTCGATCTGCTCGGGGATGGCTCAATCGACGGCGGCAGCGACGGCACGGCTAGCTAGGGTTCGGTCAAAGCAGAGGAAAGGAGAGGGAGAGCGAGTGGGCGAGTGAGGGAGTGAGAGGAGGGGAAACAGAGGAGCGGCTCGGCCTTCTTGTCTCCTTCACGCGGCGAGGAGAGGGGGGGGGGGGGCCTGGGCGTGCGACGCGCGGGAGGACGACACGGCGCCATGGCGCCATGTGAGCTACAGAGAAGACGGCAAAATTACCGAAAACCCCCTGGCAGAACTTTTCCCTCTCACAACTAGGTCCTTTCCTGATTTTCTTTTATTTCCTTTAAAACCAGTAGCCTTTCAGTGATTTAATTGAGGGACTAAAACTTTTTAGAAAAATTTGAAAATAATCATGTGGCCTCCCCAATACATGTAGAAGCTGCACAAAAATTGGGGCTTCAAAATAAAATGTTTTGCACAACTTTTGTTCATAGTGTTTCATTATGGCAATTTTGCTAATTTCCAAATGATATTCTTTTGGAATTTTGAAGCAAGTTCAAATATTATCTTTGAACTCTTGGAACTTCCTTGATAAATATATTAACTTCAAATAGTCTTTTATTTTCATAAGAAAGTATTTGTTTGAAGGAAATAGATAGTTAAGTAGAGAAAATTATTTATTATGATCATTTCCTTAACTCATGATCTGAAATTCCAATTGTTGAATAATTTGAGGAGTTTGCTTTAAATTTAAGTCACATTCCAAATTGTTGCCAAGTGTGTTTTATTTTTAGTGTTAGACACAGTTGAGGAATTGTTCTCACAAGCAACAAACATAATCAAATCAGCATCACAACCAAGATCACACAAAGTCAACACAGCAATGGGAAGTAAAACACAATCATCGTGAAACATTTCAAAAAGTTTTTGTTGGTTCTGAAATTTGGTTCTTGTGAAATAAGTTTTTCTTAGTTTCTAAATTTGGGATGTGACACCGTCCAACAGAGAAATAACCATTAAATGAGTACAATCTCCATGCTTGTCCGTTCTATTGAGTATTTCATATTGAGCATGCGCTAAATAATGGTTTTGTTGGACATAGAATTTTGAGTTTTGTATTCGAGTGATCTTTTAGAATTCAAAATGAATGAGAAATCTAACTTGAAGAGCATAGTCGCAAGTCTCAACTAAGATTAGAAGACATAAATTAGAGGTTTAGAAACAAAATCCTATTTTTGTACAAAATATTTCATTAAGATAAACATGGCCTCAACTCATACGAATAATCTAATAGTGCAAATGACTGGCCAATATCAAAATATTCTTAAGTAATGAAAATGAATCTGAAAAATCTATAGATATATTTTCGTATAAAATACATAAATTTCGAAAGTTAGAAGGAGAAAATACATAAGAGACAAACACTAATAATGAAAATGTTCATAATTAATAAGATAGTAGTAATAATAACAATAATAAGAACAACATCAATCACTCATATCCGAGCCGTTGCTTTGATTTGAGATCTAGTTTTGCAATATATTGTTCGCACACAACGTCTAATGACCAAACTAAAAGTTCTTCATGAAAATTGAAACAATGACAATATATAATATTCATAAAATTTATATCATTTAGGCCGTGTTAAGAGGAACTATTTATTGGCATCCATTTTGTATCGCAACATATAGTTGGACTAATCGTTGTTCGAACGTTAAATCATGAAAATAAAAAGTGTGTCTTGTATTCCTGGACATGGGATGTAACTGATCATTGACTACGGGTTGCGACTAGAAATTATTTTGAAGATGCAACTGGTTAATTAACGGATAAGCAAGCAACAACACCCACATCAATGGCCAGCACATGGCATCATGCATGGGGTTCCAAAGAATCATTTCACTCGAAGCACATTCACAAGCCCAATCCCCAACATTTAGGTAGAGCCTCCCCCAAATCACACACTAGGACCATGCCGGCCATCCACAAACCCATATGTTTCCCTTCTTGATTAGATGACCTCATCCTTGACCCGAACTTGTCTCTTTCCCCGAGACGTTTGACCTCGCACCAACTGTTTCCATGGTCGGTTGTAACGGTTTAACCACCATGTGTTAGTTAATTGTTTGAGCTAGCCCCACTACCCTTCTGCGGTTTTTGAACTATTTTAGGGCCTGGTTTCAGCGCAAGAAGAAAGAAAAATAGTACAATCTGACACAAATTTAGTTCAGTTCGGCGCTCTTTAGTATATTTTATTGGGTCATATGGAGCTAGAAGAATCTCAGTCAGATGATGAGGTGCAGTGGCAGGTTTGTCATGTGGAAGCCTCTCATCAGTCATGGCCTGCACGTACCAGTATTAATTGGAAGAATTGCTTGCATGCATGTTCTATTTCACAAATTGTGTATTTACAGAAGTTTGTAGCATGGTAAAGTATGGAAGAATTTATATTCAGACATTTACCATGAAAATATGGCTCTGGAATTATGGAATTTTTGTTTATAGTAGCAGCATGGATTCCATTCAGAGTAAATATGGCATTGAAAAAGTGACGCTGATTTTATTCTGATAATGATGCCCTGCTAAATAATGCAAATGTATATTCTAGAGGATATGGAACTGAATTGGTTCGGGCAAAATATCAACTACTTGTAGGCGCACCACATGGTGAGCATATATTGGTATTGAGATATCGTAGTCGTATTTAGTAGTAGATACATAGAGTTATTTTATTGAATCCTATTCTTCCAGTGTTCAGCATGAACCTGTGGTCTTTGATATTATAGAATATAAGTGTTTGTTTAAGTAGGTCAATGGACTTGGTAGGATTCTCATGTGCTTGGTTCATTCCCTCTTTCCCTAATTGGGAAATGCACAAACTAATGTGCAAGATACAAACTCAAAATGTGCTCCAGAAGCTATGTGCACAAATCTAAGATCAGATCTAGGTGCGAATATCAATTGCAATTTGCATGGAATTCGGGTTCAAAGTCCAAACCTAGGGCGAAGAGAGAACAGATGATGCATGCATCCTAACTTGAAGCTAGCTACAGAATCCAGTATAGATTTGAGTCTGAAAACTCAATTCAGTTACACGAAAATCGACACCATGCATGTATCTGTCGAAGTTCAGTTAAATCCCCAAACTGGGCTCACCGGTAGAGTGCATCTGTATGTAACACAAAGTTCTTATGCATGGTATCATGTCAAATTGTCTGAAAACCTTTCTCGATGTATTCCAGTATTACAACTTCACAACTATTCCAGAATAATATATATAAAGATAACTGCACTACCATCAACAGCTGGAGCAATCTCTGAGCATGCACTGTATATTTTCATGGTGGAATGCCCACTTTGATCCCAGTTTCTTCGTAGTATATTCTGTCATTCGAGATCACCTTAGATTCTACCTTTTTCTGTGAAGATCCTCGTAGTTTCATCTTAGATCAATGAGGCGACACATCGTCATGCGAGTCGTACACTTAGAACAGACCGGTCGACAACATTGCAGATGGGATTGATGCCAAGACCATTGTCCACCGAAGATCACTCGAACCAAAATGACAGGCAGGTGATGACTGATCGAGCATATGTGGAATTATGATAATCAGTATCGTACACACGGAAAATTCAACAGGAGATGACAACTATGTGTGATCAGTGTGAGCCGTTGGAACAAAAGTCGCACAATGTATCAAATCACACACACAAAGCTAGAGAAGTTGTGCCCTCCAGTGGTAGTGCAAGAACAAGAAAAGTGAGAAGAGAATACAGAAAGAGAGGTCTGGTGATCTAGCTGGTCTCCAAAGATAGAAGCAAATCATGATTAGCAAATCACTTAAGCAATAACATTTATCTCCTGCCAATGTATAAGGTCAGTGTCAGCTGGGATCCAAAACTGAGATGCTGCTCGTTGACAGTGTGCTTGCAGTGAAGATTAGTGTCTAGAACAATTGTTAGTGCTCCAGCACTAGCTTAGCCAGGTGTCAGCTCTGGAAACACACTGGTCAGACGATCACTACATCTTGTCAGATGCTACATCTCTTGACTCGTCAACTGATTTTTATTTTTCATTGATGGTATATTTTTGGTGCTACACCCATTTTCTTCCAAAGTGAAAATAGTGCTTCCACCACATGACTCCAAAATTTTACTGTTGAGTTAATTAGGTAGTGTTGGATAATCATTAAGAAAAGTAGGGCTCCAGCTGTCCCTGTTAAAGTGGAATGATTCTGGTAAAATGTGCCTCTAACTAACACTGGAATCCTACTGGCGCAACCGCAGCCAGCACACGAAACATATCATCATCTTCTTCAGTTTTCTCTTTCCAGCTTAGAGAAAACGATGATGCCGATTCCGGCCACTGTCCAAATCCTACACAAGATCTACAAGCGCCATGTTGTTTCTCCTTTGACCAGCACAAATCCATGTGACAGAGAGCGAGCAAGAATCCTGTCACTAACCCAGCACTAACACGGGCACCACGGACGGACGGATGAGCGCCACGTGCATACCGGCGGCCAAGTGGACGGCCGAGATGGAGAAAGAGATTCTGTTGCACATATAGTACTGCCACCACCAGTTTTCCATGTGACCGAGTCGGCTAAGTAAGTAGTAGGAATCTTAAAGCCCCAACTGATTATTCCTTATGTCTTTTAATTCTGTGAGGGTATCTCAGCACAAGGATTTGGCAGAATGAGATCGCAAGTAGAAGGGATCATATCCTTAATTATTATCTTGCTATGTTTCTTCACTGATAAAAAATATGAGGAAATGATCCATGCGTGACCGGCCGGCCCATGCATTCTGTCAGTAATCTGAAAGCAGAGCACATTGATTTGTTCCATCTTGATTTGTTCTAATCTCACAACGGCATGGCTCTCGTGATGTCTAAAAATTCGAGGATGAGAATATATGCATATGTTGACGGCCGGTTCGGTCACCATCTGAATCGGTCTGGTCAAATTTGTCCAGGAAGATCGAGTTGAATCTTGCTAGTTTCTGGATGTGTAGTCAAGATCACCGGCAGATAGTCACGAGCTCAGATGTTCAGCCGACCAATGTCTCATTCCAAGTTTCCAACCCACACATAACAGCATCTAGGCTCGATTTGAATGCAAGACACTGCATATTTCATTACCTTATAAAGTTTGATGCCAATCTATTTTCCCGGTGTCCTTGTAATTAGGACAGCTGATACAAAAACTGGACCTTCAGCTAGTTCGCTCTAAGAGGCTAGTCTTAGTTCAAGTTGGGCCCACTAATTGCAAAGTAATTGTGTGGGAATTTTTTTCAATTTAAACATAACCAGAGAACATTTTCCAGTTTTCAACCAAAACCTAAATGTTTGAAACTATTTATTTCTAAAAAATATCTTTCTCACCATTGATCCAGGATAACATTTTTTTCTCAATAACATGCTTATTTTGGGAGAAATAAAGTTTCAGATGTTATCTGGGCCATTAGGCCAGCCCATCTTGTACAGTTGAATGACACAGGCCATACAGCCCATCAATGAAAAGGTCGAGGTACCAATCCAATGAATGTAAGCCCAAGAAAATTCCAAATGACATAATACATGATACTATGAAGATAAATCCAACATGTTTAAATGAATACAAAGATATACACTCCAACGATCCATCCTCAAGGAGCTAATCATCACGGTTCCACAATCTATATCACAACATGCACAAATTACAACATCAGATTGAAACACTTTTCTCGATCCTCACATTAAATCCCTCGATCCCGAGCTAGGGGAAGATCTTCCTACTCAACCCTGCAAGCACATAGCTAACAATGAGCTTCACGCAATGCGATACTTACACTCGGAGACAAAGTCAAATCAGTATCACCATGTATAAGATATTTTTGTTTGAATTTCAATATGGAGCAGCTGAATCCAAACGAGTTTGTGCTCAAGCTTGTTCAGACAAGGTACGGTGCCTACAAGATACTCAGTATTGGTGCTATGTTACTTTTTTTTAGCAAACAGTGCTGATTGGTTAGTTTAAATCAATGTTCAGATCACTCTGTAGAGCTGGAAATGACACCTCAGCTGTATTTCACAATTTCTAGAATACATCACACAATATGGTGATCCTGAATCAAGATCAAATAAATATGCAAGAATAGCTAGGTCAACTCGACTCGTATTTCGTGGCATAAGTCCGTAATATTTCCACATCATCTGCCATGTCAGTTCTACATGTCCTTAAGAAATACGGCATGTATAATACGCCAAGGTATGATACTCTTTTGAGCATAACGCAGAAGTTCGCACTAGATTAACACACCACCAAAATATTCAGATGATAACTTCTATATATATGAGAATAGAAGAATTCACATGTTTTGACCTTTTCATAGCATGATGATTCATGAATCGTGAATAAGGATTTCAATGTGCTACACAACTAGCTAGAACTGGCATCATCACAAAAATGGCTACCCAACTAGAACTGGACAATAGCCCAGTGGGTCGGGTCAGTGTTGTGACCCAGCCAAGCAGGGTTCAACCCCTGTCCTCATGGTTACTTGTACGTTAATGAAATTGCACGCCCTCCTCCCCTATTCGAATCGTCCTTGGTTTATAAGAAATTTGGCTGTTCTGAACTTTTAGTATGAAAACTTGATGTAGTTTGTCAAAAATGCTTCATAAAGCCTGTCACCACCCTGGTAGAATGGTGGCTTTCAGCTAAAGGCCCTGCCGTCTCTCTTTCACCCCCACAACATCGGCTTCTTTGAATCATTCTTTTACGAGGGATTGCAATCTTGTGCAAACCTCCACCAGCACCAATTCCAGAGAAGGCTCCATCACATCCACTGGACAATCTTCAGCAGTTCCTGAGCACGTTTGATCTAAACGGGGATGAAGTGCTCGAACAAGGTTAGTAGAGTCCAACATCATTTTCTGCATGCCAGGGTAATGATCATATCTAGCCATGTAGCCAGCGATCATAACTGTGGTCATGTCCATGCTCAATATGGCAGCGCGGGTGTGCGAGAACGGTCTAGGCATCGGACAAGCGGAGCATGGTCGCCAAATATGTCGGCAGACTGATCCTTTTTAGCCGCCGTTTGTGCGGCCGATATGTCGATGCTCTCCAATTCCACATAGCTGCAGCTTGCAGGGTTTGTTCAGACGGATCGACGGAAGGGCGCTGCTTCCCTCGTTATGCTCACCTTGTGAATGCTCCGAAACATGTCTTTGATGGTGCTCGTGCAAATGCCGCAATGCACCTTACTCAGATTAAAGAGGAAGCTATCTGATGGAGGCGCTTCAGGTCTTAAGTCTGCCTGCCTGCAGTCTGGGGTTTGCAAATGCCGCAATGCACCATCGTGCTGACACTGTCTATGTGTCTTCCAGCCTTGCTTTAGGCCAGTAAAAAATTTCTGCCTTCACATTTCTCGGAAAGAAATCTAGTTGGAACTAGCAATGTAACAAGTATCCAATGGATCAAAGAAAAAGTGCAAGTTCTGATTTTCTTAAGGAAAGTTTTCAGAAACATACAGACGATACAGCTAAATGTGCGCAGAGAAAATAATGTAGTCTTGAATCGTTTGGGATCATTCATAATTCAGTGGAAGCTACCAAAAAATCTATGATCTGCAATTCACCACATAAGAATAATGTCCTCAACTCTAAGTAGGAAATTTCAAAAGACGTTATGGAATCCTTAAAGAGGTGAAAACATGCCAAAGCTAGCATAAGGTTTCACAGGTATAGTAAGGACTCGACATTGCTGACCTGGTTGAGAAGTGAAGGTACAGAAGACTAGTGAGTCATCACTCATCAGAGATTCAGAGTGTATCTACAGCTATGCTCCCTAAACAATCTCCTTTTCAGCATCAACATCACAATCTGGAAGACTCCGCAGTACCTAATCAAGAGTAGTAATGATTGTCAAGATATCAGAGAAAGGAATATCAGCTTAAAAGAAAGCAAAACTGAATAGTATTCCTACCTCATATAAGTACCACGAGATGTAGGCATCAGTAGCAGCATACTGAAGTTGCTGTTTTGATAGGACATGAGACTCCCAGTTTCCCATTCGGATGTTGCTGGGCTTCGGCAACTATAGACAGGAAGTTGCAGGCGATAAAGAGAAATTGCAAAACAGTAATATCTGTGCATCAAAATATTAAACGAGCAGAAGAATATAGACCAAGCAAGCATGCATCAGCAGCAAACAAAGACTGAGTCAAACATATCTAGTGCATTTCCTAGACACTTCGGTTCGGTCTTCTAAGTAATTATTGGACTTCGGAATTCATTAACCCTTCAGACATTGCCTCAACCACACAAACATGGGTCAGCAACCAACATAATTTCAGTTGAATCATTTATTGAAAAAAATCTTTTCTTCATAGGCATCATGGGTGTTTTGTCTACTAATAATACTTGTGTAGTGTTATTTAGCAAACCATACATTGACATGACACATAAAATAAAACACAAACATGAGTAAAGGCCTGAGGTGAAGACTCTGTTTCTTTCCGATGCTAATTAAAATGGGCATGAGACAGGTACTTAATAGCTAATACAATAGAAATTTACAGCACCTCTTTAGATGTGATCATTTCTGTTAAGGCAGCAAGACTCCATCTTCTTTGAGGCCCAGCTAACTTGACATTTGCAATAACTGACAGATCCATCAATGGTTGTACACGGATATTATAATCTTTGAACATTTTCCTTGCATCATTGTCTATACATACTCCAACCTGCATAGACAAGAAAGCTGCGTCTTGGATGACCAGAAAAAGGGGAATCCTTGTGTGCGAAAAGAGCATCCAGTCATAAGGGGAAATGAGCAAACTCATTATGATGGAAACATAATTACGCACTTTAACGGATGAACTATCCTCCAGGAGAGACTTCAGTATAGGAGGTACTCCAGAGTGAATGATATGCATGAGATAGCAGTGAGTTTTGTCCAAGCATAATTGCATTAGAGCGACTTTACATGGTGGTTCTCCTGCAAAGCCCAAATTCCACACATTATTGCCATCAGATTATTTGCCGGAGTTAATTTATAAAGCATTCATCCAAGAACCAACATTTTCCAGCCTGAGATATGCAACTAAAGGTTAGGTTATGCAGAAGGGCAAACCTCTTCGTGGAAAGGGTCTCCATTCGAGATCGAACCCAAGGGAGACCTGACCAGAGGCCTTCATTCCTTCGATTTTGCGTACAATTTCTGCCGTAGCTCTCTCCACCTCGGAACGCGTCCGGCAGTACACTATCTTGCCGCTGAATGCTATCTGTTGGAGCCTCGCCTTCACATTCCCTGTGGCACAAAATTAAAGGGCGGACATGATCCCGATGTCAATTCTACAGGTAAACTAGAGCTAGGTGCCAGTCTACACAAATCCTAGTACTGTTGGCAACGGGCTGAGCCCTGACAGAGTAACATAGGAATAATCAGACAGAGCTGCCATTCTACCAAAATTGGGGGCTTTCCTTCAAAGTGATGAAACTGCAGCACCAAGACCCCTAATAATTGCACGCACATTTGCATGATGTTCAAGAAATTTTCATGGCCGACGCAGGAAATTTCCAAGAAGCAAGAGGGTTCTTTGATTTCGCGAGAAAGGGGATAAGGGAATGCACGAATCGGGGAGGCTCACCTCGGCAAGTGGGAGGCGAGAGGACCGACGACGGAGAGGCCGCCGCTGTGATAGCGATATGTCGGGGGCGAAATGGGGCGGCTGGCCTGACGGGGGCGGCGGTGCTGGACCAGTCGGGGAGGCGTCGGCGCTTGGCGGACTCGGCGGCGTAGGCGGCCTCGATGGCCTGGAGCTCCGTCTCGGCCGCGTCGTCCCAGTAGAAATCGTCTTCTTCGGCGGCGCAGGGCCAATCGAGAGGCGCGAAGGATTCCATGGCGGACGGATCGGTGGCGGACTCGCCGGCCGGCGCTGGTGGTGGGGGAGGAAAAAGGTGCGTGTTTTCTCTTCTCTCAATACTTTTTTGTGTTCGCCAATTTTAAAGCCGTGGGAGGGAACATATTTGGTACAGTACTACCTTGGTGTGCAAATTTTCAAATCTCGGTCGAGGACAAAGAGAACATTTTAAAATGAAATCGTATTCTGAAGTGTCATAAAATTCCAAAACCAATTCACATGGATAAATACACATGTTATCCACATATCTGCATAGTTTGCTTGATAATATGTTGTACTGTAGACTACACAAACCACAAAATCGTGGCTTTCAAAAAGGTAGAAAACTCATTTTACTTACTACGTTTGTATTTTATGCAGATCACATATGAGATATATTTCATTAAAAATTTGGTAGTACATAATACATGTATATGTACTTGTACAATTTGTTTCAATAGAGTGCGTCGGTGTGGGTATGGGATGGCGGTGTGACGGTTGTGCGTGGGGTGGTGTCGGTGGTGGTCAACGCCCCTTCTCGAGGCACGTGTTCCTTTTCCTCTCTGTGGTGGTGGCTCATTGCGGAAGTTTGCATTCACGTCGCCCATCTCCATCCAGTCGGTCGGCTCCTGCAACATCCTGGTCTCAGTGGATGACCGGGGTGAAAACCATGCTTGGTAGCGGGCGATGTTGACCAAGGTGACGCATGTCGACGCCGTTTCCTTCCTAGCGTTATGGTCATGGCCTTCACTATGCCTTCCTGCTTGGATGATGAGGCAAACTTAATTAGGTCCAACCGCGGACCAGACGGCAGTGGTGCCATGGTGTCATTATCTTTTTGAAAACGTCGTCTAGGCTATCTGGGGAGAGTTGGTGTGGTTGGAGGCTGGGGCAATGTGATGCGCTTCCAGTATTGGCTACTACCAAAGGCATGGCCTTGTAGAGCGCAATGTACGACATGACAGACACATCTTGGTTGACGTCCTCCCCAAGTCCATCGGGGTCATGCCTTCTACTCCCAAACTCCTCTAGGCTCACTAGGGGATATATGTTGGTTAGGGTTGCCTTTATGTCGAGCTCAAACTACAATGGTGTCTTGCTTGGTTCGTGACACATGTACGCATCATCATGGTAAGATGTTGGGCAAGAGCGAGTTATTTATTATTGGGTTGTAACAGAGGGTGCGTTGTAGCCGCTTGGCAACGTATCGTGTTGCGCGTGTGAATTTTCAGCCTTCTTGGCGTTGTACGGCCCTCCTACCATTTCTGTTATGAATATAATACGGTCTTTCAGGGCATATTAATGAAAACTAAGTTTACCGGAGCTAAGGCACCGAGATGAAGGACAATCGTCTTAATTTTCCCAAGTGTTATCAAGCCGTCTCCACTGATCACTGCCGAAGCTTGTCTTGTAGCATTTCAATGTTGGCTGACAAAAATAGCAGCAATATTGTGGTTGTGTTAGCAATATTGTGTGTTAGTGTATCAAAACCTACGGTTCAAATCAGACGATCTTAACTAAGTTGTTCGTCATTATTCTATACTACAATAGTATAAGTAGGGTTGTTTCGATAAATTTCCTCGGCAACTCTCGTGGTATCTTCCACTTAATCATAAACACCTGTCTCGGCATTTTGTGGTTTAAACTTTAAATGTTGTTTTTTTCTTCTACATGAACCAGTTTATTTTTAGATTCACTACATGAACCTGTTTATCTCTTACTCTCAGAAGAACTAATTAAATCATGGAGCAGGCCATCGACCATATCCGTTATTTTCATGCAAAAGAAACGATCAATTCATCCTTGGGCAAGCTCTGCCTCTTCTCCATCCTCCGTCACTTGCAGCATTGTCAACGCTGACGCGCCCTTACCGAACATCTTCTCCCTCATCACCATGTACTCTGGCCACGTTACGGCACGAAACGCAGCTTTGCTCCCGGGCAGAATTGCTGCGTGGAGTGGAGCCACCTTCATGTCTTAGTGTACTTTATTGCCACCACTTTTCCACACTCATGGTACTGTTAGTATATGGTTACTTAGTGTACTTTATTGCTGCAGCACTAACTTTTACTTTCTTGTATTTATTATCTTGCAAAACTAACTCTCATACCCGTATTGCTACTGTAGTTTTATTTCCTAGATAATGCAAATGTTTAGTGTGCGTAGAGTTGTATCAGTGGTTGATAGAACTTGAGAGATTACTTATTCTACCTTTAGCTCCTCGTTGGGTTCGACACTCTTACTTATCGAAAAGGCTACACGCGATCCCCTATACTTGTGGGTTATCAGGTACCACGCAAAAACCTTGTTTTTTAGTGGTATCTTCATCTTCCAGATTTTCTTATTATTATCTTCCGGCACATCAGGTTGGATTAAAAGCGTTATACATGCCGTCCACCGAGAATTTACCGCTCTTGTGTAAACTCCATCGAAACTCGTCGGTTCCTTGCGTCAAATTGACGGAAGCTAGACGTTGTAACAACTCGTGCCACGCCGCTAGTCTAGGACCAACAAGATCTCTTCGGAACGTCATATTTGGAGGGTTATCCTCCATCACTCGAGCGAGAGTATCGCTTTTATGACGCCCATGGACAATATTGTATAAGGCTGGATATTGTTCCCGGAGCGTAGTAGTGCCAAGCCACTTATCCTCCCAGAACCTTATCTCCGACCCATCCTTGATGGAAAAAGAACCATATGAAAAGAAGAACTTCTTCGTCGCCATTAGGCCAGCCCAAAAATGGAAGTCACGGGTTTCCAAGAAACCTGGGATACCGCTTTTGAACCAATATACTTTCTCCTGAGAAGAGTTTGACATACTCCTTCTTCGGTAAGTAGCTTAAACAGCCATTTTCCAAGAAGGGCACGATTCTTCACCTCGAGGTCATGAATCCCTAATCCCCCAAAATCTTTGGGGCGGCATACTGCATCCCATTTTGCCAGCCGGTATCTTTTTTTTTTAATTATCCCCTTGCCAAAAGAATATAGATCGAAATAATCCAATCGATGTAGAACTCTCTTTGGTAATTGGAAGAAAGATATCATGTACAGAACCATATTGGTTAGTACTGAATTTATGAGTACCAATCTTCCTCCCAAGGATAGAACTTTTTCTTTCCAACTACTCAATCTTTTTTGTAATCTTATCCTATCCGGTAAGGGAGTTCCGTTTATATCTTCTACAACATAAAAGTGTCAGGAAGTGGTCGGAAAAAAATGTGTCAAACGGGATTACACGTTTACAGACCTATTTATCTCTTATTAAAGCTTAGCCACAAATTGTAGATCTGACTGTCAAAATAATTCTACTGTGGCAACACTTCACGTGTTGGACTAACCATCTATTTAAATCATGATACTGGTTTGATCCGGCCTTTTTTTTCTTGGAAAAACTACCGATCAGTTTGATCTGGGATCCAGCCGACCGGCCGGCCGAATATTCTATTCGTATATGTGATGGACTCTTCTGTCTTGTGTTAACGTATTGTACAACGTGCGTGTTGTGTTAATGTGTGCTAATTAAATCACAACCTTAAATTCTAGATCTAACAGTCAATATAATTAAGGTGATGTGGATTAACCTGGTGCCTCGAAAAACTCTCTCATTTTGCTTTTAGTATATAATAGATAGATGTCTTCTAGGCTATATGTGGGAGACTTGGTATGGTTAGAGGCTGGGGCAATGTTATGCGCTTCCAGTATCTTTTTGAAAATGTCTTCTAAAAGCGCAATGTACGACATGACGGACGCATATATCTTGGATGACGTCTTCCCCAAGTCCATCGGGGTCATGCCTTCTACTCCCAAACTCCTCTAGGCTCACTGGGGGATATATGTTTGTTAGGGTTGCCTTTATGTGGAGCTCAAACTACAATGGTGTCTTGCTTGGTTCGTGACACATGTACGCATCATCATGGTAAGATGTTGGGCAAGAGCGAGTTATTTATTATTGGGTTGTAACAGAGGGTGCGTTGTAAGCCGCTTGGCAACGTATCGTACGTGTTGCGCGTGTGAATTTTCAGCCTTCTTGGCGTTGTACGGCCCTCCTACCATTTCTGTTACGAATATAATACGGTCTTTCAGGGCATATTAATGAAAACTAAGTTTACCGGAGCTAAGGCACCGAGATGAAGGGCAATCGTCTTAATTTTCCCATGTGTTATCAAGCCGTCTCCACCGTTGATCATTGCTGAAGCTTGTCTTGTAGCGTTCAACGTTGGTTGACAAAAATAGCAGCAATATTATGGTTGGGTTAGCAATATTGTGTGTTAGTGTATCAAAACCTACGGTTCAAATCAGACGATCTTAACTAAGTTTTTAGTCATTATTCTGTACTACAATAGTATAAGTAGGGTTGTTTCGATAAATTTCCTTGGCAACTCTCGTGGTATCTTCCACTTAATCATAAACACATGTCTCGGCATTTTGTGGTTTAAACTTTAAATATTGCTTTTTTTCTTCTACATGAACCAGTTTATTTTTCGATTCACTACATGAACCTGTTTATCTCTTACTCTCAGAAGAACAGATTAAATCATGGAGCAGGCCATCGACCATATCCGTTATTTTCATGCAAAAGAAACGATCAATTAGCTCATCCTTGGGCAAGCTCTGTCTCTTCTCCATCCTCCGTCACTTGCAGCATTGTCAATGCCGACGCGCCCTTACCGAACATCTTCTCCCTCATCACCATGTACTCTGGCCACGTTACGGCACGGAACGCAGCTTTGCTCCCGGGCAGAATTGCAGCATGGAGCAGAGCCACCTTCATGTCTTTCGGAGGCCCAAGAAAGTAAGGCACGGAGACGCGCTCGTGATCCTTGTTCACGACGGCTCGGTGAAGCACGCTATGGAAGCGGCCGTTGGTCAGGACCTGGAAGAGGTCGCTGATGACGACGACGAGCGCCGCCGGCAGGGCCGGCACGGTCACCCACCGCTCAGGGCCACGGCGGAGCAGCTGCAGCCCCGGCACGAGGCTCTGCACGATGAAGCTGAAGAAGCCTGAATCCGTGTGCGGCGCGAGCCCGATCGCACGCTCCGGTTCGGGGCACTTGGGGTACCTGGATGCAAAAAAAAAGGATGTCAATGCGTTCGGCCATTAATTGTGACATAAAGTTGGTTCGTTAATACTCTCTCTGTTTCAAGTTATAATTTTTTATTCTTATGTATCTAAACGTATTTTCACGTGTTGATTAACTTATTTCAGTCCGTATACATACAAATTAGAAAAAACAAAAAGGCTTATATTTAGGGAGGGAGTAGTAAGGTATTGTGGTACATGTTCAGGTGCATGGTGGCCGTCATAGTGTCGCGGATCTCGCGCTCCACTTCGCCGCCGGCGATCTGGTCAGCGGTATGCCCAAGCGCCTTGTAGAACATGTCCAGAAACTTCTCGCCGAGAGCCCTCATCTCCTTGTGGAACTCCTCCATCACATCGCTGGGTACAGCGTGCATCAACGCCGACATCAGCAGTGCACTCACGGCAACACGTTATGTGGATGGATATGAATATATGATGCACACACTTACCAGAAGCGCAGGTAGTCGTCGCCGCCGTCGGGCCAGACCCGTCGGAACTCCGAGCGGACGTCGTTGGCCGAGAAGGTGTAGCCCTCGGACCACATCAGCTTGGAGAAGTAGAGCGCGTAGGGCGGCACGCCGTAGCCGTTCTTGAGGCCTCTGCGCGCGGCGCACTCCTTCTCCTGAGCCGGGCACGCGAACAGCAGCCTGATCTGCACGGCCACGCGCGCCAGGAGCTCCGTCGACACGCCGTGCCCGACGAGGAGGAACCCGCCCCAGTCTTCCGCCGCCCGCGCCACGGCGGCGATGGCACTGTCCGAGGCGTCGGCCAGATCAACAACCGGCACAACATCGTGCCCTGCCGACTCAGACACCACCGGGTGCTCCTTCTGCCCCGTCCACACGTGCGACTCCGGGACGTGCTTCGCGGCGAGGAAGTCGAAGGTGGCCGGGACGGCATTTTGGACGGAGGACATGGTCGTTAATTTTGAGGCTTGATTCTTCGATGCAAATGAGGATGAAGTAATTCTAGTAAACACACATGAATACGCATATATAAACACACAGGGTATGCATTTCCATGTGAGGCCAGCATGCATGCTTGCTCCACAGCTAATGTAATCTCATCGTTTTGTTCACAAAAGTTGAAATCCACGTCACCAGAGAGATATCGTTCAACAAAGAGCCAATTCAAAAAGACCTTTTTGCAAAATTTGTACTACATAATAATTGCCACAAAAGTTTTATGCAAGTAATTACCAAAGACACTAAAGGACATGAAGCCATGCATGCAGTTAAAATACACGGTGCGGAGACCGACGATCGATGAACTGTAACCTGCTAGGGCACTGTCTGCCGTCCGCCGCTCGCCGCTTCCATACGCCACTACCGGCCGGGCGCTGGCCGCCGGCCGCTCGCCGTCTCCATGCGGCACACGCCAAGAGATCAGAGCAGGATACGGCCTGGCGCTAGCCGCTCTTCGGCACGGCTACCACGACCAGTGTGCAATCTGTGATACAGTATGTCTATTATATACCTAATGTATGGTGGGTATTAATATTACAATTCAATTCATAAATGCTACTGTAGTACTAGTTCGTTGTTTTTATTTTTATTTTGAGAGAAACTAGCTAGTTCGTTATTTTGGCTAGATTGAATAGAAATCGTATATCAATTTGTATATTACCATAGAGTTGCAAGAAAAAAACAAGAGAGGAATTGGAAATGCAATTTATTCTTCTAAAAGCTTACGATTCAAAAATAAAGATAGATAACCCTCGTGAAAAAATGAAGAGAAAGACACCAGGGATTTTGTCACATTATCATTCATTTTGTATATTGATGCTACATGTAATGTCATATATCACTCTTGTAGAACCTTTTTTTCCTCAATGCCGTTCAGTGGTTGTCGTCTTACTCGCCCCTATGGTCAAATCCTGACTCCGCCCCCGAATGCACCATTCTATTTGTGAGATTCCCAATGGAATTCCAGGGCCTAGGACATAACGAAAATGGAAGGTAGTCACCGCCGCACTTCCGCGCCTAGCGTCCGGCGGCGATCTGCCGGCCTGGCCCCGCCGGCTCCTTTGATCACGCCGCCACCGGCAGACTCGGTGCCTGATTCTGTCGCTCGGTCAGGCGAACTGATGAGTGGATGCGTGGAGCAGTTGGAGACTGGAATAAAATCGAGCAGTTATCCCAAGACCAAAGGCCACGCGGCCCAACAGGGAAAGGCTTTATCCCGAATCCAGATATGTACCTACCACTACCAGCGCGTCCTATATCCACTCAAAAAAAAAAAAACTACCAGCGTCCTATATTTTTTTTGGTCACCACCAAGGTTTCTCTTTCCATTCTCTTGGCATGGCGACGGTGGGGGCTTCCCTTTGCATTCTCGTCCTCAGGCCTGCTCTTCCACCACGCCGGTGTGACCTCTGGTGCTAGACTGAGGCAATATAGCCTTTTTTGATGGTTTGGATCTTGGATTTGTGGATTTTGGCGTCAACAATTTCTTCCCTAGGGCGTAGAACCATGGCCTCGATGATTTTTGTTAGACTAACGCCTCGATGATTTTCCGTTCGCAATGGCTAGCTCTGACGATGGAGGCTGGCACCTGGCAGGATGCCACCGGCCTACTGGCCGGGAGGAAGAAGCGGACGATCGGCCCCGCCCCGGGATCGATAGATGTGACCTGTGGTAGGATTGTTTGGAGGGTGGTTGTACGCCCGCCCAACAGAGTCTTGAGCTTTCTATCGAGAGTTGGACTGGTCATATCCCTTGTCCGGCTTGTTTGTTCCGCCTCCGACGACAGTGTTGCTACATTTTGAGGTCTTGTTGCAATATTTGGTCGAATTTCGACAAGTTGTAATATTAGCTTTATTTGAAGTTAAATTATTGTTTCTGTTGGGTTAAACTTATAGCTGGCGGTTTAGCTTGGTACGTTGACTCGTTAGTCAGCTTTATGGTTCATTGTTTACCGGAAACCTGTGAGGCCATGCCTCTACCAGTGCGGAGGCTGGACCATCAGCTAGTAGGGCATCGTCGGCAACAACCTCACCACAACGAGATCGTAACTGGTACCATACACGCGATGTGCAAAGCGATCATCTGATGCTAAGTAATGTAATGTGGACACACACGCGCAGGGACAACGATCAAGTGCGCAGTGGGGCACGACATGGACATTGTCTACTCCGAGCACCCCGATACGGGCTTCATGCTGCAGAACGGGCGCGGCACTATAGCAGGAAAGCAACATTCCAAGTGAGGAAATAGGGTACTAATTCTGGACAGTCCGATGCGGGAAACAAACGTGCGCTAGGATTTTATACTTTGGATGAGTCGGGTTGATGGATGCTTGCAGCGAGCCACGCCCAGCATCTTAGGCAAGAAGCTAGACAGGCCAACAAAAAACCGGAAATATGAGCCAAAGTCTCCCCTATGCTTGGGTGAGCCGGCAAAACCGGCCTAGTTCTGGGCTGAACTAGCGAAATTGTGAATTTTGCTGTGGCACGACAACATTTGGATATTTTTTGGTGTTGGGCCGGTTTTGAGGCCTCTTTTAGTCTGCTTTATTTGCATGCGGATAAAAAATGAATGGTACCGTCCGTACTGAAAACTTTCAGACATGGTAAGATCGATGATGTAATTTACTGTCATATTTTTCTAGTTATGCCTTAAAGATTGTCGATTACACATTGAACAAAGTACCATTTAAAACCGTACCGAGAGAGAGAGAGAGAGAGAGAGAGAGAGAGAGAGAGATGTTGGAGAGGACACCTCAAAGCCAACTTGTGCATCTGAAAGGAGGGGGGCTCCTCTCTTTATATAGCAGGAGAGGGGGGAGACTTGGAGGAGAGGCTTCCTCCCCAAGCCGCCGCTAGGGCCACGTCACTACTGTTGTCACAGTAGAGCTCTATCGGGTCTGTTGTGGAAGGAACCACACCCTATTCAGTGACGAACTTCTATATCCAATAGCCTTCCTTAGTAGCTTCTGAAGCTGCCACATATTCCGGCTCCATTGTAGAATCCGCAACTGTGGTTTGCTTGGAACTCTTTTAGCTTATCGCACCACCATTCAACACGAACACATAGCCCGACTGTGCTTTGGAGTCATCCGGATCTGTTTGGAAACCAGTATCCGTGTAACCTATACAATGAGCTCCTCTTCTCCTCCATAGACTAGGAACATTTTCTTAGTCTTATTGAGTTACTTTAATATGTTCTTAACTGCATTCCAGTGAGCCATGACAGGGTCACTTTGATACCGGCTGCTAACACTTAGCGCATAGGAAACATCCGGTCTTGTATAAATCATGGCATACATGATAGACCCAATAGCAGAAGCATATAGGATCTTAGTCATGTCCGCTCGTTCACATATAGCAGAAGCATATAGGATCTTATCATGGCATACATGATAGATCCAAGTCAACTACTCCCTCCGTTCCTAAATGCAAGATGTTTTAGATGTTAGACAATTGGTCTAGATACATACTAAAATAAGTGAACATACACATAAAATGTGTCTAGATACACTTGTGTACATGTGAATATGGACAAAGTCTTAAACATCTTATATTTGGGAACGGAGGGAGTAATTTAGAACGGAGAGAGTAGTTGATAACACATTACGAAACTTGGAACTTGTAGATCGTCTTACACACTCACTATTTTAGGCAAGTCGTAGATGACGTGGTTGATATATAGTACAGCTAGCTGCTCGATGGGACAGTTGTTGATATACAAAAGAACCTCGCGTTAGGTGTGTCAGCTATATAAATTATATAAGCATATGCAAGTCAACAAGTGCACAGATATCCGTTTGTTTTTAATTCTTAAAATTTGATTTTACAGTTTCAAAGAATTCCGAAAAAATCCTGGATGTTTTAATTCTTAAAATTTGATTTTACAGTTTCAAAGAATTCCGAAAAAATCCTGGATGTAGACACGGCGTGCCACCTAAACCGACCATGCAGTGGCTGGCCCATTTAGTCTTGTATTTCCACTTTTTATTTTGAATAATGTTCAGACTTAAAAATATTTAGACTCAGAAAGTGTTCAAATTTTAAAAATTCAGACTAAAAAATATTTAGATTTGAAAAATACAAAAAGAGAAACATGAAAAAGCAGACAGCTTTGATGGAGCTCCTATACACTGCGTTAAGCGGCGCGGGAGGCTCCCGCCGCCTACAACGCCACTAAATGGGTTGCAATGATGCGGCGCATTTTATTAGGTAATTTTTTTATTATCTATTTGCTGTTTTATTTTAAATACAAAAAAGTAAAGAAAGAAAAATAGAACACTTTTAGAATCTTAACTTTTTTTGAATCCTAATATTTTAAAATCTAAATATATTTTGGAAATCTGAAATTTTTTCAAAACTGAACATTTATTCAAATCTAGAAAATATCAAAATTTGAACATTTTCTAAAATCAGAATTTTTTAATTAAAAAAAATCATTTAGAAATATTTGAAACATTTTTCAAAATCATACAAAAGTGAAGCATAAAGAAAAAGGAAAAACAGAAAAGAAAATTATAAAAGAAGGAATAAGGAAGCCCTACCGAATGATCTGTCCCATTATCAACGGCAAACATGCCTACTACCACTCCTTTTCGTAGCCCAATAACAATCAAATCCATACCAGCACCGCAGCAACTAAATAATCCGTTCCAACAAGCACAAACTGGGCTTTACGTGGACACGGTGTTTCGGGTCATAGGTCTAAATACACCTATTATGTAAAATATTTTAAATATTTTTCAGACTCAAAAATTTCAAACAAAGATTTCGGACATACACTCGCATATACTATGTACGCACAAAAAATTTCATTAAAAAATGTCATTTTTTATAGTCTGTGTAGAAAAGACAAATTCCGGTACTCAAAAATAGATTTTTCACGAAACATTTATTTGTCTTTTTTACCCAATTAAAAATATAATTTTTCATGAAACTTTTGGTACGAATATACAATATGGTGGCGTATAACCGAGTTTTTGGTTTAGAATTTTTTGACATTTTAAAATGCCATTTTTGTATAGCGAGTGCATCTACACCTATGAGCCGAAAGAAGATTTCCCGGTCTCATGTGGGTTTACCATCTTATCTTAATAAAAAGGTCTTGTACGGTCGAACACGTGAGCGCTCTGCAGTCGACGTGTGCTCAAATTTCTGGCGGTTCCGCGGTGGTGCGACCTGAAATTGCTGCAAATTTCGGTGTTTTTTGGCACGCTCAAAAGAACATCCCCAGTGCTGCAAATTTGCATGCTCAAAATGAATTTTAGCTACGAGAGAAGGTTTATGTATCTGACCTATTTTTTTACCCCACATATTAAAGAATAGCTGTTTATTTTGAGTGTCTCTTTTTAAAGATTTAATAGAGTTGCTCTTAAAGGTGGCATAATTATCCGTTGGCCCGGCATGCAGCGAATATATGCAAAATAGTCATTTTCACGTACTGCGGAAGGACACCTGCCATGGCGCCGGCCGATGTGAGTAACTAACCTATGACCGCGTTTTTTTCCGCCATCTAATTTCTACTTATATTCTGTTACTTACTAGTACTACTACTAATTGTTTTCGTGCAGCCCTGATGTCGATCCGGGAGGAGAAGCCGCCGCACCTTGAGATACCCGAAAAGTGCTTTGTGCCGCCATGCCATTAAGCTTACGCTGTTATCTGAAGCTCAAGCTCCAAGTAGTGCTACTTCTGCTGATTCTAGCGCTTGTGTATCTTCCTTCGTGTTTACGTGCGTGTGTAAAATAAGAGATCTCGCTTACATGATCTCTCTACTGAATAACGAATAAGAACTTTTATGAAAGTGTGGATTGCTTCTTTTTTCATTTTTTTCTCTAGCTCTTTGTCTGAAGTCCAGTTTATGAACAGTAAGTCCAATTCTTGACCTGCTCATGTCACCTCCAAGACCCCAACCGACACGATACGAAACCTAGGCAATTACCCAGCTTATTACACAAGCAAATTAAATAAGGAAAATTCATCTAGATTGATCGTCGGGCTGCTTGATGAGGCCATGCATGGCGTCTCGGTGGTGATGGGTCGCCGGCCGGGGATGGACGATTGTTTCTGCGATCAGTTTCGTCGGCGGAAGAGCCGACCTGATACTGTAAAACTTAGCGATCAGGTAGATTAGAGGCTACTCGGATGAATCATAAGTCACACGTATCGTATATTTATATTAGGCCAATGCCGGTTACAGGAGTTGGATTAAGAGTCCAACACAAATATGATGCGGTAAATAAGATTATAGCCCACTATTATACTTGTTTCGAGGGCGCTCGCAATTCAGATACAACATTTTTGTATCATGCACTTGCCAGTCATCGTGGATGGTTCGTGATACAACCATCACAATGAGCTAGCTGTATCTACATGCATGTGGGTCATGGCAGATCTCGCCGCCAAGCAAAAATGGCCGTGGCGACCTCAGCGGGCTGATTCCCTTGGCAGTGCCTCACATGTCTTCCATGTACCAAATGCTTCAGTCAGTTTAATTGACTAGGTGCTCTAGATGCTGTATATTCGAGTGAAGCCAACGATGACCACTATCTATCGGAGAGGAAGCCACTATATATCCTAGGCGACGAGATGTGTGTCATCTTGTGGAGCACGCATGGAGTTGAAAACGGTGCCTTCTAGCGACGACATGGTCTCCTTGTGCTGAAATTTTTGGCGGTTCGACGGTGGTGCGACATGAAATTGCTGCAAATTTTCGGTGTTTTTGGTGCACGCTCAAAAGAACATCCCCAGTGCTGCAAATTTACAGGCTCAAAATATATTTTGGCTACGAGAGAAGGTTTAAGTATCTAACTCATTTTTTACCCCCACATACTAAAGAACCAAGAGTTTATTTTGAGTGCGTCTCTTTTTTGTGATTAAACAGAGTTGGTGGCATAATTATCCGATGGACCGGCATGCAGCGAATAGATGCAAGATAGTCATTTTCACGTACTGCGGAAGTGTCAAAGATGTCAAGCTTATATGTTGACCACACTAAACGAGAGGAGTAGAAGTACGAACCGGCCGTATCCGGTTGGACATTTGTGTCCACCACTAAGCTTAGGCTACTATCTGTCTATCTCAAGCTCAAGTATGCGGAAATCCATTTTGAGTCGTAGTTCTAGATGACCCTATTATGAAAAAACATATTTCGTAATGTCCAAAAATTCCAAAAAAAATAACAGATGAACATACCAACATTTTATGTAGGCACACAATTTTTTGTCAAGAAAAGACATTTTATGTGCCCTGTTTAAAAAAGACAAAAAAATGTCCAGTAAAAAGTTATTTTTGAGCACCGAATTTGTGTTTTTTATACAGGACACAAAAAAATTATTTTTTCGTGAAATTTTATGTGCCAACATAAAATGTCGAGAGGTACACCCAGAATTTTATTTTAGATTTTTTTGACATTTTAAATATTTTTTAAAATTTTCTTTTCATAATGAGACTAGATCGACGCTCCTATGAGCCAAATCGCCAAGTATGGTGCTACTTCCGCTGAGCGTGTGTATCTCGCTTGCATGATCTCTCTACTGAATAATGAAGAATAACTTTTATGAACGTGTGGATTGCTTTTTTATTATTCATTTTTTTCTCTCGTTGAGTGAAGTCCATTTTCTAAACGGTAGGTCCATTCCCTACTGTTCCTAGTCAACAAATCCACCTCATCTGCAGGTGTTGGCACGACGTGTGTGAGCTCGTTGCTGAATTGCCCGTATCCAATTCTTGACCAGCCTTGTGTCGCCTCCAACTCCAAGCCCCCAACCCGCAGCATAAGATCCCACTGCCTATATAAACCTGGGCAATGATCCAGCTTATTCCACAAGCAAAACAAGGAAAATTCACCAGAGTTCACAAGGTTAACAAGTAGTAGTAGAGATGGCTTCTTCGGTTGGAGTTGGTTTCAGAGCTCGCGGTCTGGTCGTGTTCATCCACGCCATGCTCCTCGTCTCCGTGGTGATCATGTGCGTTGATGCTACTCCAGCCATGGCACGCGGCGGCCGATGTACGAATCCTTCTAACCCGTTCTTAGAAAATACTTCTTGAGACACTTATTTTTGGACGGAGGGAGTACTATATATCCTTAATTGTTGCATGTGCTGGTGTCTGATGCGTTTCATTCGATTGTTTTATGTGTTACATGCAGTTCTGCCGCCCTTCTTCCGCGAGGAGAAGCCACCCATAGCACTCAAACCAGTCCCCTGCCTCGTCCCGCCATGCCACAAGAACTAATTAAGCAAAGCATGCAAGCTGGTGCCCCTAGCAGTTAAATAAGCCATGGAGAAGCATGCACAAAATATATATGTGGATGTATGTGATGTGTGTTGCATGCATGATGGTGTTAACCATTCATGCATGATGATATTAAGTATGTTATATAGATGTAACATGTCCAATCTATCAGAAGTGTGCACCGAAGAGTTGAAATACAAGAGTACCAATGTGCATATGAATAAAAACAAGTTTGTTATGGAAAGACATTTATTTATTTCCTTAAGGCAGCTTATTTTTCTTGTACCAAGACATCGGGTGTAATGGACCACAAATTTATTTACGAACGTAACCGAAGTTTCGTAGATGGATTCACAATTCATTGACTCCTCTCCTTCTTTACCGCCCATAATCAATCTACAACTTTGGTGGATAGAAATGATTACACTATTGATTTCTAAGGCTGACAACAACTAGTTCATACACTCGATGAAAACGCAATAAAATTAATTTATACTTGGATCACTCACTCAACCACAACACTTCAAATACAACTTCACACGTGCAACGTGGTCTATCATTCAAGTTGAATCAAAATTTATTATCAATCTCGGAGTGTTGTTAATATGTTTGGTAGCTAGTTACGGGTATTCCCTATAAATTTATAAAGCATATCCCTGTTCGAGTGGCAACACTAGCTTGGACCTCGGGCCTTTGCATGAATGGTACTGTCTTTGACAAAAAGAACACTATGGTGGACTATCGTCATCCATACAGTGTAAAGACATAGTAAGTCACAAAAGTCATGCACTAATGCCTAAAATACTTACGACGATGGATGGCCGATTCGAAGATTATGTCGTGATCAACATGGGGTATAGCCACTTGCTCCAAACGCAAGCACACTGCCGAGAAAATGCCTTATTTAATATAGTTATGCAGGCTCTAGTTTCTAGTCTTCTAGATGACATGGATAGCTACATAATTTATAATGACTAGCTAGATAAATGTTATATCAAATCAGGACAAGCTCGTAAAATGCAATTGGATTTTTAAGTGTTGTTTTGTCATTGTGATGGAGAATATGAAAGACTTATTCGTCTGGTGCAAGTTTTGGTGTTATATATAGTCAAACATCCAAGCGATTTCAAACCTGAGCGGACTTTTGGAGGTCGGGCTACAGGTATCCCGGTATCTCCATCGTCCTCAAGTCATCATGATCTGGGAAAAATTATTTAATGCGGCAATATCAAAGTGAAATACAATAATTATCAACAGTGCTACCCTATGCACTTGGCCCATGTGATTTAGCCTTATCTGGGACAGATACATAACCAGACAGAGACAGGACAGAAGCAGTTTCCTCATTTATTCCTCCGATCTCATCGACTCCCTCTCTAGTCTCTCACCGGTGGGGATTCTCTGACTTAGTGTAGGGTGATTTTGAGTCATTGACAGGAAGGTCCCGCGTCTGGTGGGCCCAACGTACCAGTGACTCAAAGTCAGAGAATCCGTGCCGGTCTCTCACCTCTCATTCTCTCTCTCATACGCGACCAGGAACACCTTCTCAGTGGACACCGCAGGCAACGAGGCAGCTGGCGAGTTGAGCCACCGGCACCATCGGGTGCAGATGAGATGCCGGAGGCATCGGGAGGGCCTGGGGGGGGGGGGGGGGGGGGGGTTAGGTGAGGTGCGACCAGACCTCGCCGTGATTTCACCTCCATGACCACGAAACTTGACTTCTCCTCCGTTGAATCTCAGCACATGTTTTTCTTATTTGTTTCGTTTTTAGATCTGATTGATTTAGTTGGGCTTTTCGATATGATTTGTATGTAATTTTGTAGTTTGTTCTTTTGATTTCTCCGCTAGTGATTGGCAGGAACGAGAGGCACAAATATTCTAATTGGGATGATTTTCTCGATGTGGTGATCTTTGCAAATTTTACGAGCGGGTAGATTGTGTTCCTAGATGGATCGATGTCCAATCCCGAGTTAGAAGTATGGATCGTTGTGCCTGTTCGCCATGTCTTCAAGAACGTATCTGAGCAACATGCTCATTTTTTGTTTTGGTCCAATTGAATTTATTCATGACTCATGGCTGGATTTTTTCGGAAACAAAAGCTATCAGAATTATATTCTTGAATTGATGTCCAGATAATATATTATTTTGCATGAATTTGAGGGGCTAAAGCCTAATCTGGCTTACTACAGCACCGAGGCTGATTTTTATTGTCAAAATGCTGATGATTTCATTCTCAAATCATTTTTTTCCAACGATTGAATTTGTGATTTTGAGTGTTTGCAATTTTTCAAGATCATGTCTTTAAATGACATGTTCTTAATGCTAATCCCAAGCCAATAATTAAATTTGAGTCTTGAGAGAGCGATGAAAGTGTAGGTGCAGTGAAGAGTGCACATGGGTGTCGGCAGCTGCGTGTGGCACATGAACCTTTCCGGAAAAAAATCAAGATATGAAGTACATTGCAAATACACCAAATAGGTACCTCGTTTTGGTCAATCTGAGGTCACATGGGTGACCTAGATAACGAGCACCATGTAGCTCCGCCTCCAATTGAGGTTTTCGGACATAAGGGTGGTATATATATTGATATTTGAAATGTTGTAATCAATCATATTACTCCAGTAAAAATACTCCGAGATTATGTTTGGTTGGACTTACTTTTGGTTTTTTGTCAAAATAAAAAGCACCTATGTAGGTGTTTTTTTTTACCTTATAAGTCAAAAGTCAAAAGCCAAAATTAAGTCCAACCATAAAAGGCCTGAGTGGTAGGTCCCTTCCCTTATCGTTACTACAGTCAAGCAGGGTCCGCATCATGGATGTTGACAATGATTGATGCAAAGTGTGGACTGGCCGTATACAAGTTTTGACCTGCCCACGCCGCTTCAAGACCAACAGGATAAACACTGGCCGATCCAACTTCTATGAAACAAAGAAAGAAAAGAAGCTGACCTCATAAGCCTATCCATATAAACACTGGCCGATCCAACTTATTTCATACAAGGAAGAACTTGAGTAGTTTCAGAGGGGAGCGGCTACTGGCCTGCAAATTAGGTTCAACAAGAACAAGAGATGACATCGATCGGAGCTCGCGGTTTGGTCGTGTTTGCGCAGGCCATGGTGCTCATCATCTGCTTGGTGATCATGAGCAGCAGCTACACCTGCCATGGCAGCCGAGGTAAGAGTTCTAATTAACAAACAACTTTTTCCTTGAATATCTGTTTCACACAACACCTGTATGGGTTTGTCTGCAGTTGTGCCGCCATTGCTGGGCGACGAGAAGAAGCCGGTGGCACACCAACCTGTGAAATGCCTCCTCCCGCCGTGCCTCAGGGATTAATTATATAAGAAGGCTACACTAGTGCAGTAGTTGAATAAGCAACACAGAAGCCTGCTCAGTTTATGCATGCTAGTAGATGATTCAGTATCTCATATGTATGTAACCACCGAGCGGCTGTGTAGTCTATGAATAAAACAATAGTTGTGCAAAAAGAATACATGTGGATGTTGAACAGAAAATCATGTGCAAAAAATGGGGTTAAACAAAAAAAAAAACGCCGTTGCCAGGGATCGAACCCGGGTCACCGGCGTGACAGGCGGGAATACTTACCACTATACTACAACGACCCTTGTTGAAGTTTTATTCGCTTTGCCCCTATTTATTATGAGTTAACAGGTTTGTTCTCTGCTTGGGCCGCCATTGGCGCTTCACACGAGCCCACCTACTGGCTACTGCGGCCCCTGTTTCTCCAGTTGAGTTCCTCGGTATATTTTTTTTGTCTTTTCTCTAGCTGTTCATCTTTTTTTTTTGAGAAACACAGTACAAACGTAACCGCTCACATACACGCGCACACACTCACCCCTATGAACGCACGCACACCCTACCCCTATGAGCACCTCCAAAATACTGAGCCGGCGGATCGAGTCTTGAGATTGACGAAGTCACCACGGGCGCCTCGCTGTCGACGGGAACGTCGCCTCCCACTGAAAGAATATTCTGCCTAAATGAAACACACAGATGTCAAACCTGGGGTTTGAACTCTGGTGGGCTGAGGATACAACCACCCTGCTAACCATCCAACCACAGGTTGGTTTGCAGCTGTTCATCGTTTATTGGTTTCTCCATGCTCTGGTTTTGTTTGTTCGTTTTGCTAAACTGGTATTTATTGGTATGTTCTCTGTGATAGAGAAACATACAAATTATGATGGATGTTTGAGGTAAAAATAATCTAGCTAGATCTGTTGTAATAGAGTAGCGAGGTGTGAGACGTTGCCTCACGTCTTACTAAACCGTTTTACATTCTCTACGGGTTAACCAGAAAAATTTACGCTCTCTAAATACCGATAGCAATCTTGAATTTCGGTTATTTTGTGGTGACTTAACTGTCTAGCCTATTTTTGCGAAAAGAGGAGCAAAGCACTGAACTCTACATCAGAATGATGCACATATCATTTTATTACATAGTTTTCAAAGTTTAGCAAGTTGTACAATGAAGGATCGGCCAAAATGCCTACATGTATCAGCCACCGAAAAATCGGCAGAAGAACCAGTCTACACATGTTGTAATCTTCTAAATGCTGCTAGCCACCCCGGTTGAATATATTACGGGCAACCGCCATCAACCAAGTGCATTCAGAATCCATATGAGGCCTTTTCTCCGGTGGAAGGAGGAAGGATCACATGTTGATCCAGTAAGTAGCTCTGTGGACAACCTACAAAAAGTGAGCAACTCCAACCTAATTAAAAATAAAATCATTCCGGAAATTCCAAAAGCTCAAATGCCAATGTGATTGTGAGTCTTAGTTTTCTTATCAACCCCGCTAGCTATTTACCAAATGTAATATCAATACTGGTAGGAGAAGTGAGATTATACATAAAATGAATAAGTCGGCAGTTTCATGGATTGACAAAAAAAATCACACCCGTTCCAATGTCTCTTAAAGTATTACTTTCCGATGAACAAACCACATTAAATCCTAATTTTCAATGGTAATTTTAATTTTCATAGGTACTTGCGTAAAAAAGGTATACGGCCATTCATATAATAAACTTACATGGACTTAACAGATAGCATTCTAGATGGAGTAAATTTCCAAGTGAAAGTATCTGCTTATTCAGCCAAGCGGTCCATTTGCCACCCGTCAAGGACCGTCTAAACTAAATGTTTATATGTGGTGTATTGGATAAAACGTCCGCAACTAGGATATTCTTGCGACGCACAACGCTCTTCATCCCCCCAGATTATCCGAGTAGCTCTCCGGTGCTTTATCAATCATGAAGGGGATAAGGTGCTAAGGTGAGTTTAGCCTGTTCAGCCTATGTACTAATACTGATCATCATTAGAATGCTAAGGTGCTTTCACAATAGTCTTTGTTGCCTACCTGCAGGAAGATATCATGTGACATGTCGGCCTCGGTGAACGTGGTGTTGCGGCATGTTCTTCATGATCTCCCGGAACACCGGTGAATCAAGGAGACAGCCAAGGCATGGGATGTGTGGGTGCCAAAGACTGTGACGGATCATGTGCAGCGGCATGGCGGAGGAACAGTCAGCTCGATGCATGCTTGGCCGGTGGGAGAGATGGATCATGCGTGGCTTGTTTGCTGTAGAACAGAAGAGACGGTAAGGTGAGACGGTGAGTCCATACTCAGAGAAAGTAAGATTTAGAATGGATTGCATTTGCGAAGGAGAAGAACTTGCGACTGTCGGTAGACTATGAAACGAGGAAAACATGCTACTACTGTTTTTCTTTTATATTGTTTTATATTGCACGCATGTTAGTGTTTTCATGGCTGGAAAGTAAAACAGGATATTCTAATATAACCACCATATGATGCAACCAATGCTAATCCACTAACTCACAATTTTTTATGGTCAATAATGATCATCTCGCATTCCACAAGTATAACAAAAAAAACTAAGCGCTACACAAAGGTCCTTAATGTCAGAGCTTGGTTTTGGTTGTTATCTTCTTCGTCAATGGAGATGGCATCGTATGCAATAAATGATCTTCCGCGCTTCGTTCGTCGGCGAGATCTCCTTCCCGACGTCAATGGTGGCTGTGGAAGATTAAGTTTGTCTAGGTATGGTTCTTCAGATCTTGTTTCGCCAGATCAATCTTGGATTGTTTCTCATGGTTGCCGCGAGGAGGTTTGTCCTCGCATTATCTATCCCGGCTACTACGTCTTCCGCAATGGTGATTCGTTCTCTCGGCTCCTAACGACGTCGACAAAGTGATTCGGTTATTTGTCTCTGAAATATCAGTGGTGGTGCTCTTGCCGATGTTGCTTGATTAATTTAATGACTGCGTGCGTGCACAAAGATTTGGCATTGCGGCTCAAAATTAAAAGGAGAAACTTGGTATTAATTGCATGAGTGTTAGCGTTTTTGTTGGTTGGGAAGTAATGTGTGGTAACCATACCTGATCCACTAAACCCACTTTTGTCGTGATGCACATAGAATAGGAACGGGCCTTGTGTTGACATGCACATGCCAAGTATCGTTTCACTATTGTTTCAGTAGAACAAGATTCATATAACGCGACTTAGAAAGTTGCTCCTCCTAGTTTCATGTATAGGGAAACAAAATTGGGTGTACATACACTACAGAAAATCGGCGGTTTGCATTGTGCCCATGGCTTTGCCGAGAGCCAAATGTTGGGGCGTACACAAAGGCTATCTTTGCATAGTGCCCACCAGAAACCTCTCGCCAAAGAAAAGGTTCGTGGCAAAATAAAGGAAAGACGCACTGGCACTAGCTCACTTGGTTAGTGGAGTGGATGTACAACCTAGTCACCTTGGCTCAACTCCTCACGGGCGCGAATTTGGATTCTTATATTTTGAAGAAAAAAACTCGCGATGGGGGCTTCCCCACCGCTTTCTTTTCAAAAAAAAGGACGGAAGTACAAATGGCAATGATCTGACAAAGAGACATACTTGCGGCTTTCTCGATGGGTGACACTCGGAAAATACTTTCATGGATCCCACTTGCAGGCTTTACCGTACACTTGGCAAAGACCCACTTGTATTTTTCCACGCTTGTTGTCCCATTATTTTCGCGCTAGACTTTTGCGCTCTATTAATTTGTTCCGCGCTTGATGTCTCCTTCTTTTCACGCCAGATTTTCCCGCGCTATTATGTTTTTCCCCGCTTGACGTCCCTTCTTTCCGTGCAAGATTTTCCCTCCCTATTAAGTTTTTCCGTGTTGCCGCTTTATTATTTTCTCCATGCACCTTAAATATTTACAGTGTCTCCCAGGGAGGACGGATGGTGATTCTGGTTAACCTTGGTTTACTTCCGAACCAACAAAAACGCTAACATCCTCAATGGCATGATCAAGTGGCCAGGGAGGAGGGGTGGACAAGATGGAGGCTCTAGCGTGTGTGCACATGTTAATTGTGATTAGCTTTTTGAGATGTTATTAGGTTTCTAACATATTTTTATAGCTTAGTACGCTGCAAGTTCTTGGGAGAGGTGGCGAGCTAAGGCTAAGAATTTAGAAGATGTATCCACTATATCACTGGGACTATTGACGTGCATTATGTTCATATATGTGCTATGAGAAAAGAACTTGACGACTCGGTCCGTAGACGGCGAATGTAGAGGAAATTTCAGTATTTACATTTTCGGAACAGCCTCCTGAAGGATTATTGAAATAGCTAGCATCGATAATTCGTCATAGCAGAATATTTTTCATGCAAAAGTTGTAATCTCTGTTGATGTTCATACGGTTATAAGAATAGACTGTTTTGTTCTAATCTTGGTTACTGAATGCCTATATAGTGGAATTAATACATTTGCTTGGTGACTGGCACTGTTATAGAGTGCTAGCCAGAACATTTTTGTACCAGCTTACTTTCCGCCGGTAAATTAACTACTGGCCATGCGAATCATGCACAGCAGTACAGTGTGATTATTCTGAACAGCGTGTGATTATTCAAATAGCTAGCATCAATAATTCGTCGCAAAAAAAATCATGCGAAAATTGCACTCTTTGTTGATGTTCAGACAATCATAAGAATAGACTAATTTGTTCTAATCTTGGTTAGTGGATTACATTTGGTTAGTGACTAGTAATGTAATAGAGTGCTAACCAGAACGTTGTTGTAGCAACTTACTTTCCGCCGGTAAATAAACTACTAGCCATGCGGATCATGCACAGGAGTGCAATGTGTAGTTTAACTAGCCAACAACCTAGTCGAGGACGGTCCTTATATATACCACATGGCGTAATGCATCATGTGAAACACACACACAAACGAGCATACAATGGAGGTCTTGGTGCTCCTCGCCATCGTCGTCTGCCTAGCCATCTTTCTCCGGCAAAGTGCTACGCGGCGCCATGCTCAGACGACGATCCACCAGATCGTCGACACCGCCACCGCCCACCTCGCCTTCAACGAGAAGGCCAGCGCCTTCTTGAACCGCCTTGCCGGTGTTAGCAATAATCTTGCCTTAATCAGGTGTGAGTCTAATTAGGAAAGTTATAGGTACGAATAGTAGTACTAGTTTGTTTCCTTGTCAAGTTCGTGAGTACTAGTCGAGTTAGTATAGCTGGTTCCTATGTAGCATGCATGGTGGTTCAGTACGTTTAGGACTAGAACTTGGCCGTGTATGTATACGACGGTATTTTACTAGGTGTCCGTGTCCTAGTAGTAGTCCTCCAAGTTGAGTCCGTTTTTGGTAACTGCACGTGAGTGCTAGTCCTAATAGGTTTAGGGTCGGTTTGGTTTAGGGCTGCAGCTATATAAACAGTCCAGGTGCGTGAGTTTGTTGTATCGAGTTGTAACATCAAGTTACACCGCATATTGAGAGAAAATAAAGAAAAAGAACGGGCACGATATGTGCCCTTGGCTATAGTTGTTCGTGTGCGCGTGTTTGTCTAATTTGATGTAATCGATCCGTGGGTGAAACCCAACAATTGATATCAGAGCGAGGTCGAAGATTTGAAGCCACGCTTGCCCCGGGGAGGCGACCCGTACTAGCGCCTCGGGGCGGGCGATCGTCGTTCGGCAGAGCGACACGAAGGAGACGGCAGAGAGTTTTCGTCGGCAAGCTAGTGGAGGTGGATGATCGTTGATGGAGCGGTGGTGCCGAGGTGCGGGGCCGGAAGTCTCGTCAAGTTCGTCCTCGGGGAGTTGAGTCCGAGAGTCATGGATGTGCGAGTTGGCGTGTTGAGTAGGCGTCGTCTATGTGAGTCGTCGTCGTGTCCAAGTGCTTGTCTCTGTGAGGACCCGTTGCAGTTGAAGCGTGTCACGGCCGAGGAGTTGCCCGGGAGCAAGGATCGACGTGCGCGAAGACAAGGTGGTAAGGCGGCCATCTCCGTGTCTCGGCGAGAAGATCAATCTTGACGTGTAGTGGGACCGTGACCAGTTAAGTTGTACGACGTGAAGATTGATGGTGCGTCCAATCTTGCACGTTGCACGCGTAGATGCGACCGTGTGGGCTGGTAGTCCGGATCATGCGTCAGAGTTTGGATCGGCAAGTCGCGAATCTCCAACGAGTCAAGACCAGAAGGAGTACAAGGAGACGACAAGTCAAGATTAGGGGGACATTGTTAGCAATAATCTTGCCTTAATCAGGTGTGAGTCTAATTAGGAAAGTTATAGGTACGAATAGTAGTACTAGTTTGTTTCCTTGTCAAGTTCGTGAGTACTAGTCGAGTTAGTATAGCTGGTTAGTTTCCTACGTAGCATGCATGGTGGTTCAGTACGTTTAGGACTAGAACTTGGCCGTGTATGTATACGATGGTATTTTACTAGGTGTCCGTGTCCTAGTAGTAGTCCTCCAAGTTGAGTCAGTTTTTGGTAACTGCACGTGAGTGCTAGTCCTAATAGGTTTAGGGTCGGTTTGGTTTAGGGCTGCAGCTATATAAACAGTCCAGGTGCGTGAGTTTGTTGTATCGAGTTGTAACATCAAGTTACACCGCATATTGAGAGAAAATAAAGAAAAAGAACGGGCACGATATGTGCCCTTGGCTATAGTTGTTCGTGTGCGCGTGTTTGTCTAATTTGATGTAATCGATCCGTGGGTGAAACCCAACAGCATCCGGTGGTCCTGGCCGTCGGGCTCCGCGGGGAGCGGAACGACAACATAACCACGGTGGACTACGGCCCGCAGTGGCGCGCGCTCCGGTGCAACCTCACGGCCAAGATCTTCCACCCATCACGCCTAGGGTCCCTTGCCCCGATCCAACGTGACGCCACCAAGGCCCTCGTCGCCGACCTGTCCGCTCGGGTTCGGGACGGTACTGCCGGCGCGGCGGTCACCGTCCGGGACCCCATCAATGCCGCCGTGTTCGGGATGGTGGCGCGCCAGTGCTTTGGAGACGGCGTGGACGGAGACCAGGTGCGCGCCATGGAGCTCCTGATACTTGATTTCGTCGTCTCCATAGGGGAGCTCAACGCCGTGTTCGACGGCTCGACGCTGTGCAAGATCATGAACTGGAGGCGGCTTAGCCGGCTCCTCATCTTTCTGGGCCGGCAGACCGAGCTGTTCCTCCCACTCTAAGCCGCCTCCTCACCTTCCTGGGCCGGCAGACCGAGCTGTTCCTCCCACTCATCAATGCATGGAGGCAGCCCGAGTCGCGCGCCGGCGGCACCGTCGATCCGTACGTGGACTCGCTCCTTGACCTACACGTCCCGGACAAGGACGACCGGCGGGCGCTCCGAGACGACGAGCTAGTGAGCCTCGTGTCAGAGTTCCTCGTCGCTGGCTCGCGGTCGATCGTGTCCTGCCTGGAGTGGACCCTATCCCACCTTGTCGACAAGCCGGACGTCCAGAACAGGCTGCGTCGCGAGGTCGATGGTGCCGGCATGCTCTCCACTACGACCCTCCGTAGAATGCCGTACCTTAACGCCGTGGTGCTTGAGTGCCTCCGCATGCACCCGCCCGTGCCGTTCATCCTACGAGGCGTCCACGGCGAGGGCGCCGCCGCGGTTGGCGCGACAGCCATGCCGCCCGACGGCTTGAGGGTACTGTTTAATGCAGGTAAGATTGGACGGGACAGCAAGACGTGGAAGGATCCTGACGAGTTCCGGCCGGAGCGATTCCTGGCCGGAGGTGAGGCGGAGGGCATCGGCCCGATGCCAGGCCGGAAGGAGATCAGGATGATGCCCTTTGGTGCGGTGCATAGGCACTGCCCCGGCACGAGCCAGGCCATGGCGCACATCAAGTGCTTCCTAGCAGCGCTCGTGCGCGAGTTCGAGTGGGCGGAGGATTGCACCGGCGCCGGCGGCGTTGACCTGACGGAGCTGGATGGGTTCTTCAAGGTGATGAACAAGCCGCTTTTGATGCGTGTCACACGACGCACTGGAACCGTGTACTAGATCTTGACAATGTTATTATTGTGTCTGCAATTCTGCTTCTCGTTTTTCATTTGCATGCATCATGCATGCGATGAAACATATGCATATAGTGCCATAAGAATAAGATCACAACGGTATGCATGCATGCTAAGTTGCATGATGTGGAACCGGCGAACTGAAGCATCTACCATTGTGTGGAGTGACTTGTGTGGATCTACCTCATATTCCCATAAAAAACATTGTTTGTGGTTATTCATGGACGAAATAATTAGTTGGAACCTCTTCGTCTTAATCGGCAGAAATTTTCTTATTCGTAGCCCGTAGGATAAAGCTTTCGACTGTTTTGCGATATCCTATATATGTCGTCGACGTCGTTGGAGTGATGCTGACACAAAGTTCAAAGTCACAAAGACGATATGCTTTTTTGATATAGGCCATCTCACTAACGAGCTGTTGCCAACATCTTCTGCGCTTGCCAAGTGTCAAAACGTAAGTATACCGAGTGTCCTAAAAAACACTTGGCAAACTAAACGATACTCAGCAAAGAACCAGCTATGCCGAGTGTTGTCGGCAAAAAAGCCAAAAACACTCGGCAAATCTACCTACTCAGCAAACACGTTGGCCACGTGTCCCTTGTCAGAACCGGTGGACGACTCCGTGACGGGCTCGTGTGTTTGCGAAGAGTGACTAACAGATCATACTCGGAAAAGTTTGCCAAGTAACAAGTAAGAATGCCGAGCGCCATGCGTGTATGGTTACTAACAAGTAAGAATAGAAAAAATAAAAAAACGAAAATTTGCCTCGACGGGCAAGTCCGGTGTGCGTTGGTCCTTTCTCCTTAAGTTGGCTATATTGCCTCGCGGCCAAGCGGGGAGGAGGATGGAGGGCATGACATCATCAGACGTTCGGAGAGGAGGAACATAGCGTGAAGGGATGTCTTGAATGGCGCTGGGGGTTGTCTTCGCTCTCCTCCCTCACCTTTGTCAAGGGAGGTACTCTCGTCGGTGGCATGTCGAGCAAGTGATCCCTTTTGCCTCTCTGGTTTGGGGACGACGTTACGGCTCGGAGAAATCCATGATGACGCCTCTGGGTATCACGTACGTCCTTGGTGGCATCGTTGATGCACTATTTGTTTTGCACCGAGAGAAATTGTAGATTCAGTACGTTGGATCAGGAAGCAGCGACGCCACAGCTTCGTGTCCTCCTTGGATACGTTGTCTTGGTTCCTAGTAGGGCTCTAAGTTGGCAGCTGGAGTCACTGTTGGTAGCTACCTTGAGCATGGGCCTCCGATGCGCAAAGTACACTGTTGTAGCATTTCCTAGACGTCGTCATCTCTCAAGAACTGTTGGATCTTTCCGTCCATTCGCCGACCTTTTCTAGGCTCTAAGGGTGGGCACTACATCGACACATGTCATATTGGACTAGGATAGTGAATCTGAGATGTCTTGCTCTGGTTGAGACATGGTCTAAAGAGTTTATGCCATGTTGAGCTCGCCATTATTGGTTGGAGACTAGGAAAGATGAGCCCTTGTGAGGTGCTTGTGCGGGTGTGAATTGTAATCCACAAAGCGTTTCATGTCTTCCTTATGCAAATGAATTTAGCAGTTCTCCTGAAAGCATTAAAAATGATTATAGATTCTAAAATATTTCTTGTAGTGACTTATGTTTGTTTTAACTCCTTTTCACCTTATTTAGTGGTTCTATACTTAATAGAGGCCACTACTAGCATATAACGGGGCCCGTGGGTATGATCCAAATTTCGACAACCCACGTGTGCAATTTCTTGTCGACATGGAGGAGAACTGATTGCCTAAATGGACGAGAGGGAAGAAGTGAGCAACGGCGCCGCACCGCCAGAGAGGGGGAAGAGAGTAGTGTTGCCGCCTCCACCACCTCCATCTACCCGCCAGCCGCACCGTCCAGACCGACGACCTCCCCGCTGCGGCGCCTTACAACCCCTCACCTGGCCAATCTTGACCTCCGCCGATTCGCTACCGCCCTAGCCTGGCCATCTTTTCTAACCTCCGTGACTCCACTCTGTCTCCGACCGGCGCGACCCGCACCCTCTGAAAGTGCATGTGTTGCCCCATGCGTGGTTTTGGTAATTAATGACAATCCTTATGGACTAATGTTTGCATTGAGATATACTTGTAGATCTTGTCCATAGAAAAAGATTGGAGTTCATGTGTTGGACTATAGAAGATTACATGATGACCAAGGTTCCATCCAAGGGTTTATATGAAGAATATTGAGTGAACTTCAAGTTATCTCCAAGCCATCATATATATCAAGATAATAAGATGAAGTGCAAGTGGATTCATGAAGACGGAGATTAGCAAGTCTCTCCCATCAAGCATGTACTAGCAAGCACAATCAAAAAAGATGTTCCAACTTGAGAGAGTCAAGATCGTCATCATCTAGCTCAAGTGAAATGCTCAAAGCAAAGGTATGATATTGATAGGGTTTCTATTTTACCGGTCTCGTGGTGTTAGTGGGAGACCGGGTTATAGGATAGACGGCGTACTATCAAGAGGGGCTCTCAAGTGAGTAACTTAATCGCATCTTTGTGGAGAGCTCAAACCTTTGCATATTTGGCATATCATCTTTCCTGGTTCTTATTTGACTTTTATCCATGTGAGAATTTAGAGTTTGTGTTCATCTCCATACCAAGATCTAGTTCATAAAAAACAGATTTCCTTTGAATATCTTGTGATGTTGGAGGTTTTACCGGTTCGTATTTTGTAGAGAGGTCAGACTCTCCTCTTGTGTTCTCCTCCTCACATGATGGACTATGATGTGTATATGCATGATCTTGGAGAGCTTGTGATTATCTTCGAAACAAGCCCAAGATCATAGAAAACGAAATCCGGATGAAAAACTTGTTGAGTTTTTGTGTTGGAAATATTATCGGTTTATCCGTGAGGAAAGTTTCACACCTTCCCATGTGTGTCAACTTAACTCTATTTTCTAGGTGAAGCTGTTGTCGTTACCTTTCCAACAAAATTGGTTTCACCCCATTTGGAGTTCGAACGAGAAAGTTATTGCATTTCAGGTTTTGCTGTTTCTGTCTGTTTTGCTCAAGCAGGGGAATCGGATTATCCGGTCCATGCTGACTCAGAATATCCGATTCTCAAAGTTTGCTCGATTTCGGCTAAGGACTTTAAAAGCAATGCGTACTGGAGTTTTTCGGAATATCCGATCAAGGTTGATTCAGATTATCCGATTCTCAAGCTTGCTCGTTTTCGGCTACGGACTTTAAAGCAACCAGTTTTGTGGCGCACTGGAGTTTTTTGGAATATCCGATACGGACTGAATCGGATTATCCGATACTCGCCTGTGTCGGAATATCCAGTTCTCAAGGTTTGCTCATTTTCGCTACTGGAGTTTTTCGGAATATCCGGTATAGGTCGTATCGGATTATCCGATACAGTCGGATTATCCGATGCTGACTTATGTCGGATTATCCGACTCCCCTGTCTGCAACGGCTATTTTTCTGGGAGGGGTATACCCCTCCACCTACCTCCAGCCAGCCAGTTTTGCCCAGCACGTTTTTCTCTCTCTCCCCCATCATTGTTGACCTTGCAAAGCTTGCCTCTCTCTTAATTCCTCCCATGATTCTTGCATATCTTTGAGGGAAAAGAGAGAGGAGATCTAGATCTATATTTCCACCAATCGATCCATCGCTCCTCTAAGTGAGGGGAACCCTTTCGATCTAGTTCTTGAAGTTTCATTTGTTGTGTTCTTCGTTGTTCTTCCTATCTTCTCCCCTCATAAGTATTAGTTCTTGTGGTGGGATTTGAGAGTGAACGATTTGATCACTTGTGCTCTTGCCATTGCTTTGTTGCATCGGTTTGTGCTCTCCACGAGGATTCGTGAAAGTTGAAAGCTTGTGAACTTGTTACTCTTAGGTCTTTGGACCCTAGACGCCCGTGTGGTGGTTGAGACCCTTGGTGGTCACTTGTAGCTGTTCGGGAGCCCCCAATCCCGTTGTGGGTTGTGCCCCGGATCGTTGTCGGGATGTAACCCCGGGTACCCCAGAGTTGGTGGTGCTGTTGAATTACTAGAAGAGACAGCAAAAAGATAAATAAAAGATTAGGGAAGAGACAGGAAAAATAGTCTAAACCGACATATTCCTGGCCCAACCCGAGATGACAGTTGCTGGCCCGAAACTGCTGTTAACTCGGATGGGCCGAGTTCCCTTACCTCGGGGCGACGCCGATCTACCCGCCGCACCCCGGCTGAACCAGGGTACATATATCTCGGCTGGGCCGGCCTGTTGCCTCGGCTAGCCCGAGGCCTGCGTATCTCGGCAGGCCGAGTCACCCAGCAGCCTCGGCTAGGCCAGGCGTTACCCCGGGACGGGCCGGGCTCCGCTTTGACCTCGGGCGGGCCGACCTCGCCTCAACTCGGTTGGGCCGCTCCTTACCTCGGGTAGGCCGGCGTGTGTGTGGTGGTCCGAAGCTTGATGACCGAAGCTCGGCAGGCCGCTCGACGCCTCGGCAGGCCGCTCCACGCCTCTACCTCGGAGCGGGCCGAGGCTCCCGTGGCCGTCGTCGCTCGTTGACGCTTCCTCGACCGAGACGCCCCGCTGTCCTTCGCTCGGTCGTGCGTGACCGAGATCGCCAGCGACACTGGAGTACTACCGCGACCGAGACAACCAGGATCGCTCCATCAACGACTCCTCGCCTCGACAGCAACATCGACCGAGCTGCCCCTTCGACCGAGATTACCTGGCTACCTCGGCGTGCTGCCTCTACCCCGACATATCCACGCCGCCGACATCCCAGCTGCTACCTCGTCAAGTACAGATGCCCTGCCATCCCCAGAATATCCGGAAGACAGGACACGGGACTTGGCTACAGTGCCAGCGATGTGACGAGAGTACAACTGATGACGCTTGTACAGTGGTGACAAGACCCCAGTGGTCATGTCATGTGCAGTGTCTAGTGGGCCACCCCTTTTCCCCTGGGCTCTCCCTATATAAAGAGCACCAGGGGGAGAGCTCTCCTCAGCTCCTGCGCGGGCTCACTCCCTTCTTCTCCCCCCGCTCACATGGAGCTCCTCCTAGCTAAGACCTCTGAGAGGCAATCTTCACCCAGCTCGTGGAGCGTTTGTACCATCCGTATACAGAGGGAAATATACACAGAATAGGCTAGATGCTGCAGTAGGGGTTTTATCTCCTCACGAGAGCCCTGAAGCAGGGTAAATCCTTGTGTTCGTCTGTTTGTCCGTGTGTGCTCTTCAGCGCGCTATCCCTCCCCGAATCCTCTAGCGTCCATCGGCCCCAAACTTAAGCCTACCCCTAGGCATCTGTTGTTTCATACGACGACAGTTGGCGCTCACCGTGGGCCTCTAGTGGCGCTTGCTGGAATAAATTCGGACGGGACCTTTTTTGTTAACTCGGGGACTCGACTCCGACATCATTCCCGAGTTGACTTGGTCAAATCCGGGTTGACATAGCCAAAACCGACATAGGAATAGCCAAAACCGACATATCCATGTCTTGTCGACACTGGAAATCCGGCATATCCATGTCCTGACGACACTGTTCATCCGACATATCCATGTCCTGGCGACACTGTCCATCCGAGGTGTCCTGGAAATCCGAGGTGTCCTGGAAATCCGAGGTATCCTGAAATCTGACATATGCTGATATGCTGGTAAATCCGACATATGCTGATATGCTGGAAGTCTGAGTTGTGCTGGAAATCCGACATATGCTGATATGCTGGTAAATCCGACATATGCTGGAAATCCGACATATGCTGGTATGCTAGAAATCCGACATATGTTGGTATGCTGGTAAATCCGAGATAAGGTTGGGAAATCCGAGTTAAGGCTTGAAAATCCGAGATAAGCTTGGGAAATCCGAATTAAGGCTTAGAAATCCGAGTTGAGGCTTGGAAATCCGAGTTAAGCTTGGGAAATCCGAGATAAGGCAGGAATCCGACATATGTTGGTCAAAGCAAACGTACAGGTGGCTCAAACCAGGATATTGGTGGCTCAGGCCAACATATTGATATCCATGCCGGCATCAGCGTCTTCCTCGACTTCTCCCACAACATTGCCTCGTAAGTATCATTTATATGTCTGCATCGCTCTTAGATAGTCTCGAACAGTACTCGGGGACTGCCCCTTCCTGCCATGCATAGTTGTTTCCCCCGGGAGCAAGATGTCTTGACCCGGGGACTGGACAGCCAGTTAGTGTTGTTTTATCTCCTAGATAAGAAAAGTGGCTCGGGGACTCGGTTGAGTCCGAGTCTGTGTCCTGTTGCATAGTTTTGCTGCTAGAAGTAACTGCCGTCGTTTGCTAGACTTATGTTTATCTGTTAAATAGAGTTGTTGTTCCTGTTAAATATTCATTATATATATGCTTGAACTAACATTGAAAGGTGATATCGGTTTTACCGAGAGGATATTCATTTCCGAGATCATGGTTTTATTGGTTGTCTTGAATTACCCAGATTATTATAGCATTATCGGTATTCTCCAGATCGCCGTTTATTTCGGTTTACAGCTATATCTCAATATCACCTCATACCTCAGATCACCGTTTATTTCGGTTTGCCAAGATATCACGGCATTTATCTCATATCATCAAGTATCTCTTGATCGCTGTCTTTATCGGCGTAATCAATTATCATGATTCTTCCGTTATCCGAGTTTACCAGAGTATCATAGCATCATTATCTCGGCATAATGAGTCAAAAGGTATCTGATCTCACTGAGTGTTACGGGTTGAGTGATGTCTCAACTCGTCATCTGACAAGTGCCCATAAAGGCAAAGTGTCAGATTTAGCAATTGATGGCTATATGTTGGTTCAGCTAAGGCTGCCAACATATCTTTCCGGTAAAAACCGGCATGAGGCAAATACCCATGATGGCAAAATGCCAGTTCAGCCATTGATGGCTATATGTTGGTGCAGCCAGCGCTGCCGACATATCTGTGCGGCAAAAGCCCAGAGTGGCTAAAAACCGACATAAGAAATATGCCCAGAGAGGCCGAGATACCGAGACATATGAGATATGCCCAGAGAGGCCGAGATACCGAGACATATGAGATATGTCCGTGCAGACATATGCTCCGAGACATATGAGATATGTCCGTGCAGACATATGCTCCGAGACCTATGAGATATGTCCGTGTAGACATACGCCTTCGGTAATGCCCAGAGTGGCTGAAAACCGACGTATAAGAGATATATGAGACATGCCCATGCAGGCAGCTTGAGATTATTTTTTCTGATGATGGTTCTTGTTGGTTTCGATAGTGTCTGTGTTGACATCAACTCTGTGATACCTTGTTTAGGGAAGTCTGTGCGCGACTCTGCGAGTCCCCCGCAGCCTCGGGGACTAATGTCGGGGATGTAACCCCGGGTACCCCAGAGTTGGTGGTGCTGTTGAATTACTAGAAGAGACAGCAAAAAGATAAATAAAAGATTAGGGAAGAGACAGGAAAAATAGTCTAAACCGACATATTCCTGGCCCAACCCGAGATGACAGTTGCTGGCCCGAAACTGCTGTTAACTCGGATGGGCCGAGTTGCCTTACCTCGGGGCGACGCCGATCTACCCGCCGCACCCCAGCACTGGGCCGAGATCCCTTAGCCCCGGCTGAACCAGGGTTCATATATCTCGGCTGGGTCGGCCTGTTGCCTCGGCTGGCCCGAGGCCTGCGTATCTCGGCAGGCCGAGTCACCCAGCAGCCTCGGCTGGGCCAGGCGTTACCCCGGGACGGGCCGAGCTCCGCTTTGACCTCGGGCGGGCCAACCTCGCCTCAACTCGGTTGGGCCGCTCCTTACCTCGGGCAGGCCGGCGTGTGTGTGGTGGACCGAAGCTTGATGACCGAAGCTCGGCAGGCCGCTCGACGCCTCGGCAGGCCGCTCCACGCCTCTACCTCGGATCGGGCCGAGGCTCCCGTGGCCGTCGTCGCTCGTTGAGGCTTCCTCGACCGAGACGTCCCGCTGTCCTTCGCTCGGTCGTGCGTGACCGAGATCGCCAGCGACACTGGAGTACTACCTCGACCGAGACAACCAGGATCGCTCCATCAACGACTCCTCGCCTCGACAGCAACATCGACCGAGCTGCCCCTTCGACCGAGATTACCTGGCTACCTCGGCGTGCTGCCTCTACCCCGACATATCCACGCCGCCGACATCCCAGCTGCTACCTCGTCAAGTACAGATGCCCTGCCATCCCCAGAATATCCGAAAGACAGGAGCTAGAAGACAAGGACAAGGGACGTGGCTACAGTGCCAGCGATGTGACGAGAGTACAACTGATGACGCTTGTACAGTGGTGACAAGACCCCAGTGGTCATGTCATGTACAGTGTCTAGTGGGCCACCCCTTGTCCCCTGGGCTCTCCCTATATAAAGAGCACCAGGGGGAGAGCTCTCCTCAGCTCCTGCGCGGGCTCACTCCCTTCTTCTCCCCCCGCTCACATGGAGCTCCTCCTAGCTAAGACCTCTGAGAGGCAGTCTTCACCCAGCTCGTGGAGCGTTTGTACCATCCGTATACAAAGGGAAATATACACATAATAGGCTAGATGCTGCAGTAGGGGTTTTATCTCCTCACGAGAGCCCCGAAGCAGGGTAAATCCTTGTGTTCGTCTGTTTGTCCGTGTGTGCTCTTCAGCGCGCTATCCCTCCCCGAATCCTCTAGCGTCCATCGGCCCCAAACTTAAGCCTACCCCTAGGCATCTGTTGTTTCATACGACGACAATCGTTGTTGTAAAGACTCCGGATTTCGCCTCGAAGGATTTCGATAGTGGAAGGTGAACCAAACCTTTGTGGTGCGGTTCATCGGAGAAGAAGGTGAAACCTTTGTGGTTGTTGAACCATTGTGTTGGTTCACACCTCTCCAACGAGACGTACTCCCCTAAAAAGGAGTAACTCGAGAATACATCCTCGTCTCCTCGTGCCTCGGTTATTTCTATACCCGAACTCTTTACTTATGCACTTTACATTGTGATAGACTTCGTGCTTGAAGTATTCTCTATTGCTATCACTTTGTTGGTTGTCTTGCTTAGCATAAGTTGTTGGTGCACATAGGTGAACCTAGTTTATTTAGATAGTTGGCTTGTTAATTTAAACACCTAGTTTTATTCTGCAATTATCAAGCCTAATCCGGAAAAGTTTTAATCGCCTATTCACCCCCCCTCTAGGCGACATCCTTATCCTTTCACCCTCACACTAAGTGTATTTATCGCCACCGGTTCGCTCCATCCTCATAGATTCCTTCTCCACTGTGCCTCCCTGCCGGCCTCCGAGGCGTCGCCGACGCCATCTCGGTTGGTGGGTGGTGGCGGCAGGAGACTGGGATAAGGAGAAGAGGAGCACCGACAAAGTGAAGGGGGATGATTCTGGTAGGAGCAGTGTCACCGGTGACCGTCGGATGTGGGATACATAGGAGAGCAATCACAACCGCTAGCCATGGGAAAAAAACCGAATCAAGAGAGTCACATGAAGATAAAAGGAGAAGAAGAGGAATAAAATGAGAACCCGCGTGAGTTGTTGCGTATGTCCACGGTTACCTGGAGAAGAGCCGTTCCTCTCATAGATGATTCCGTGGTAATGTCTATCTATACATTTCATAAAGCAAAACCTAATTAATGCATATGCATTAATTATTGTCTATCTCAACATAAATGCTAGTTATCCATATCTTCCATTTTCTTATTCAATCAGTTATCCATATCTTGTTTCTAAAAAAAGTTATCCATATCTCTACACATCATCTATTACTTCGACCTCCCATTTGTTAAATAATTTATAATACACATTCATTCATGTCTAGAAAATTTAATATCTCACCCAGTAGTAAAATACTTCACCAGCTACTGTACATTACATTATATCTTTTATGGTAAAATATAATCGAAAATAAAATAATAAGCCGTAGTAGCACGAGTGAACGCGGCGAGGTATAAATTGTCGGTCGCATCCGATCCAGCCAGAAAGCGACCGCGTCCGCCCCCACAAATCCCACACGCTCCCTTCCCGCGCACGCCACAGGGGCGGACCCAAGTACACTTGAGTGGGGGCCTATGCCCACACTCGAAATTTCGAATTTCATTAGTATTTGTTCATATTTGAAAGGAAAAAAATTAAAATCCTGCAAATTTGTTCAAGAAATGCCCCCACTCAACTGATGTGCCCCCTCTCAATATTGTTTCTGGGTCCGCCCCTGGCACGCCACCGACGCGGCGAGGGATTCCGATGGCCGCCGGCGGCGGAAGCGGCGGCGGAGGCCGCCACTGGCTGGCGGATGAGGCGCCCGGCTTCCGCTCCGACATGCTCGAAAAGCTGTAAGCGACCCCTTGCTCACACTCCTCCCTCCCCCATGTCCCTTTGTCCGCGCCGCTCCCATGGCTAATCCTTTCCCGACTGGTTCCCGCGCGCGATCGTCAACCTGGTAGCTCGATTTTCCGGTGGGTTCTCAGTTTCCGTCCGGATCCAGCCTCTGCCCCTGGTTGGATCGAATGGAATTTAGCGGATTTGGTCAGGGTTAGGGTTTCCGCACAGCTAACGCCTGACGGGGGTTGCTTCAAGCTAAAGCTACACATTTCTTCCCCATTCCTGGTTGCTGGCTGCTGCCGCTATGCGATTTAAAATGGGCAGGCAGCAGGCTTTATTTGTGTGTCCCTGCTTAATTCAATTGAACATCAGTCCATGCCCGGATGCCCCTACCTGCACGCTTGGTGTTTGGAAGATATTTTTCTTACTAATTTGGCAGACTGGTTTAGCTGGTTACCTCTATATGGTAAATAGATTGTTCTTGCTTAATTTGACGATGTGTCTCGGCTGTCAGCACACATTTTAATGTATCAAAGGTGGGTTTTCAGAAAATTGGAAAGTTTTCTATGCTACTTGGTGCCATGATCGCATTTATATATATTTTGTGTGCATTGTCATGAATGAGTTATTTTTGTATTAATGGTTAATTGTGAGTCCGGATCGCAAATACATATGTTGAGCACAGAGTGTTGTTATAATACAAACTGCTGCATGGATGTATGATCTTAACCCCATTTCTTTCTAATTCTGTTCAGAACCATCAGATTGGCCCCATTTTATCAGCCTAGGTATGAGCCTTATTCCCAGGAGGCCCAAATTATCGTTGCGAAATTTGAGGAGGACGCATTCAGTGGGACCAACAGTAAGGTGTGTTTATCCAATCGTGGTTTGATGCACTAGTCGATTAGCTTTTTCCTGTCATGTTTCACAGGAGAATATCTAGCATTTCCATGTTATGTATACACTTATGTGTTTCTGCTATTTAATCTGCTAACTCAAGGAAGCAATGTTATAAAGCTGCAGCTATGCATTGGTTTTTTTGTTACTTGGCTCACAGTTGAATTTGATTCGTTCTTGTGTCATGCTGTCATTGTTTAATTTGATTTTCAAATGTCCAGGACGACTACATAAAAAATATATCAGACAAGTTGCTCAGTTTTGAGAGAACAAGAAGTGAAGCACTAAAACGACGAATGCAGTCACGTAGCCAATTGCAACGGACTAATGCAGCACAGGCTTTACCGGGAGGCAATTCCTCTGTAATGCCAGAGGCGACGATGGTGGCTAGTCCAAGGCCAAATTCTCAGCCTATGACACCTAAAACTTCAGGCCTAGTGTCAAACCAGCACATGGTTTACTCTTGCACGCCAAACACACAGAATGAGATTGAGCAAAAGCACCCTGGCATGATGGCAAATGTGGATCGATGTCTAAACGTTCAGCCCAGCACAGCGATTGCTACAATAGGGCAAGGTGTCCAACCTGGTCCACAGCCGATGCAATCAGTTGCTACTCAGAGTCAGATTCAATATCCAGCCAGGCAACCGCAGGCTCTAAACGTTGGTAGGCAGCAGCAGCAGCAGCAACTGACAAGGATGAATCAGCAAACTTTGGGAGCCAAACAACAAGAGATGGACATGCAAAGGTACCACATGCTTGGAGCCCAACAAGGCGATGCCTCTAAGATACAGGTCAGTCAGCTTGGAGGACGGAATGTTCTGCAGGATGGTAGGCAGACAGATATACTACAATCATCGTTCAAGGCATGTAAATCTGAGCCTATTACCCCACCTCTTCAACAGATTAGTGGTGCTCAACAAAGCTCTTTCCTTCGTCAGAAGTCTCAGATTCCAGGTACTGACAGCTGCTTTATTCATCAAAAACTGCGAATGTCATAAAACTTTATTCAATGTTTGCCTCTGCCTTTTATTTTATATTTTTCGCAAGTTACAGTGTTTTTATTTCAGTTACCATGGGGAGGGCTACAGAATGTGACATAATGGAGAAAATGTTTTGCCAGGTGAGAATCTGTTATTTTATATATGTCACTTAATCTTTAAGTATATCCTAGTATGGATTAGTTATGCATAATTTGTTGCGTAAAAACAGTTTAGTCTTCTAAGATTCTTGTAGATATAACAAGTGCCAGTTTTATTGTCCATGTATTTCGACACAGAAGCATTACTAACTGGATGACTGAATCTCATTACTGAGTTTTTTCGATGATTATTTTGTTAAATTTGAACAGCTCAGGCTAATAATGTTGCTGCAATATTCCATTGCAGATCAAGTCTTGGAAGGATGCCTATTATTCGCAGTTTGTGGAACTGGGTCGGAGATTTGCTGTTCGAACACTAACAGAGGTCATCTGTCCTTTTTCTATGATGATCTTCATCCATTGATAATTTGGAGCGAATCTCTGTCACTTACACCCTTTGTTCCATCTCCATTCAGGAAGAATTGTCGTCACTACCAGGAGCCAAAGCTAATGATTACAGAAAAAGAGCAGATTCGTCAAAGGAATCAGAACTATATTGAATTTCTTGCTGCTGAGGAAAAGTGATATGCACGAGGGTTTCAAGTTGGAGTTCCCCAAGTACGAAAGGCACATAAATAATTTGCTGGGTTTTATGGAGAAGACTAAAGCTTGCAATGCAAAGGTGAATACAGGATATCAGTTGCAGAATTGTGGTGAGCAGCCTCAAGTCATCAATCTTACTGGCAATGCATCCCCAATCCCTGGTGGTAAAAGGTTGGTAATAGTGATAGCTTTGACAAAAGTGGAGATATTACACGATCAACTCTTTTGTTTGATGCAATTCTATGTATTTTCCCCTCAAATATCAAAATAGAACGCTAATAAATACTCCATCAGACAGCTCCGACTGCTACCTTTGCTTCTGAATCTACAGAACATGTCATCCTTAATAAAATGAAGTACTAGTAATCAAATGTTTCATTTCTTCTTAAAGTAACTTTCATTTTGTAGTGATCATTATTGATTATAATTATGTTCACTCTTTCATTATTTAATATGTTTAATGCCCATTTTTCAGAAGTAACCATGAGATATGTGCGTAATGCCCATTATTTAATATGTTTATCCTTTCTCCATTACAGTAGACAGCAAAAGCAATCTGCGGATGCAAGCATTTTGCAGTCAAGGCAAACAACTACGGCTAGAACACCACCAGCTCATCAGCATAACAATCACAACCAATTGTTAGGAATAGCAAGTCCTTCTTCCTCGATCAGTTCACCAGGAACATCGCAGTCTTGGTCTACCAGTATGCTTGATTTCTTGACCCCCTCACCAGTCGCGAGGCCAATGGTTGCACCAGATTCACCCTGTGCTCCAATGATGTCCACATTCTCAAAGGACGTTGACAGCATATCTCCCTTCTTGTTGCACGACAATGTAGCAGCAGCACCACCAAAAGCAAATAGTTCTAACCAAGTCACTCCTACTAAACAGACAACGTCAGCTTCACCACTTCAGGAAGAGATAGCAGCTGGTCAAGCAGAGGGTCAGGCACGGGGTGGAGACAAAACATCGGTGACTAAGAAGCCCATCGATCGCCTAATTGACGCGGTAAGTGTACCAGATTACCCAGGTCAGTCGCAGTTCTTGAATTGTTGCAACCCTTTATACTGACAGTTCCATGCTTTTCTCTGTATGTAACATCAGATGAGGTCTTCATCACCGGCAGCGCTACGTAAATCAGCTAATTCAATCTGGTCTGTCCTTAGCATCAGTGACATTGTACCACCTGGGAAAATTGGCACAATTTTGGATTGCAAATCCTCTCAACAGCAGCAGTTTGGTGGATCTAAAAATGTGAACAAAATGAAGCGTGTTTTCAATACTACATCATCATGCTCTGAATCGCTACTATCAGGAAGTATTGATAGAAGTTGCATGTCATTTGAGTGCGACACCTCGGACTCTGGATCGAGCGGCGAAATAAGCATCAAGAGGCAGAAAACATAACACATTTGGTTCTTAAGTTGCCAATCCAGTGCCATTTCTTCTCTGTTTGTCATCACTTTGTAACAGTCTGACATGCTTTGAATATTTCTTTGCAGAATGTTAATGATGCTCTGTTGGAAGAGATTAAATCTGCTAACAGCACACTGATCGATACAGTGATCAGCATATGTGATGACTATAGAACGGATGGGATTGCCTCATGCAATGGCGGGACAACGATCAAACTTTCTTACAGCGCCGTGTCGTTTTCACCTACCGAGAAATCACTCTTTACAACATCTGAAACGGTATTTTTGTTTTCAGAGTTCAGACACTTGCTGCACGTTACACCACATCATGTAGGTACCTACCACAATGCACTGACTGACTCTCTGACTGATGCAGTCTCTTGTCTTGCCCACGAAGCTGTTCATTCCTCCAGATTACCCGAGTAGCTCTCCGGTGCTTATCAACCGCGAAGGGGATGAGGTGCTAAGGTGAGCTGAGCCTGTTCATGCTTGTGTACTACTACCGATCATCCGAATCTGCCCCTGCTTCACAATAGCTTCCGCTACCTGCAGGAAAAATTCCTGTGCCATCTCGGCCTCAGTCGACGCGGCGTTCCGGCACGTCCTTGGTGATCTCCTGGAACCCCGGTCAATCATGGAGACAGCCAGGACGTGGGATGCGTGCGTGCGGAAGGCCGTGACGGAGTTTGCGCAGCGGCACGGCGGAGGGACGGTCAGCTCCATACTTGGCCGGTGGGAGAGATGTGTTGCGGCATGAGAGTAGGATGCCATCTGTGGCTTGTTTGCTGTAGAACAGAATAGTGAATACACAGTAAGGTGAGTTCATGCTCATTACTCCCTAGACGGTAAGGGATCATAACCATCTTTGGTACAGGCGGTCAGGCGTAGTGGTAGAAATGTATGGACCTCGGTTTCAACATGTGGAGATCGATTTGCCAAGTAGATGCAAAATGTTGTTTTGGAAGTGATAGATTTAGAATGGTGATCACCAATGGATGCATTGGAAGGAGAAGATTTTGCAACTATAGACTCTGAAACGAGGAACAAGAAAAACGAGCAATTGTACCTTTGTCTTTGCTGACATTTCATGTTCTATTTGAAGAGTTTACATGCTTTTGAGAATTGTCTTTTCAAACTTATTCTGACGGGACAAGAAAAACGACGCCCGATGTGGTAGTGATAAACGGATCATGAGAACATCAGTTTTACCGGTATCTTATTTTGTTTACAATTTTCACATATATTTTGAACTGCTAGTGTTTTTATCGGTTGGAAAGTAAAGCTAGATATATATATGTATGATGACCATCTGATACAAAAAAAAAATGCTGCTGCCGAATCCACTAACCCACCTCGCGTGGGCAATAATGATGCGTAAAGAAAAGAAGCGGGCCTGATGTTGACCTGACAACTATAATCCCACAATCGAAGTCTAGAAAAACCACTTACACTGTGTTAAATATTTTTTGGAAAGTAAGCTAGGTTTTAGTTAGCAAAATGGCTAGCTGAAAAACGTTCGGTTATTTCGTTTAAAAGTCGCATACCAATGTCATCTTATTCTTACATATGGTACGTACTATATGCATGTGTTTCATCGCATGCAAATGAAAAATGAGATGCAGATCAGTTGCAGGCACAATAACATGTCAAGATCTACACGGTTCCACTACGTCGTGTGACGCGCACGGAAAGCGGCTTCTTCATCACCTTGAAGAACCCATCCAGCTCCGTCAGGTCGACGCCGCCGGTGCAATCCTCCGCCGACGGCGCCCACTCAAACTCCCGGACGAGCGCGGCCAGGAAGCACTTGATGTTCAGCATCGCCTGGCTCGTGCCGGGGCAATGCCTATGCGCCGCGCCGAACGGCATCACCCTGATCTCCTTGGGGCCCGGCGTCGGTCCAATGCCCTCCGCCTCGCCTCCGGCCAGGAAACGCTCTGGCAGGAACTCGTTGGGATTCGTCCACGTCTTAGCGTCCCTTCCGATCTTACCTGCAATGAACTGCACCCTCAAGCCGTTGGCCGGCACGGCCGTCGCGCCAACCGCGGCTGCGCCCTCTCCGTGGACGCCTCGTAGGATAAACGGCACCGACGGGTGCATGCGGAGGCTCTCGAGCACCACGGCGTTAAGGTACGGCATGCCGCGGAGGGTCTTAGTGGAGAGCACGCCGGCACCATCGATCTCGTGACGCAGCCTATCCTGGATGTCCGGCTTGTCCACGAGGTGCGCGAGGGTCCAGTCCAAGCAGGCCACGACCGACCCCGAGGCGGCGCCGAGGAACTCCGAGATGAGGCTCACCAGCTCGTCGTCTCGGAGCGCCCGGCGGTCGACGTCATTGTCCGGGACGCGTAGGTCAAGCAGCGAGTCGACGTACGGATCGGCGTTGCCACCGGCGGCGCTGCAGCCTCGCTGCCTCCGTGCATCGATGAGCGGGAGGAACAGCTTGGTCTGCCGGTCGAGGAAGGTGAATAGCCGGCCATCCAAGCCGCCTCCAGTTCATGATCTTGCACAGCGTCGAGCCGTCGAACACGGGGTTGAGCTCCCCCATGGAGATGATGAAATCTTGTATCACGAGCTCCATGGCGCGGATGTGGCACCCGTCGACACCGTCACTGAAGCACAGGCGCGCGATCAGCCCGAACACGGCGGCGTTGATGGGCTGACGGACGGCGAGCACCTCTCCGCTGTTAGCTTTGCCCAAGGATCAATCACATCAAAATATCACGAACACAACGCACTCAAAATCTTATCGCCAAGGGCTCGTATCGTGCCCTTTGTTTTTCTTTATTTTCTCAATATATCTCGGTACAAAACTCCCGTAGCCTCTTGTGTATATATACACAAAGCAAACCGACTCACCTCCTAGTACTACTCAGACTAGGACATATCTAATACCATCGGTACATAGATCCTGCGCACCCTTCCCTCTTCGCTACTGTGGAGAGGGGCGATATTTCTGGAGACGCCTGGTCGCCGCGCTCTCGCCGTCGCCGATCCGTGGGATCTCTCTCCCCCCGTCCGCTCCGGCGGCGGGTGGGTGGGGGATCCCCGGATCCCTTCGTGTAAATAGAGTAGGGGCGAGTGGGTTCCCGCCGGCGGCGCTGTGGAGGTGGTGGTGCGGCCGGTCGGGTGTTTGCTGTCGTCGACCTTCCTCTTCGGCGGTGGAGCTCCGGTGGTGCTTCGTCGCGGGGTCGTCGACTTGTCCGTGCTCGCGGGTCCCCGGATCCGCCGTGCGCGGTCCTCCCTCTCCGGTTGCTGCGGTGCGGCGGCGCCGAGATCGTATTGCGGGAGGGAGGAAGGGAGGCTCCAAGTCAGAAGCTTCGCAGGTAAGTGGCAAGATGGCGGAGGATCTGTGGCTCTGGCCCCAGATTCGGTGCAGCTTGAGCTCGGGGGCCGCCCCCGGCCGATTCTCGTTCATCGTCGACATCCCCAGCTCCTCGGAGTTGGTGGCTCCTGCGGCTCACAAACGCCTCCGGGCTAGGGGCTCTGCTGCTCCACGGGAGATCGATCTTGGCGGCGGCGTCCTTAGTCGGCTTCGGCGGTGCGGGATTCCGGCGTTTTTCGATCTGGAGGTTGAAGAAGGAGAGAGCAAGCTTTGCTGTTCTTGGTTTTCTCTGCTTCCTTTCTTCGTGTATGCTTGTTTGGATTTTGTAATCTTTTCTGGATGAATACAAGTATGTACATTACAACAAAAAAAATAATACCATCGGTACATGCAAACTGACTATTAATCCAACTAGTACTACCACGTACTTGCTATCTAGGAAACTATCTAAAATCACCTAGCTAGGAAACTAACTCAACTTGACACTTTCCAAAACTAGTACAACTAGTTTGGATTATTTCAACATTCTCCCCCTAATCCAAACTTGTCGTCTCCTCGTGCTTTTCATCGTCTTAACTCACTACAGCTTCACAACTCGATGACTCAACTCAACGTGTCCTCCGGATTACCAGCCCACGCTGCCGCATCTTAGCGTGCCACATGCAGACTAAACGCATAGCCTCATGCAGGTAACTCATCTTAACCGGTTCGCATCCATCTTCACGTTGGTCTTCGTCTTCTGGTCGAGACACGCAGATAGCCACCCACCATCTTGTCTCCGCGCACGTCTTCGCTCCTTGGAGATACACCTTCATTGGAACACCTCGACCGTGACGTCTCACGTCTTCGTCCCTTGGAGATACAGCTCACTGGAGTGCCTCGACCATGACGCGCTTCCGCTGCAACGAACTCCCGCAGACCAGCACTTGGACACAACTTCACACTTTATCCTTGTTGTCGGTGACGCATCTTACCGAACAACACTCACGTCTGGCGGCAACACAACTCTTCATGTACGCGCAACACATCTTTCCGTACATGAGTTCGCCGGAACTTGTTACCTTTGCCCAAGATCGAACGCACGATCTCGCGGCAATTCCACTGGTCCAGCGGCAACACAACTCGCCGTATACGGACAACACAACTTCCATATACGAACTCGCCGGAACTTCAATCATGAACGGAACCGCAAGGACACAATATCCTTTTTCTGCTCGCTCCTCCATAAATTTTCTCCGTCAGTAACACAACTGCCGCAGAAAAAACGCAACCATAAGCTCTTAGACGCATCTTTGCAAGAACTCATGCACCACACCTTGACGATCTACTTCATACTCCCCTAGAGATCTTGACGAGATTTTACGGTGCCGCACCTCGGCACCACCGCTCTCACCAATGATCATCTACCTCCACCACCTTGTTGACGACATCTCCCCGCCGTCTCCCTCTGTGTCGCTCCGTCACACCACGATCGCCCGCCCCGAGGCGCTATTACGGGTTGCCTCCCCGGGGCAAGCGCTTCAGATTCTTGACCTCGCTCTGATACCAATTGTTGGGTTTCGCCCACGGATCAATCACATCAAAATATCACGAACACAACGCACTCAAAATCTTATCGCCAAGGCTCGTATCGTGCCCTTTGTTTTTCTTTATTTTCTCAATATATCTCGGTACAAAACTCCCGTAGCCTCTTGTGTATATATATATACACAAGAAACAAACCGACTCACCTCCTAGTACTACTCAGACTAGGACATATCTAATACCATCGGTACATGCAAACCGACTATTAATCCAACTAGTACTACCACGTACTTGCTAGCTAGGAAACTATCTAAAATCACCTAGCTAGGAAACTAACTCAACTTGACACTTTCCAAAACTAGTACAACTAGTTTGGATTATTCCAACATCCGCCGTCCCGGACCTGCGCAGACAGGTCGGCGACGAGGGCCTGTATGGCCTTTTGCTGCAACGGGGCGAGGGAACCTAGGCGTGACGGGTGGAGGATCTTGGCCGTGAGGTTGCACCGGAGGGCGCGCCAGTGCGAGCCGTAGTCCACCGTGGTTATGTTCTCGTTCCTTTTACCGTGGAGCCCGGTGGCCAGGACCACGGGGAAGATGGCGGCAGGACGGTGTTATATGCCTGCTTAATCAACACTCCAATTCGGCATACAACGCTCAACAATTCACGAGAATCTGGGCAAGGGATACAGCTAGCGTCACGCGTAGCAGGTGAACTCAGCACGCAGGCTGGAAAGGAAGAAGAGAGAAGTCTGAAGACTTGTTACTACTGAATTCATCGATGCCCGACTCTTGCGGGTGGTTGCCTGATATGCTACACCTCTCCTTGCGACTTGGTCTCCGCTGGCAAGTGGGCCCTCTTCGGCAGTCTGCGTCGCTTGCCTCTGGCCTTGCTCTGCTCCATTTCCGTCATCGCATTCGTCAGCAACGGCATCGTGACATTACCCCCCAGAAGACACGGCCTGTCCCCAGGCCGTCGATGACGGGTACTTCTGCATCACAGCGTACAGCGGCTCCCAGGTGCGGAAGTCTTGCGGCATTCCTTCCCACTGGATGAGCAGCTGGGGAACGAGCTTGTTTCCACGACGAATCTCCCTGTCGGCGCAGACGCGGACTGGGCGCACCGCAACGTTAGTCAAGGAGTAATTTGGCAAATGCTTGCAAACCTGTGTATCGTTGGAGACGGCCTTGTTGAGCTGGGAGACATGAACTACAGGATGGATGCGAGCAGAGGGAGGCAGCTGCAATTTGTACGCCACTTTGCCCACACGCTGAAGTACCAGGTATGGCCCGAAGTACTTGAATGCCAACTTCTGATTCGAGCGAGGTGCCACCGATGTCTGCACATAGGGTTGCAATTTCAGATACACACTGTCACCCACAGCAAATTCTCGCTCCGACCTGTTTTTGTCCGCTTGGCGCTTCATTCTGCTCTGGGCACGGGCAAGGTGTTGACGAATCACAGGAATCATTTCTTCTCATTCCTTGATCCAAGCGTCCAACTCTGTGTTGCCCGTGTCTGAGGTTGCAGTCACACCAAACTGTCTTGGTTGTCTGCCAAACAGTACTTCGAAAGGGGAGCGACCCAAGGCTGTATGCACTGTGGTGTTGTACCAATACCCCGCCTGGGGAAAGCCATTTTGCCCAGTTTTTTGGTTTAGCTTGCACTGTGCACCTGAGGTAGGTTTCCAGACATTGGTTCACCCTTTCCGTCTGGCCATCAGTTTGGGGATGGTATGACGAGTTCATGTTCAAAGTAGTATCTGCCAGTTTAAACAGATGTTGCCAGAACCCACTGACAAATATTTTGTCTCTGTCGGAAATCAGGACCTTAGGCATGCCATGGCGACAGTATACATTGTCAACAAATGCTTGGGCCACTGTTTGTGCTGTGAAGGGATGCTTCAGCGGTATAAAATGGGCATACTTGGAAAACTTATCCACTACCACCATAATTGTGTCGAATCCATTGGATTTGGGCAGGCCTTCGACAAAATCAAGTCCAACGCTATGCCACGCATCTGGAGGTATCGGCAGTGGTTGCAACCTGCCCGGCATCTTCACCTTCTCTGGTTTTGCTTGCTGACATGTGCTGCAAGACTTCACATATTGGATAATATCATCCTTCATGTGTGGCCAGTAGAATAATTTCTTGACTTTGTGATAGGTGGCCTGGATGCCCGACACTAGTAGGGAAGTGCCTTTCTATGGAATGACATTTTGTGGCGCACCAAATATCAATGCGCCACAAAAAATATTTCTGTGGCGCATTGGTTTTCGTGCGCCACAAAATTGCAAAATTCTGTGGAGCACGCAAAACCACATGCGCCACAGAAAGTCACATTTCTGTGGCGCATTGATATTTGGTGCGTCACAGAAGTCACATTGCTGTGGCGCATGGGTAGTGTGCGCCACAGAAAGTCTCATTTTTGTGGCGCACATGGCCAGGCGCGTCACAGAAATGTGACTTTCTGTGGCGCACCCACCTCCATGCGCCACAGAAATGTGACTTTCTGTGGCGCATGTGGTTTTGCGCGCGCCACAGAATTTTTTTCCCTCTCACGCATGCCTACCCCCCCTGTGGATCGCCTTTTCAGTTTTGCTCACAAGAAAAGAAAATGATAAAATCTTCAAAAAATAAAATCCTTTGACATGTAGTTAGGTTTTAGTGTCTACTTGGTATAGAAATTTTCAAATATGAATTTTGACCTTTTCTGCAAAAAACAGAAAAAAAAAGTTTGACCGGCCATAACTTTTGCATACGATGTCGAAAAAATTACGTTTAATATACCAAAAAAATCGTGAGAAAAATTGGAGCTCGATTTCACCCGGGTTTACCCGGTGAACTTTTCTCAGAATCGGCAAATTCCAAAAGAGTAAAAAGTTATTTCAAACAGAAGATTTTTATCTACAAAATCAAAAAAATAAAAAAAATTGGAAAAAAAATTCTGTGGCGCATGGTGATAGGTGCGCCACAGAATTGTTGGGCAGGATTCAAAATTCGAATCCCGCCTCTCCTACTCCTCCACTTCCTCTCCTCCACTTCCTCTCCCTCTCTTTCTCTCCTCTCTCCTATACTCCTCCACTTCCTCTCCACTTCTCCTTCATCCTCCTCTCCACTTCTCCTCCATCCTCCTCTCCACTCCTTCTACTCCACTTCTCCTCTCCACTTCTCCTCCATCCTCCTTCTCCTCTCCTCTACTCTCCTCTCCTCCACTTCTTCTCTCCTCCTCCTCCTCCTTCACCTTCACCTCCACCTCCATCTCCGGCGACCTCCTCCACCACCCCGGCGACCTCCGGCGATGCCCCCGGCGACCTTCGACGACCTCCGGCGACCTCCTCCACCACCCCGGCGACCTTCGATGACCTCCTCCTCCACCCGGCGACCTCCTCCGGTGACATCCTTCTCCAACTCCGGCGACCTCCGGCGACCTCCGGCGACCCCCATCCTCCACCCACCCACCTCCCGCGACTCCCACCTACGGCCAAGCCACCTACGGCCGTGGCCACGGGCAACACGGCCTCCGGCGAGCTCCAACAAAATTCCGGCGGCCAGATCTAGATCCAGATCTAGATCTGGCCGCCCTTTTTTTTGAAATTCAAAAAATAATTTTGTGGCGCACGGTGTGGGGTGCGCCACAGAAATATTTCTGTGGCGCACGGTGTGAGGTGCGCCACAGAAATTTGAACTTTTTGTGGCGCATGGTGGGCTGCGCCACAGAAATAACATGGTGGGCCGCGCCACAGAAATAACATGGCTGCACCCACCATGCGCCACAAAAAGGCTTTTTGGTGCGCCACTAAAAGGCCTTTTCCTACTAGTGCGAGTGACCTCCCAAGGCACTGCCATGGAGAGCAAGTAGCACAGCATCATGAGCAGCCTTGTGTGTGCCCAACCACACGCGCCCTTTATATCTGATGATACCATCATGCAGGAATATCCATGGTCATTTGACCCTGTCACAGCCAGCTCTGTTAGCAATTTTGTTGCTTGTTCATCATTGTGGTATCCTTCTAGCACTGTCTCTAGCCATTTTGGTTGCACAGCCGATATGGCATAAGTATGTGCGACGTGTGGACGACGAGATAGCCCATCAGCTGCACGGTTTGTGATCCCCTTCTTGTATACAATTGTATACTGCAATCCCATCAATTTGAAGAACGCCTTTTGCTGAATGGGTGTATTGAATTTGTGGTCACCTAAATGCACCAAACTCCTCTGGTCAGTGTGTATGGTAAAGTGTTTGTGTTGTAGGTAGGGCTTCCATTTTTCCACTGCCAGCAATATTGCCAGGCACTCCTTGTCATAGATGCATAGGGCCTGATTTTTGGGCCCTAGTGCTTTACTGAAAAAAGCTAGCGGATGTCCTTGTTGCATGAGAACCGCACCCACTCCTGTTGCACACGCATCGGTTTCGATCACAAATTCCTTGCTAAAATCAGGCATGGCCAACACTGGTGCTTGCACCAACGCATGTTTCAAAGTTTTGAAAGCATCATCTGTTTCAGGTGTCCACACAAACGGCACATTCTTGCACAACAATTGTGTCAGGGGTTTACAGATTATCCCATAATGCTTGATGAACTTCCTGTAATACCCTGTGACCCCTAGTATACTGCGCAATTGCTTGGCATTCAAAGGCACCGGCCAGTCTCGGACTGCAGCTATTTTATCAGGGTAAGTGGACACACCATGGGCTCCAATGATGTGACCTAGATATTCCAGTGACGTTTGAGCAAACGAGCACTTGCTCTTTTTGATGAACAGCTTGTGTTGTTTCAATATGGCAAACACTGCCTTCAAGTGTTCGGCATGTTCTTCTAGTGTCTTGTTGTATATCAAAATGTCGTCCACAAACACCAACACTGTTTCCCTGATGAGATGTGCAAAGATGGTGTTCATGGCTGCTTGAAAAGTTGCTGGAGCACAAGATAGCCCAAATGGCATTACTCGGAACTCATAGTGTTCACTGTGAGTTTTTAAAGCTGTCTTATGTTCATCTTGTTCTACCATGCGAATCTGATGATACCCCGAGTGTAGGTCCAATTTGGTGAAGTATTTTGCACCAGCCAGCTCATCCAGCAGTTTGTCGACCACAGGCATGGGATACCTATCCTTTACTGTCACCGAATTCAGGCGTCTGTAATCAACACAGAACCGCCAAGTCCCATCCTTCTTTTTCACCAGCAGTACGGGAGAGGCGAAAGGGCTCTGGCTGTGCTGGATGATTCCTTGAGCAAGCATGTGTTTGATCTGTTTCTCAATCTCATCCTTCTGCTGTGGCGAATATCGATATGGCTTCACATTTATAGGCTGGACTCCTGGCATGAGAGTGCTTTTGTGATCAAATTTCCTGTGTGGTGGTAATCCCTCAGGGGCTGCAAAACAGCCGTCGTTTTCTGCAATGATTTCCACAATGCATTGGGGAATTTCACTTCCTTTAGTGTCAGTAGCGCACAGCTCTATCACATGTGCCACTGCATTGTCAGCTAACAGCTCCTCCAATTCGAGTTCAATGATGGCAGTGCAGGAATTTGGTGCCTCTGACACTCCACGCACAGTTACTCTTTTCTCCCCTTGCTTGAACCTGAAGGTTTTCTTCTTCCAGTCTATCCACATGGGCCCAAGAGTATCCAACCAATCCATTCCGAGTATCATATCATAGTGTGGCAGGTCGAATACTCTGAAATCAGTGCAAAAGTTTGCTTTATGACACTTCCAATTGACATTCTTCACAGCAGTATTCACTTGTGTGGTCGCTCCATTCGCCACCGTCACTATTACAGCCGGTACATCCACTTTGGTTAGCCCCAATAACTCCACTGCATCTGAGCTAATGAAGCTCCCACAGCTGCCTGAGTCGACCAACAAGAGGACCTGTTTACCGTTGACCACCCCTTGTAACCTGAAGCTCTTCTTGCGGACAGTACCAGCCATGGCACACTCCGAGATGGAGCACACATGGATTCATCCGTACTGCTGCTGTCGGACTTGTCATCCTCATCGTCAGACTGCCATATTTTTAAAGCAGCCATCAGCTCCTCCATCATGTTCAGAGGTACTATGGCACTGCACTTGTGCCCTGGATGGAATTTCTCTCCACAGGTGAAACATTCCCCTCTTGCTCGGCGTTGAGCCTTCAGAGCTTGCAGTTTGGCATTCCATGGCGGTTTTGCTGATTGTTTCTGCTTCAATTCTTCAGGTGAGCCAGCCAACACTCCCATGTTTGTATTGGTGTGGAATGGCTTGAAATCATGCCGGAATCGCCCACTCGACGTGTGTCGAGCCTCCTCCAGCATCTCCTCCTGCGTTTCAGCCAAAGATAGAGCAGCATCAACAGTTCGAGGCTTATGCAAACGTATAGCTCTCTGAATATCTTTCCTAAGCCCACTAATGAATTTAGTGACAAAGAAAGCCTCATCATAATGATTGTTATGCACCAGCACCTTATGCCTAAGCTCCTCAAATTTTAAGAAATATTGCTCTACAGTTCCTGTTTGTTTGCAGCGTTCTAAAGCCTCTAAAGCCCTATGATGCTTGTCTTTGCCAAATTTAGCGTGCACAGCAACACAAAGCTCTTCCCAATTATCTATGTCATACTCGGCCTCAACATTTTGCAGCCATAAAGCAGCGTTACCAATGAAGTGGATGGTAGCATAGTTAGCCCATGTGCTGTGATCGACATCATACATAGCAAAATATTTCTCACATGTTTTCTTCCACCAGCGAGGATTTTCACCATCAAATTTTGGGAAATCGGATTTAGGTGGACGACTGCTACGGTGCCTACTATAGTGAGCATGCATTGGCGTGTCAAGATCATCCTCAACACCACCAGATCCCTCCCCTAAATTAAATGTTACTGGAGAGTGGCGAAAGGCACGCGTACCCTTTGCCAGGGCAGGTGCCATGGCCTGATGGCCACTGGTCACGGTGCCCTGATTCGATGTTGCAGCGCCGTGCCCATGTGGCCGAGGAGTGGCGTCGACACTTGAAGGGCGGTCAGCTTCCAGGATGGCCACGCACGTGCCCACCTCCTCAAGGGATTTGTGCATCGCCCGGAGCGAATCATCGATCGCAGGTGCCCAGTTGTTTAGGCCCTGGATGTTCTCCACAATTTTGCCCTGGCTGTGTGCCATGGCCTTCAACGAGTCCTTCACCGCCATCAGAGCGGAGCTTGTGTCGTCGCCTTGTTTGTTGAACAAGGTTGCCAAGGACTGGAGCTCGGCCTTTAAGTTGTCCATGTCGATGTTGTTGTCACAGATCGCCCACGTCTCCGCTTGTGACGCGAGGGTCTGCCTGCGAGCTCCGCCCCAATTGCTTACGGGGTCGGAAGCAACTTCGTCGGAATTTTACCAACCACGGCCTGGATCCGCGGTCAACCAAGAAATTCTCCCTGCTTCTACCGCCGCCACGCCGATCTGCTACCAGTTGTGCTCCACGCACCGCCGCCGGAGCTGATCTAGGAGGGGATTTTACCGGTCTCAACCCGAACCCGCCTCAGATCTCGCTCGCACCATCGCCACCCAACTCTCCCTCGATCTGGATGATTTTTGGTGTCAAATTGCTTGGAGAGAATCAGATCGAAGAGGCTTTGATACCATATGTTATATGCATGCTTAATCAACACTCCAATTCGGCATACAACGCTCAACAATTCACGAGAATCTGGGCAAGGGATACAGCTAGCGTCACGCGTAGCAGGTGAACTCAGCACGCAGGCTGGAAAGGAAGAAGAGAGAAGTCTGAAGACTTGTTACTACTGAATTCATCGATGCCCGACTCTTGCGGGTGGTTGCCTGATATGCTACACCTCTCCTTGCGACTTGGTCTCCGCTGGCAAGTGGGCCCTCTTCGGCAGTCTGCGTCGCTTGCCTCTGGCCTTGCTCTGCTCCATTTCCGTCATCGCATTCGTCAGCAACGGCATCGTGACAGACGGTTCGAGAAGGCGCTGGCTTTCTCGTTGAGCGCGCAGTGGGCGGCGGCGGTGTCCACGATCTGGTGGAAGGTCGTCTGAGCACGGTGCCGCATAGCGCTTCGCCGGGGAAAGACGGCGAGGCAGAGCAGGGTGGTGAGGAGAGCTCGAATCTCCATGGTTTCCATGGTATGACGTTAAGTTTGAAGCTTAATTCACACTAATGCTGCTTCTCTGTGTATGTGTGTATTATATAGACGTCCAAGCATTAGTGCATGCTCCTGGCTCCAACAACTGCTCTAGCTAGTACCTTGATGCACTTGATCGTTATCTTTCATCGTCTATAAAAAGCTAGACATATACCAACATTATGCACTATTATGGCATGTGATATATATAAGAATGTCAATTATTTACCTAGTCTATATATAAAAAGCTAGACATATACCATCATTATGCATTATTAATTATGGCATTAGATATATATAAGAATGTTGACTCTTCACCTAACAGTTGTTTCCAATAACAGGTACTCTTTATGCTTTTTTATATCAGTTTTATTTTTCCTTTTTATTTTATGTTTTGACAGTAATAATATAGGTTCACGTTTTTGAAAAATAAGAAGAGAAAAAATTCTTTCTTAAAATTAAAATATTCACATATGTTTAATAAATAATAAATGAGATTTATCATATTTGAAAGATTTTTCAAATATGAACATTTATGTTATTCGAATGATTTTTAAAATATGAACGACATTTATGTTATTTGAACGATTTTTCAGTATGAACATTTATTTAATTTTAACAAGTTTTTAAATATGAACATTTATATTATTTGAACGATTTTCAAATATGAACATTTATGTTACTCGAACGGTTTTCAAAAATACCTCCTATCGTTCCTAACCCTAGTGTAGCACTGAAATGGTGAACTAGAACGACTCGAGAGGGAGAAGATTTGCAAGTACATAAGGTCTAAACATGGCCACTTCAGGACTTTTTTTTTATTCAGATCTTGGGCTTGTGGCTAAATGTTACCACTAGAATTATTGGGTCTGATGGAATTTCCGTTTCCGTGGCCGTTCCACCGTAATACGTTGTTCCGTTTCCGCATAAAAGTTTCCATTTCCGTTCCACGAAATTTCCTTTCTGTATTTTCATTATGTTTCTCTTTTTACGCGGAAAAGTCAGAAAGTTTCCATTCCGTTTTCAAATCTTGGTGATCAAAAGCTAAGAATAAAAATGTCACATCATTTAACAGGTGTAGCTAAACTATCCCTGCCGCCGTCCATGAGAAGTGTGCACAAAGAAAATTAGTCAAGAATTGTTCACAAACCAAAACCATTTGCTTTATTTTTTTTTGTTGAGAAGAAGATAAGACCAAGCCAAACCACCGTCCAGAGGGTAGTGGGGCCCAGCGGATTTGTTTTACAAACGTCCCCCCCCCCCCCCCCCCCCCCCCCCCCCCGGGAGAGAGGCCGGGTTCCATTATTAAGCAATAACGGAACAAAGTTTTTCCCTTGCCCGCAGGCAAAAGTACAACGGGGAAACGAAAGTAAAAAAGTGTGCTCCTCAGAAGGAAGAGCACAAACGATCAAACTAAACAAGTTTTCTAAAAAATCGACCTGGGACAAACCCAGTCAGATAACGGAGCAGATGGTTATAAACCTCCAGCAAGACCAAAAACAAGCCTGGTGGGCACACCCGCCACAACACCAGCTCCCAGCAACTTCTGGCAGACTTTCAATTTGTACAACACAAATGATCAGGAGATACGGCCCTTGATGAAAACAGCATAACAGCTCACTGCATAACGACGTCGTTTGCTTCAGCTTCTTCAATCGTTGCTCCACGTCCACTCGCAGCCGCATCTTGACCCCTCACTGCCGTGTTCTGAATTCTGGCAGCACCTTCTTCCACCACGCTCCTCATCTCCCTTGTCTGAAGACCTGCCCAATACCGAAGGAAAGCACACATATAACAGATCAGCTCCACAGGGGACGATATGAATTTCTTTTCAAAACATGCTCTATTTCTAGTTTTCCAAATCGCCCAGCAGAAGGCAGCGATGCCAATAACATGCAAATTAGTCCCAGAGGGGAAAAACTCAGAAATCCAAGCAAAGAACTGTGTAAAACAAACAGGCCGAGTGTGTTCTCCAAAGGAAGCACTAACCACACTCCACATATAAACAGCAGCTGGACATTCGAAGAAAAGATGAGAAATTGTTTCATTAGCTGGGCAAAATCGACAAGAAAAATCACCCACCCACTTCCTTTTTTTCATGTTATCCTTAGTTGCAATTGCATCCGCGACCATGGCGACGGGGGGCGAACTGCCGGCGCCGCCGGCCTGATCTCCCTCAACAGGCGACCGCTCTCTGTACCGCGACCAGATCCGAGCTCCTCTCCGCGTCCTCTTTCCACCCCGAGGTCCAGCACCAGCTCTCGGGAGCACAGCGTCCCCCAACATCCTCGTCGGCCGTCAATGGCGGGCGGCTGACCGCCATGGCTGTGCAAGATTTGGAGGCTGCCCTCGGCAAGATGGCTGCTCCGGCACCTTCCGCCGCCTACGCCGTCGCGTCGGCTGCACCTTCCTCTCCGCCTCCCGTGCGCACCATGGTTTCGCTCACCTCTCCGGCTGAGCTTGGCGTCGTCCTGCCGCATGCAGTGGGCTGCTCCGGGCCCGTGGCCATGGTCTCTCTGGCGCCGCCTGCTGCAGCCCGCTTCCTCGCCGACCCGCTGGCCGCGGCCGCCCTTGTGCGCCGCAGGTCCGACCCGGGGATTCAAGGTCGGTTGGCCCGAGCTCACGTCTCCCGCTCTAAGCCTGGGACGGTGGCTCCTTCAACGGCGCCATCCTCTGAATCCACGCTGCCTCCGCCGTCTCTGGATGGGACCCCGCACCCGAGCTCTCGTGACGCCGACGCGGTGACCTCGGCTCCCTCGTCTGCAGAGTTCGTCCCCGAGGCGCCTTTTGCCGATCTGGCACTGTCTGGGCCTCTGGCCGTGCTGGCTTCGCCAGCGCCGGCTGCTGCTTCCCCCTGCGTAGCTGAGCCCGGTGTGTACTCTTCTACTGGTGGGCACGAAGACAACGCGACGCTTCCCTCGTATGCTGAGGTGGTGGCTTCAGCTCCGGCCGCTCGGCCGTATGCAAGGAGCGAGGAGGATATTGCCAGGGGATGGCAGAACGTGCCTTCGAGGCGCCGTCCGCGCCGCTCAGCCTTCTCCACACTGACATTGGCGCCCCGTCCTCTTCCTGCTTGGCTCAAGGGGAGATGTTATCGCTAACTGTTCCCTGGTCATCGTGCTGCAGAGTGTAGAGATCCCATCCGATGCTGCCGTTGCCTCCAATTCGGTCACCGTGCGCGTGAGTGCTTCAACCATTGGCAACCTCTCAGCTCCGTGCTAGGCCTCGTCATGCCGTCCCCACCTCGGCGAGCCGCATATCTCCACCAACCTGTCACGAAAGATTGCTGCCATGGAAAGAAGCCCGAGGACCAAGCATTTGAGCCGCTCCGATGTATCACTACGCCACCTCCTCCGACCACGGTTGATGTACAGTGGCAGTCTGTCTTGGCCGAGCAGGCCGAGCTGCTTCGCTTTGAGCTGCAAGACTGTCTAGCGCGGATTGGGAGTTTTTTGTTGAGATCAGAGACTGCGCTGGGCAGGCCCCTACTTGCTCCTGATGTCTCTCCTCCCTCCGAGCCCCATGATGGTTCTGTCGACGATGGGGAAGCATGCCTATATGGCAGTTTCTCGCCTCGTGCCAAGCCTTGTCCATCGCTGCAGACAGACGTGATTGCTACCTCCGAGAGCGAGGGCGTCTTCGGGATCATGGCTCCGCCGATGCAGCTCATGCTCGAGCTACAGGAGTTGTGTGGGGAGCATGCTCTTCCTTTGTCGATGATGCAGCCGAAGGTGGACTCGCTTGGGATCTCGGAGGTGGCTTTGCCGTCTTCTCTAGCGTCGCTGGAGGGTGATGTTGGCGTCCTCACGCATGAGTCATGCAGTGCCCCATCTTTGAGTGTCGAGGTTGTTGAGGCGTCTGTGGGTGATGAGGCTAATGAGGAAGCACCTAATCCTGAGCCGATGAAGTCCATCTGATCGCCCCTCCTTGACCATGAAGGTATGTTGGCACGTATTGACGAGGCGGTCTTCGTGAAAAAACTTGGTGGCTTGCTCGCCTGCTTGGAGGCAGCTAGCCCTGGATCTGCAAGGCGATTGCTTGCCTCTTAACTGAGGAGGCTCCTACTGGCAAAATCAAGAAGGTGAAGAAGGCTCTTAGGAGCTTACGCAAGAAGAGTGGCGTCATTGGTAAAGCGCCCGTGACTGCTTAATGGATATTCAGTCTCTTCGACCATCATCTCCAGTTGGCTCGTCTCGGGGTTTTGGTGGTGCTTTGTCTTCAATCTTGGTTCCGTTGGGGGTTTCTGTGCGAGGTAGGAGTGAGAGGGGTCGTTGTGAGTTATGTTTGTTTGTCGGGTTGACCGTGGAGTCATGGAGTGTTTTTCTTAGCGAGTAGTCCGCATGTGGTTGTGTGGGCTCCTCGCTGTGGTGCCAGTGTCTGTTGTATGGTTTTTGCCCGGTTTCTTCCATAAATAAACCACGCACCTTCTTCTTAATAAATGGATAAGGCAAAGCTTTTGCCTTCCTTTCAAAAAAAAAATTATGCCATATTAACCATAACCAGATTTTTATTTTCAAAGGGAGTTTTGCTTTCCAAAGATGTTTAAAAGATCTATCCAGCCCCACCGAGGAGAGATTCTCATAATAAGACTTGACAGTGAATTTTCCTGATTTTGTAAACTTCCATTTTGGTCTATCCTTCTCAGTAGACAGAGCAACCGACATAAGGGAGCTCCTGAGCCGTCCCAACTGATTTTGCAAATCCGGATCGAGCCACCTCCTGAATGTCAGGTGCCAGCCTCTGTCACACATCTCTCTCACAGTGCATTTTTGCTGTTGACAGAAATACCATAGTTGTGGATACAAGTCACAAAGGGGACTAGTACCACACCAAGCATCATGCCAGAAATCTGTTTCCTCACCACCATTGACCATCATCACTCTCCCTTGCAGATAAATATGCTTGGCCTTGAGAAGGTCCTTCCAAATCGCAGAATCATTCTGCCTCTTCATAACCCTCCAAATTCCATGTCTAATCCCATACTTAGCTCTAACTAATTCTTGCCATAATCCATCTTCATTCTCCAACCTCCACCACCATTTGCACAACAGGCTAACATTGAATAGCTTCAGATTTTTAATGCCAAGCCCACCTTTCTTTTTTGCACTAGTAGAAAAAGGGCCTTCCGTTCAGCCCTTTTGTCCCGGCTAAAATTGGTTTAGTAATCAATTTCCATTTCACCATATAATACTTCTTTTTGTAGCAGTACCTTAACAAAAAAACCTCCGAATAACCTTGGTCAACTTCTCTATACAAGTGGGGCCCAGGGATGCTGACGTGGAAACGGTAAAGAGCCAAATCCAATCCCGCCACGCGTTTCCCATTCCCATTCCACTCTCGTCAGCAGCAGCAGCCGAGTCTGTCGCCGGCGTTAAAGCTTCCACCACACCACCGATCCTTCATCCCCAATCGCCACTTCTCTTTCATCTACCACGCCTCCGGAACATGGACCATGATCTGGTCTCTTGGCGGGAAATCCAGGCCTTCTTTGGGGCAACCGATCGCTCCTCACCCGCCCCGCCGGCGGCCATGGCGTCCTACTGGTGCTACAGCTGCGACCGCTTCGTGCGTGCCGCTGCCGCCGAGGGGGATGACTCCGGGTCCGGGGTGGTGTGCCCCGTCTGCGATGGCGAATTTCTCAAAAAGATGGACGCGCCGACGCCGTGGCGCGAATCTGGGTGCCGGCGCCGTCCCTCCCCTCCATGGAACCCGCCGCACCGGTGTTGCCCCCTCGGGGGCTCCTCGTCATCGTACAACCAGGACATCGTGCTCCCGTCCTACGCCGAGGTCACTGCCACGGGCGGCGGCGCCACCAGCGCTGGATCATGGCCCCGCCCGCTGCCATATAGCATGTCAGACTTCCGCATGAGGTCCGGCTTCGAGCGGCTCCTCGACCAGCTCGCCCAGGTCGAGGACGTCCGCCCCTGCGACGACAACCCGCCGGCGTCCAGGGCCACCGTGGAGTCCATGCCCACCGTCGTCATCGCCGCGCGCCACGTCGGGCACGACGCCCATGACTGCGCCGTCTGCAAGGAGGCCTTCGAGCTGGGTGCCAAAGCCCGGGAGATGCCCTGCGGCCACATGTACCACCAGGACTGCATCCTGCCGTGGCTCGAGCTGCGTAACTCCTGCCCCGTGTGCCGCCATGAGCTGCCCACGGAGGTTCCCGCGGGTGATATGGATAAATTTAGAGAAGAAGGATAAACATGATTTGTAAAGCAATAGATTATGCTTTATACATAGACAACATCTACTTATGTTGCGGTCCTAGAGTTTGCATATTCTAGATGGCCTTCCTGTCCCCTTTTGTTACTTGTACAAGCATGATCTAGATTTTATGGTCTTCCTGTCGCATTATGTAATTTTGTTGTAGCACTCAATGATTTGTTAGAACTTCATTCGATTCAACAAAAGAGCACTTGAGATATTTTGTTCATCAGCCTATAGCTTGCTCAGTTGTTGAGTTGGATATCGTTGTCCTGTCCCAGTCCGCCATTTAGGTTCTTTTTAGATCAAACCGCCATTAGGTTGAAAATGGATTTTCTACGACTCATATGGCGCACAACCCGTATCTCGACAATCCGTTTCCGGGATTGAATGGCCAAGATGGTCATTCAATCTCGTAAACGGATGGTCCAGATACGGGTTTGTATAAGCTCATAACCGCCATTAGGTTCCTTGCTCTGGTTGTTGAGCTGCGATTGCAAGTTTCTGTTCGGTCAAACAAGATATCAATTTGTTCAAAAAAAATCTAGCTGGTGCATGTGCCACCACTGTAACCATCGCAAGATTTTTCGTTTGAGCATGCTGTGTTTGTGGAGGAAACTTGGCGTTGTCAGTTGCCATTGCAAGATCATGGTTAATTTTGGTCTCTCACTTTAATCGCAGTGGTTTGGAGCTTTCCCTGCATGGTTAATACAAGGAAATTTATATTGAGGAGTGCCTAAACAGCTTCAAACCAAATTATGATAGCAAAAGAAGAGAATTAAAAAGAAAATCCCCACAAAAATTGAGAAACTTGCAGATTGCCGTTGGGACACGCATAGTTTCAGCCTGGCTTATGTTAGCCAATAAACCGTGACTCGTGTGTGGTCTAGTGTGCGTGCGTGTGTGCATGCGTGTGTTAGTGGATTCAGGCGTAGGTGCGCTTGTGTCTAGCTAGTTTGTTAGCGATCTGTTGGATGCGGGCCGCGTCGTGCGCGTGGCCTGGGCAAGCGGATCATGGGCGCGTGGTAGCACGTAGTGGGCGCGTGGGTAGGAGTAGAGCGTGGTGTTGTGTGTGTGCACATCCTGTATAAAGCTCCCCCGTGTACTGCTCGTTGCTAGAAGAGAATTGCCGAGCCATGTAGCCAGCTGAAAAGAAAAAGACTAGGGCGTCTGTGCGCCCACGGCGGCGCTCGTGCGCCGGCCGGAAAAATTCTTGTGTCCACTGTGCCCATCTTCTTCCTCCTCCGTTTCTGAGTGAGATGAGCGAGAGAGGAGAGGTAGCCATGCCCTAGTGGCAACAACAGCTTACAGCTCGATCGATCGATCCTTTAAATAATGTAGTAATACCCGAGCTAGAGGGGGCGTCAAGTTCGCAAGCAAGTAGCTAGGAGCGTCGCCCACCCCTAGCTAGCCCGTCGATGGCAACCCCGACCGTGGTTTTGCTGCCCATCTGGCCCGCCGCGGCGCCGCCCACCTTGTGTCCATGCTTGATCTCGGCAAGCGGCTGCTTACCCGCAGCGGCGGCGGCCTGTCGGTCACGGTGCTGGTGATGCAGCCGCCGACGGAGAGTGACAGGTCCGAGATGACCGACCGCATACGCCGGGAAGAGGAAGCTTCCGGCCTGGACATTCGCTCCCACCAGCTCCCCGCCGTGGAGCCCCCGGCGGACTGCGTGGGCGTCGAGGAGTTGTTTTCCCGATTCGTTGAGCTCCACGCGGAGCACGTGAAGGCGGCCATCTCCGCGTTGACCTGCCCGGTGGCCGCGCTCGTCATCGACTTCTTCGGCACCACGCTGCTGGATGTGTGCCGCGACCTCTCCCTGCCGGCCTACGTCTACTTCACCGCCGACGCCGCCTTCTACGCGCTCTTGCTGCGCTTGCCGGCGCTCCACGAGGAGGTGACCGTCGAGTTCGGGGAGATGGAAGGCATGGTGGGCGTGCCTGGGCTGCCCCCGGTGCCGCCCTCGTCCCTCCCGGTGGCGGTGATGGACAAGAAGAGTCCCAACTACGCATGGTTCGTGTACCACGGCAGGCGTCTAGCGGAAGCCGACGGCGTCATCATTAACACGGCGGCCGAGCTGGAGGGGAGTGTTCTCGCTGCTGCCATCGCCGACGATGGCCCGACGCTCTACCCAGTAGGCCCGGTGCTCTCTTTCCCGCCGGCGGCGGAGCAGCCGCATCCATGCGTGCATTGGCTGAACGCGCAGCCTCGGGCGTCCGTGGTGCTCCTCTGCTTCGGGAGCGGAGGGTTCTCCACCGCAACGCAGGCGCATGAGGTAGCACTCGGGCTAGAGCGCAGCGGGCACCGCTTCCGGTGGGTGCTGCGTGGCCGGCCGGGAGCCGACACGCCACTGCAACCCACGGACGCAGACCTTGGGGAGCTGCTGCCAGAGGGTTTCTTGAAGAGGACGAAGAAGAAGGGCCTGGTGTGGCCGATCAAGGCGCCGCAGAAGGAGATACTCGCCCACGCCGCCGTGGGAGGCTTCGTGACGCATTGCGGCTGGAACTCCACCCTGGAGAGCCTGTAGTTCGGCGTTCCCATGGTGCCCTGGCCGCTCTACGCCGAGCAGCACCGCAACGCCTTCACGCTGGTCGCTTGCATGGGCGTGGCCGTGGCCATGGAGGTGGACAGGAAGAGGAACAATTTCGTTGACGCGTCGGAGCTGGAACGAGCCGTCAAGGGGCTCATGGACGCCGACTCCGAAGACGGGAGGAAGGCCAGGACGAAGGCCGCGGAGATGAGGGTCGTGTACAGGAAGGCCGTCCACGAGGAGGGAGGCTCCTCGTACGCTGCACTGGGCAGGCTCGCCGATGATCTACTACGCGAAGCCGCAGTGAGCACGAATCCGTAGCTCCATCCGATGAACTGTTTCTGTGCCTTGTGATTGCCAAATCTTTACCTGATAATAAAAGCGTTAAGATTTCCGTCGTTTGGTACGTCGTGATCGTTGAGTTCGTTTCGTACGTCCTGAATCCATCCATCGACAGTCAAAAGAAAAACTCCAAAATCGCTTGGGACTTGTGCTTTGAGAATTACTCCTAGCTCATTGCCATGTCGTCCTCGCTTCTTCTGTCAAGTGATAGTGGACCGCCCAAGCCGAGGAGTTTCAAGTTTGAAAACTTTTGGATTGGCATGCCTGGATTTATGGAGGTGGTTTCCTCTTCTTGGGAGGAACCTACAACCCACACTCTGCTGATCCACATCCTCAACCACAAGTTAAAATTTCCAAGGCAACTCCTCTTCGTCTCGCCCCGAAATGAACAACCTTGTCTCGGATTATCAGAGTGCCTTCATCAAGTCTCGAAGCAACCATGCATGCAAAGAGAAAGAAATTGCGGAAGAAAATAAATATGACATGTGGGTTCCAGTGTAAATGAGATTAGCCAGCAATTCAGGCCAGGATCGTTGCATTCCCGGTGCATCAAACATGTTTATGGTTCGATTTAGATCAGGATTTACAAGTTTAGGTTGCAATTAAACGACAGAGATTTCGATGTCAGGGTTCGAACCGCCCAATCCCTATCCTATGAGTTTAAGGTATATAATGGACTTTTCCTAATCGAGGTCCACTCTTTCATTTGTCATTCGACTACAGCGTGTTACACGCAGTGTGTAGATATAAGGATTCCTCTGGCGTTGAGTTCTGCACAAGCTTTAACATTGACCTCTAAGTCCGTCTGGTAGTCGCGTCAATCAATAAAGGGTAGTTGCACAGCGTCTCCAGTTGCCTTTATTAATCGATGTCCACTTGTTATACAAGATTAATAACCAATGGAGTACGCTTGTATACATAGTAGGTGAGTTTGAGTCCTAAATCACGTCCGTCCCGATCCAAGCAACCGGAAATGGCGAAGGATCCGCGTGTCCGAGTCACGAGCCGGAGCATCGTTAAGGCCTCCGGCGGCTTCACAGCTTCACCACGCGTCGTCGCGCTCTCCAACCTGGACCTGCTACCTCAGCGCAGCCCGGTGTCGCTCTTCTGCGCCTACCGCAAGCCCTCCGCCGGCGGCTTCTTCGGCGACGTGGTCGCGGCATTCCAAACCAAGCTGCCTTCCCTGCTGGACTACTTCCTCCCCCTGACCGGCCGCATCGTCGCGGACACCCGGTCGGGGCGCCCGGAGGTGCACTGCGACAACCAGGGCGCCGAGCTCGTCGTCGGCGAGGTCCCCGTGGCTCTCGCGAGCCTGGACTACAGCGACCTGGGCACGTCGCTTGCTCGGACCGGTGTCCCCGTCCGGTACGCCGCCGACATCGCGCTGTCGGTGCAGCTGGTGTCGTTCGCCTGCGGCGGGTTCGCCGTGGCGTGGGGCAGCAACCACCTGCTCGTGGACGGCTACTCCTTGTGCATTATCGCCAACGCGTGGTCCCAGCTCGCTCGCTGCGGGACGATCTCCGCCTCAGGTGCCCCGAACCACGACCGGTCCATGTTCCGCCCCCGCGCCACGCCGTCCTACGGCTGCTCCGCCGGCCAAGTGTTCACGCCGCTGGAGAGCGAGCATCTCGTCAACGCTCTCACCAGCGACAACTCCTTGGTCCGGCGCGCGTACTTCCTGCAGGCGCGGGACCTCGCCGCGCTGCGCGCGCAGGCGAGCCGTGCAGGTGAGCGTGGCGCCACGCGCCTCGAGGCGCTGTCCGCGTACCTGTGGCAGGTGTTTGCCGCCGTCCTGGGCGCGTCCGACGAAAGCTGCCGCATGGGCTTGTGGGTGGACGGGCGGCGGCGTCTCACGTCGGCGCGGTACGAGGCCGCTGGGATGCGCAACTATGTCGGCAACGTCTTAACGTACGCGGTGGCGGAGGCCACCGTGGAAACGATCCAGCGGCGGCCGCTGCCGGACGTCGCGTCGATGGTGCGTGAGTTGATCAAGTCGGCGGCGACGGAAGAGCACTTCCAAGAGCTGATTGACTGGGTGGAGGAGCGCAAGGACAAGGCGGCCGTATACGTGGAGGCGGCCAACGTCGGGCTGGGCAGCCCGGTACTGGCCGTGACGTCGTTCGCGTCGTTCGATCTCGACACTGACTTCGGCTTCGGGCACGCCGCGCTGGCGGTGCCCACGGCGGACGGCTGCAAGAGGCTGTGCTGTGGCTTCGTGCGGATCACCGCGCACCAGGGAGGCGACGACTGGATCGTCACCATGTCCGTATGGCCGAGGCTCGCCGCGGCGCTCGACTCCGACGAGGACACCATGTTCAAGCCTCTCACCGCGGAGTATCTCGGCCTCAATCAGTATAGCCGGCTCTGAGCAGAGACATGATGCTCGTTAGAGCGTCAGCCATTCGCCACCCAAATAAAACTGTAGGTTCTGATTTCAAGTCTACTACAGTACTAGCTAAGCATATATTACAAAAAAAATGTCTACTACTAGCACAAAGCTCCTGCGGTCTCATATTAAATCAAATGGATATCCTTTCACATGTTTAAAGCAGTACGGCAGTCGAGTCCAAATGGCATGGAGCCTTTCTTTTGTAACGTGTATTTGAAAATCACTGTGCATCAATTTCAAAAGTGCACTAGTGTCTACATTGTTACACAGCTAGTGTCAATAATTTGTGCAATAATGTTTCCGGCCAATAGCTAATAGTAGCAGCACATGAAATCAATAAAGGAGTTAATAGTCCACTCTCCTAAAATACAGATCAATCCACAAGGTAAAATATGCAAATATATACATCATCTACAAGAAGATGAAATTGCTAACTCCTTCAAGATCTTTGACACCGGCAGACGGTTGCAAGAGGCTGTGTTGTGGCTTCGTCCAGATCACCTCCCACCCGGGAGGCGACCACTCGATCGTCACCACGTCCTTGTGGCTGAGGATCACCGGCGCGCTCGACTCCGACGAGGACAACATGCTCAAGCCTATCATCGCGGCGTATCTCGGTCTCTGTCAGCATAGCCGGGTCTGACAATCATTCAAAAACAACACATGATGACGTTATAGTTTTTGGTGGCAGATCCAGAAACAGAGCAAGCCCTGTGCCAAAAACTAAGTGCAAAAAAGAACTACTAAGAAACTCTTGTAAAAGCACACAAAATTTTGTACGATTGCAACGATGAACATATATTTTCAAATCCATTGTTTAACAATGCAAGAATGTACATAAGAGATGACTAAAAACAAGAGATAGTACTATATGGGATACAAAAGATTGTGCCAAATGTCCACATCAATGATCTAGTTCATCCAAACCTCCCATGACTACATTAACACTAGAAGAAGAATAATTACCTTCAAGAACGCAAGAATAATTCATAAAAAGGCATCAAGTGAAATAGTAAATCAATCAATCCAGGATAAAAATATTAAAAAATTACCAAAACAACGAGGTAAAATTCCTCTAAGACTCATATGCTCGAAACAATATGAAACATCAATCATCGTTGATAGAGTGAAATTCATCTCGCTTAATATAGCATACCATGTTATAATTCATCCAGTCATAACCCATAAAATATCATAATCGTAGATACAGAGCCAATGAGTTCCTCAACAGAGAACTCATGCTTCTGATATTTTAGAGAAGTAGCAAAGTTCCTCCATGAATGGAGAAGCTTAGCGACAATGGAACCCGTGACAAACTTGTCTGGTAGCACACACTTAAGGAGTTCGAGATCCTTAGCCATGATACGTATCTCATGAGCTTGTTCTACCACATGTCGGTTTTCAACCATTTTGTAGTCATTGAACTGATCCATTATATACAGTTCACCTCTGTTATCGTGCATCCCACAGTTCCTTGTCATCCCGAATATGCAAGTATGCATCGACCAGTTTGTCCCCCAGCACACTTAGGACAGCATCCACAAAGACTCACAAAGACTACAGTGGCCTCACTGAACGCTTTATCCTCATCGGGAGTAAGCGTTCCTCTGGGAGTGCCAGTTGCAACCCCGTGCACGCCCATTGATGCGGAGCCACAACATGGTCCGGTTTTGCCATCTCCGAAAATGATCATCCTTAAAGGGGTTGGTTTCAAATATCAATCTTTATGTCATTATAGTGACTTACTATATCATTGTCCGAGTCAAACCAGTGACTTGGCATTAGCGCTGGGAATGGGGCAGAACCCACGCCTAATCCAGCCCGCACCAACTAGTTTAAACCTCGTTAACCAACCCACTACGATCCAAAATATTATTTCACTAGCCCGCACCGCACTGCACCACGTGAATTGTCAACCCTCACCCGCACCACACTGTGTGATGATGCTTCATTAGCTAGCTAGTGTGGGCAACGTGCAGACTACATGATCGATATATGAATTGACATTTATCGATGATGGTCGGCGAAGACGTAGTAGTAGGCTAGTACTCCTAGCTAGCTAGTGTGGGCAGAGCTCGCCGGCGTAGGGCGTGTCAACGGAGGCTGCTGCCGACCCAGAGCTTGCTGTTGCGCCCTCGCCAACCTCACTTACCGTCACGAAGCTGAGCCCGCCAAGAGCCTCCTCCACGTCACCCGCCGTTGTGGCCGACCTCATGGCCACCGTCGGCGCGGCGTCATCGGACCTGCCCTCGTCGAGGCCGTGGCTCAGTGCCTCCCAGTACATGAAGCGGCCGTCGGCGCGCACGTTGTCCGTGCTACCGTCATAGGCGCAAAATTGATCTACCGAGAACACGAAGCAATCACAGCACGATGACGACACCGAGATTTGTTAACGCAATTCGGCGAACTCGCCTACATCTGCGGGGCATGACTACGGGCGCTCCTCCCCTCTGATACCGCAACCCTGACCGCCCTAAGCGCCGACACAAGCCGCCGGCTCCCCCTACGTGCCTGTTGATATCAAGTTGTCATGGGTTACACGTGTGGTGCTCCCCTCATTATATGGGAGGACCAGGTTACAAGAGTTCGACTCGAACACTACTCGTACATACCACATCTAATACAACTCCAAGTCCAAACCTAACCCAACACGTACACAATATTTGACACAAAACACAACAAACTCCACCTTGGCGAATATTGTCCACCACCTTGAATTCGTCAATGCGTCAAACCTCCATGTACTCCGGACTTGAGTTGTCTTCCATGAGTTCCACTGCTACTCCCAGACTCCACGTGATTCGACCTGCAACTGTAGTCCCTTCTTCCCGTTCAACACCATCACACACCGATCAGTGGTCTGCGTAAAAAATGATTTCAACTTGAAAAAACTTCACCGTCGCCTTTTAGTCACCTTGACTCAAATTCACAGTCGTCTCATCCTGGATAGTCTTCTACATGTCCCATAGCTATAGTACACCGGCCCCTTTCGTGTCTAGTCACCCACACTTTGCCACGTGCACTGAACATCACAGAATATACGGCCATGTACTCTCCACGCTTCCGACATTTCAGACTCTCCAACACTTTCTTAGATTCCCTATGGCAGACTCTTGTCTATCACCTGATGCATCAATTTCCATAGACCCAGTCACCAACTTGAATCCGATACTCGCCAACACTGTTTCAGCACCCCCTGCACTCATGTCTGAGCACATGTCTGACCGCAAGTGCCTGGTCTGTCGCCGTGTCCCGAGCTTACCGCACGCCTCGCCGCTTTTACCGCGTCGAGCATCTGCAATCTTGGCCAAGATCTACCAGGTCGCTAACCCACACCACCTCAGGCCCCACTGCAGACAACCATCAGTCATACCCGACCGATGCCGAGTTCTACGTATCTCTCGAACCCTGACGTCCAGTCCAACGTGCTTCTCGCCTTACCGCTGACTAGTCTTCGACTCTCCGCATGCTTATGCCATAGCCCCTCTATCAGCCGAGTGAAATCTCCCCTCAGAGACTCCAGCTCCACCTTCAACATGACTACTTGGTAGATGATCAATCCACCCCACGCCCCGTCGACCTCAAGATCTCTCATGTGCACCATCTTAAATCAACCCTGCGTCACTGCATGTCGAAGCACGCATATCCATGCGCCACGTGTTTCCATGCCACAAAATACGGACACCATCAGCCCTCACGCTCCTACGTCGTTGTCGCCGATCTTCACCGTCTTCTGTCCGACCGACCTCCTGTCGATCTGTCAGACTGTCCAGTCCGACCCAGCCGAACGTATCCGAGTGCACGACGCGCTCCAGACTCTACAAGCCTTATGCGCACGTCGTCTCTCGTCGCATCCAGTCCATCTTGATCAACTTGGCCCCATGCTACATCATCGAGCGTCGCCCATACAACGCTCGGATCAAATAACATTGACCAAACCTGTCAATCTTTCCGTGAACCTGCGACCCCTCGACTTTCTTCCGTGCGTTTCCATCCAAGCCACAAACTATGTATTGAGCAAAGAAACCAAAAGAAATATTCTCGCAAGGCACTTCCATGTGTACGTATAACTCACGCGCACGTCCTGAAGCTTCCCTTCAATTTCTGATTTTTCTTCATACTCCCGATGGAAAAGCAAACCACGTGCTTGACAACCTTTTTTTTTCACCTAACAAATCTCACATACGGCTGCACAATGCAAACGCTGCTGCCACCGTGGGCCTTGGCCCACACGAGCACGTCCACGCGCTCTTTGCAGCGCACATCCGACTCGAACACCTGCTCCACAGATCGAAAACGATTTGCCGCCGTCGTATTTGCGTCCGATCCAATCGGCCGCGCCTTGTGCACGCCGCTTCCAACTGCTTCTTCGTGTTGCTGAATCAATCCGCTGCCGCCGATAGAACACATGGCATTGCAGCTTTCAATCTCCCAAATCCTCTAGCTTTCACGGTAGTTCTCCCGACGAACTTGCCGGGCAACATCATCGTGCATCAGCTACACTCGGGTGCAAAGCTAATCATGATCCAATCTGCCCGCAACAAAGATTCTTCCGCCACACATCCTCTATCCTCTAGATCAACAACCGCGACCTTCAACCTTGCTCTGATACCAATTGTTACCGTCGTAGGCGCAAAATTGATCTACCGAGAACACGAAGCAATCACAGCACGATGACGACACCGAGATTTGTTAACGCAGTTCGGCGAACTCGCCTACATTTGCGGAGCATGACTACGGGCGCTCCTCCCCTCTGATACCGCAACCCTGGCCGCCCTAGGCGCCGGCACAAACCGCTGGCTCCCCCTGCGTGCCTGTTGATATCAAGTCGTCATGGGTTACACGTGTTGTGCTCCCCTCATTATATGGGAGGACCAGGTTACAAGAGTTCGACTCGAACACTACTCGTACATACCACACCTAATACAACTCCAAGTCCAAACCTAACCCAATACGTACACAATATTTGACACAAAACACAACAGTCGGGATAGCCCGTCACATTCGCGAACGTCTCGTTCTCGCCGGCCCTGGCCTGCCGCAGCTCGGACATCGCCGTGAGCGACACTATCAGTTGGGCGAGTCGCGGATGAGAGCAGCAGCAGCGCCGTCGTTCACGCGGTTCTCCGTCGGGCGGGTCACGGAGGCCTTGAGGAAATGCAGAACAGCGCCGCCAGCATAGAAGTCGTGGCCCACTTTGATGACACTTGTGAACCTGGTGTTTGATGACTTGCAGGAGCAGCCTTGGCAAGTGGGGCCAGCATCACTGGAGGAATTCAAGAGTCTTGACTTTCGGGGTGAAAACTTAAGGTCTAACATTTATTGGTTGTGCTTAGCAATGGCCTTTCATAAGGTATTGTTTTGAGAGCTCAGACCTTCTTCAGGGGTGAAAACCTAAGATCTTGGATCGGGTGACGACAGCGCTTGTGCACTGTTTCCTTTCTTGGAGGTGTCGCTTTTGAAAACATTTTGTATTCCGGGTGTTGTCTTTGGTGGTGATTTGTTGGGTTGCTGCTATGAGGAGTTGATTACCGTGGCAGGGACTATTTTTGTCTTTCAGGCTGTGTGCATCCTAAATGTCGTTTGTGACATTTTGTTGGTGGAGGCTGAGCGTAATTGGTATCTTCGCGATATTAATATTCTCTTTATAAAAAAAATCATTCAACATGTAATAAAATTCTATTTATTCTGTATCTTTGAATCGTGAAAACTGTTGTGCGTCTGACTTGCACATGGGTGGAACTTATTTGACCATTTCACGTTCTTTGATGAAAATTAAATTAGTGAGACCTATTTATATTCTATTTATAGCATTCGCCGTACCTGTGAATTCTTTTTCGTATTTTCTGAAAACCCAAAATTGAAAGCACTATCTGCAGGCGAGGTATGATGCAAATTAAACTGTTTTAGAAAATTCAAAACTTAATATAGATGGTCAGAGCCTTCAAGTCGGACCAAATGCTATAGTTCAAAAATTCAAAAAAAAAATGCTATAGTTCAACGTGTCAGGTCGACGATGGATTTTATGTGGACCGAAACAGATCATTTTTGGGGGAGCAGGTGGAGCTTTTTTTTTTTTTTTGAGAATATCATGTGGAGCTTCTGCAAGGCATCAAGGGTGATGGGCTATATCACTTGTGGGCCAAGAATAGTTCTTACAAGTCTCCACACACAATAAAAAAAGTACTTGCAAATCACAGCAGCACAAAGCCCACAACGATGTCGACTGTGATTGTATACGCTGGATTTTTTTCCTCAAAAAATGGTTTTCTTAAATAGGATTTGAACAGCTATTGGATTTCATTTACATAGATATAATAAATTTGGTTATCAATATATGCATGCATAATAAAAATCAAAATCATTTGGTGAAAAAACACAACGAACTCCGAAGCTAAAAAAAAAAACGAGTTTCCCAAATCATACGTACATACTAGAGGCTGCTAGACGTTGCGAATTTCTGATTTCCTGTACGGCCAAGCTGTTTGGAAAACTTTCTTTGTATGTGAGTGTGTGACATGCACAAATTAGACAACAAGAAAATATCCTTTTCGTCGCTGCATGTATATACAAACTGTCGCACCACACTATTTCTATGATTTTAATGTGAAACGTGTAGCTAGAGAAGCAGGCAGATAACTGCAGAACCATATTTTTTGACGAAAACTACCGGGGTATGAATTTTTGGCAACATACCAACAGGGTTGAGCCACATCGGGGCACCAAGCACTGATTCACTCGCTTAGGCGCGCTAAGTGTATTTACGACATATCGGGTTTGTCACAATTTTTTTTTTGACCGTATAAGCGGGAGCTCCCGCGTTGCATATAAGAAGAAAATAATTGGTCCAGTTAATAAAGGGAACCAGACCCAAAAACCATACACACGCGCCCACGCGCGACAACACCACACCACAGCAGCAACAACAACAAGCTGCAACAACTCAGTAGCAAACCACTGCCAAACTCGCACGAGCACCTCCCTGCTAGGCATCTAGCCAAACGGCGAAGACACAAAGCACCGAGCTTCAACGACCACGTGGCCCGCGACAAAGCAATCAAGACACACCACTACCGCAGGACCGCTTCGACGACCTCACACCTCAAAGCCTAGGAGAAAAAGCAGGCCAAGAGAAGATCTAGCCCCGGCAAGTGGGAGGCGCCAAACCGGAACTGAGTGAAGGATCGGTCCCTTCAATGCTTTGAAGCGGGTACATTGCGCCCTCCGAAGCCCACGTCCCGGACGGAGTCTAACATCGTCCCGCAAACTCGCTTCGAAAGCCTCGGAATGATGAATACCAAGGCAGCACCTTCAAGAAGGAGTTTGACGCCATCGCGCCATTGCTGCCCGGACCAGCGAGCTAGTCCTAGGGTTTCCCCTGTCATCCAAGAAGGTGTAGGAACTAGGGTTGCCTTGACGCCCTCCAAGGAGGGATGGCGACACCCACAGGTGCCACCGCGCCAGCGCCGGGCATGCCGGCAGGGATTTCTCCCGCGCCCCCTAGACCGCACCCGAGCCCATCCATGAGCAGAGAAGCGAGAACGGGACCCTCGTCGGCGCTAGACTCCGCAGGGAAAAGAAGGCCAAGACGGAGCATGGCAGAGCTCGGCGGCCTCCGCGGCGGGATCAAGCAGCATATCCAGGAGCTTCAGCTACACGCAAAACCGCAGCCCTCGAAGCCTAGGACGGGACCAGATGGGCCCGCGTGGTCGCCGACAGATCTAGGCCCAGCTGGGCCCAGATCGGGCCCGCGCGCCGCTGCCGCCGGCGCACGGCCGCCGTAGACCACGCCCTCCCGCTGCAAACCCGCCGCCTCACCGCCTGCAGCCACACCTGCACAACGCCCGCCTTCCGTCGACGGCACGCCGCGCTGCCACCCGACATCGCGCCGCCTGGCGCCTCCTCGACACCGCCCCCACCGCCCGAGTGGCCAGGAACGTCGCCGGCTCCAGCTAGCCGCCGAGCTGGTTTCCGGGGCCGCCGCCCCGGCGTTCCCTCGCCGAAGAAACGTGGGCTCCTCCGCTCAGGAGCCCAGCGGTTTGCCCGCTCCCTTTTTGGAAGATGGGCGCCGCCGCCACCGCGCGAGGAACAGCGGCAACGGCGGCGGGAGGTGGCCGGGAAGGGGGCTGGCGGCTAGGGTTCCAGAATCGCCCCCGGGTCGCCCACTCGGAGCGACACGGGTTTTTTTTTAACATTATGGGGTTTGTCACAATTAGGACAATCTTTGCGGAAGACCACCGCTTTTAGTCAGTTTTGAATCCTAACAGTGGGCCCGACATGTAAGAAATACCCTTAGCGGCCTAACCGAGCGTGCCACGCCGTGACTCAATCACAATGGTGTTTCGCCAAAAATTCATATGATGGTTTTCTGCAATTATCTCGTAAGCAGGTGACGGACGGAACCGGAGAGGATGGATGGAGCAGCTCTTCCACGGCGCATGGGATCGAGTTAGACGTGACCGGCGTATATATCTTGCGTCGTCGTCGTCGTATGGGAACTTTGGTCTCGGAAAGAACCAACTTGGTCACACCCGTCGAACGTACGGCTCGTGGTCCGTCATGGCCTGCGTGTGGTCAAATGTCAATAGCTAAAAATAGCTAGTTGTCTACACGTCGTCAAACGTTCCGCTCCCGTACGACGAACACAATTAATTGATATATATGCTCAATTTACGACTTGTGATGGATGGACATGGACGATGTAACGATCGTTGATACGGTCATTGGGTCCAAAAGTAACACCACCACGGCGTCCTTGGTCCTTGTATGTATTCCGCACTACATATGTCTTTGGCACTTGTTAGCCTTTGGGTTACTTTATACGGGTAAAAAAAGCCTGCGATTCAAAATAAGTGCCCCGGTTTTAAACTGAGATCACTACAAAACTGCGCCACTTATTATGCATCAGTACTGATATTTGAAGTTTTAGTACCTGGTTCATGTACTATAACCGATTCCAGAAATTTCTCACCTAGCTAATACTAATCCTTACAATGTACTAGAACCAAGTAATAAAAATCCTAAAAGTAATAAAAATACAAATATGTTTTCGAACCACCTAACAAACGACTACATGCAGGCTTACGCCGCCGTCCTCACCCCTCCCACATCAGAGGCAAGTAAACCTTGTCGCAATAGACAGATGGGAATTCGTCCTCCTAAGCCTCTGAAGGACCAACGCACCCGACAACAACCATCGTCGATGATGACAACCGTAGATCAAAAGAGTCAGACCTGTAACCATACGAACGAACACGAAAACGGACCAGGTCACAGGAGATCCGCTGGACACATAACTCCTCGTACGCGCCCTCCACCGCGCTACACGAACCACCGAGCGAGGATAGGACGGAGAGAACTTTATTCTGACTTTAGAATGTCGCCGCCGCTACACCATTCTGAAAAACATACTAAAACAACCAAACAAAATAAACAAAAACCTTACCACAGGCGAGAGGCCGCGGTCCGCCGCACCTCCGAGGCCCCAAGTACTGCCGGGGGCGGGAGGACCGGCAGCTTCACCGAATATGAGGGACGAAACCTAGATTGGTTTTTTGGATCACCTCACAGGTGACCTTACGGAATGTAAAAGGTGTACTTGCAGGAAAACGAAATCCTCTTCCACGGCAGATTGGTAAAACCGTGTGTGGGCACATCCGTCGAATGTACGGCTGGATTCGGCCGTCACTGTGTGGCCGGTTTTGGGCGTGCGGTATGTAAGATCACACGTCTACCTCGTCAAACATTCCGCCCAATCTCGTCAATTCCCTGGCCGGAACACCTTGTTATGTAGGAGTACCACTGATGGATCGATCGTGACGTTTGATCTGTGCATTTTATAATTAACCCCTCAAAAAAGTGTTCGTTTTATATTGTGCAAAGGCTACCTAGAAGCCTGCAAAGTCCACTATCTTTCACTTGAAAAAGAGAAAGTCTACTGCCGTCCAGTTTACAAAAAGAAACTCCACTAAGATGCTCGTACAAAACAAAATAAGACGAGGATTACCTTTTACATGTGCTAGCTACTTCCGGCACGATATCCCGTTTTAAATGTTGACACCGTCTTTGTAGTGAGACTTTGACCATCAGCTTCCAAAAGACCTAGTCGTTTCAAACGAAAATAAGCGTACATGTCAGAGAAGACATATTTCACAATGGACATGGTAATCTAAATATAAATATATATAATCATATTATGGATTTTGATAAGTATTAGCTGTGGTCGGACTTAAGAGTGTTTGACTATTCTAGATCGCGGATTAGGTTTGCGATCAGATGGAGTAATAGCTTCAATCATAAAATGTTTTGTGTTAACCCACCTAAGGCCACACCGAATGTTTTTTGAACGAAAAGTATGAATATAGCTGATTTTTCATTGATGTAGAGGAATAAAAGAGTATAATGACTAAAAAAAGAAGAAGAAAGGAGACAACACGCCCAAGCACAAACATCAAACGACAAAGTGCTCGACTTCGGAGATTTCGAAGGGCCGATCAAAATGGAGAAGACATTCGGCTTCCATCGTTCTATCTACGGCATGGACGAACTGAGATCACGTAACCAAGCACCAGACTAATACCACCGGCTACCACATGTGCCTCCAAACAGTGTTGACTACAAGAACGCGACACCAAGGGGTGAGTGACACACGATGACCTTCTGATTCAAAGGATTTGAGGTTTCTCCCATAGTTCTCCCAAGCGAAGGAGCTGACAACTGCCTCAACGACCTTTAATTTTCCCTCTCAATTAAAAAAAATTGTGATACCACCCTAGGACATGCGCTCTCCTCACTGGATGTGGCCATGTCGCCATAAGAACGACTCCTATGTTGCGCCCACTGTGACGCGCATCTCCAAGAGCCCGGTTTCAAATTAATAGATCCCTCAACCGGCAAGCAGTGGCGGACCCAGGGCAAACTGGAAGCCCGGGCAAACAGTAAAATTAAGGGCATAAAATGATTTTTTTTAGTAAATTCACTGTACAAATACAGTACAAATACACTGCCCGGCCGGCCGGAAGCCCGGGCGAGCGCCGGGGAGCAGGGACGCTAGGTCCGCCGCTGCCGGCAAGGATATAAGGTACTTCCACTAAGACCATGTTGTCTCTAAATTAGCAATTCCTGATTTTCCAGCTTCACCGAAAAGCGGGACGTAACCTAGATTGGTTTTTGGATCGCCTCACCCGTGACCTTACGGGAATGTAAGTGTCCTTGCAGGAAAAAGAAATCCTCTTCCACGGCAAATTAGTTAGACCATGTGTGCGCACATCCGTAGAACGTACGGCTGAATTCGGCCGCGTGGCCGGTTTTGGGCGTGCGGTATGCAAGATCACACGTCTACCTCGTCAAACATTCCGCCCAATCCCGTTGATTCCCTGGACGGAACATCTTGTTGCAACTATAGTACGGAGTACTTATGTTATTATGTACTCCCTCCGTCCAAAAATAACTGTCTCAAATTTACCCAAAAGTGGATGTATCTAGACGTGAAACATGTTTAGATACATCTACTTTGGACAATTTTAAGACACTTATTTTAGTACGGAGGGATTACCACTGAACACTGATGGATCGATCGTGACGTTTGGTTTTGTGCATTTTATAATTAACCCCGCAAAAAAAAAGTGTGTGTTTTATATCGTGCAAAGGCTACCTAGCAGCCTGCAAAGTCCACTATCTTTCACTTGAAAAGGAGAAAGTCTACTATCGTCCAGTTTACAAAAAGAAACTCCACTAAGATGCTTAAAAACAAAATAAGACGAGGATTACCTTTTACATGTGCTAGCTACTTCCGGCCCGATATCTCGTTTTAAATGTTGACACCGTCTTTGTAGTTAGACTTTGACCATCGGCTTCCAAGAGACCTAGTCGTTTCAAACGAAAATAAACGTATATATATGTTACAAAAGATGTACTCCCTCCGTATCAATATATAAGACGTTTTTGTAAAGCTAGTTTAGCTTATCAAAACGTCTTATATAATGTGACAGAGGAAGTATTTCATAGAGGACATGGTAATATAAATATAAATATATATAATCGTATTATGCATTTTGATAAGCATTAGCTATGGTTAGACTTAAGAGTGTTTGACTATTCTAGATTGCGGATTAGGTTTGCGATCAGATGGAGTAATATCTTCAATCATAAAATGTTTTGTGTTAACCCACCTAAGGCCACCGAATGTTTTTGAACGAAAAGTATGAATATAGCTTTTTCTGAGGAAGCAGCACGAGAAAAAAGTCGAGTTGGACCGACTCCTCGTTCCCCATCTACAGTAGAGAGCGAGGCGATTTCTGAGACCCACCGTTGCTTCCACCTCGCCGGCGTCGATCCGGCCGATTCCTCACCCTCCGGCAGCCGCTTCGGCGGCGGGAGGATGGGGGATCGGCGGATCACGCCGTGTACATAGCGTAGGGAGTAGTGGTTTGGCTGCCGGCGGCGCTGTGGTGGAGGTGGCGTGGCCGGAGAGCGTTTTGAAGATGGCGGTCCTCCCCTCCGATCTGGGTGCTCCGGTGGAGCTCCGGGCCGGATCTGCTGTCCCAGGTGTGTTCCCGACTCGACGCAGCCGCGGAGCGCACCTCCCCCTCGCCGGTGACCGTGAGATGGCGGCGCCGGTCGTTGACGATTGTGGAGGATCTGGTGATGTCGTCTAAGCTGGCTTTGTCAAGCGTGGCGGAGGATGGAGGTGCTCAGGTGCCGAGGGACGTCGACTCCCCGGCCGCTCGGGGGCTCCTCCCAGTCCAAGCTTGAAGTGGAGGAGAGGCGGCGGGCTTCGCCGGCGTAACGTTCTCTGCGACGAGGACGAAGCTAGGGCTCAGAAGGACCTATCTGTAATTTCCTTTGTTTTCTGGGCTTTTCTGTTGAATCTTGGATGATGTAATCAGTTCCTTCTTCGCAAAAAAAAAAATTTGATGCAGAGGAATAAAGAGTGTAATGACTAAAAAAAGAAGAAGAAAGGAGACAACACGCCCAAGCACAAACAAATAACGACAAAGTGCTCGACTTCAGAGATTTCGATGTGGCCGATCAAACTGGAGAAGGCCTTTGGCTTCCATCGTTCTTCTATGGCATGGACGAATTGAGATCACATCAGTTAGCACCAGACAACACCTCCGAATACCACAAGTTACCACATGCCCCTCCAAATGGTGTCGACTCCAAGAACGTGCCGCCAAGGAGTGAGTGACACGACGCCACAATCATCTGATCCAAAGGATTTGAGGTTTCTCCCAGAGTTCTCCCAAGCGAAGGAGCTGACAACTGCCTCAACGACGCTTGATTTCCACTCTCAATGAAAAACTTCTTAATTTGTGATACCACGACTAGGACATGTGCTCTCCTCACTCGACCCGGCCATGTGGCCAAAAGAAGACAAAAGCCAGTTAGAAAATGGATTCCTATTTGAAGAGCGCCTAACCTCGTGGATAAGCTCACATTAACGAGCCAATTTTGGATTCAATTCGGGATTCTTCTTGAGAAGTTTCGAGAAGAAACTAGAAGAATCTTACGTTGCGCCCACTGTGATGCACCTCTGCAAGAGCCCGGTTTCGAATTAATAGATCCCTCAACCGGTAAGGATATAAGGTACTTCCACTAGGACCATTCTGCCTCTAAATTAGCAATTCCTGATTTTCCAGTTGACCAATCTCCCTAGATATTGGCCCCACCAAACTATGTGATGAGAGATCGAGTGTCAAATTGTTCACCAACGCTAGTTATAAGTCTTCATAAAACTCACAAGTCATTCTTTTTTTATAGCACAAGTCACAAGTCATGGTTGGTAGTAATAACAAGTATATATAGTAAACAAAAAAATCCCCACGCTAATCAGCCATTGACTGGGTTCCGTTGAACATGGATTCCTCGTGGTCAGCCGTGTAAAGCCTTCCACTCCGCCTCCTTCCTCCCACCACCGTCCATCACGTACACAAAGAAAAATTCCCCAACCCAACCCACCAGGCGGAACACGAGCCCCGGAAAAATCCAATCTTGCTCGACGCGTGAGAGACCAGCCGATCGATCCATCCGTCCCCACCCCGCTGTATATATCGGTGGCGCCCCGCCCACCGTGATCCCCAGCCACCAATCCCCTCCGCCTCTCCATCAGCTCCCAGCTGCGGCGCTTGTCCCCTTCCTCCTCCCCCCACACACGAACTCTCCCCCCAATTCTTGTTTCCTTCCGGCCCTGGTGGAGGAAGAAAGAAAATCCGTCTCGTCTCGTCTCGTCTCGTCCGGACTCGCCGGCCTTATCCCTCCGGGCGCCACCGTCCACACGTTCCTCGCCTCCCGATTGCGGGGCTGGAACCGTCCAGACTCTCTCAGCTTTGGATTCTTCCGGCGGCTCTGGTGTGCGCCGCGCGCTGCTTATAGGCTAGTAGCAGTCCAGCGGAGAGGCGCCCTGTCCACGCATTAGCCACGCGTGACGGCCACCGCCAAGTCGGGATTTTTCGTCTTCTTTGGTGCGGGTGAAGAGCCCGATTCGTATACCCAGATACCCAGAGCTCAGCTCCTATCCGCCACCGCCGCGGAAATTACGAGGTTTTTTGGAGCCGAAATCGTCTGTACCCAAGGTTGCGTATCTCTCTGCAGAGGAGTAATTAAATTACGGATCTTTGAGGTCCGAGGAGGAGAAGATGTCGGTGCTGGCCGATCTGCTGGCGGAGGTCTTCCGGGAGCCCACGCTGGCGGGGGTCGCCCGGGAGCTCGCCACCCTCGCCGCGCCGCTCTGGCTCGCGGCCATCGTGGGGCTGCTCGTCGGCTGGGCATGGCGCCCGCGCTGGGCCGCCGCAGTCGTCGCCGCCACACCGCAGGTGCAGGTGGCGGCTGCACAGGCACCTGTGCTGCCGTCTCCGCCGCAGCAGACCGTGGCTGTCGCCAAGGACTCAGCCGTCATGCCTAGGTGAGTTGTTTGTTTCTGGCTGTGGAAATCTTGCGCCCAATTGGATTGGACGTCTGTGGTACTGAATTGTCTGTCATTTGGTGTGTGCTGTAGGGCTAAGGAGATGGCTCTGGCGGCGCCGGTGGACGACGAGCTGGCCGTGAACACCGCGGACTTGATGCACCTCCGCAGGGTGGTCGAGGAGAAGGACGGCGGCCCGGCCTGGATACACATGATGGACCGGTCGTTGCCCAATATGAGATATCAAGCATGGCGAAGAGATCCTGAGGTATGTTTGTCGCCTACAATACAAAGCTTCTTAGCTAGAGTTCTCAGTTGAGTTAGCCGGATTGAAGAAAATTTCAATGTGTGCGTAGCCATTCTAAAGTTGGTTCATACGTAGGTTTGGATGTTTAGACTGTCTTAGAATTCGACAACATAGTCGTGTGAAGTTCTAAAATCATATCAACTTCTAAACATTCAAAAACATAGGCTTGTGGGATTAGACATTCGATTCAGCGTTGAGACATGGAGGAATCCTATGGCTCAGGTTTTAAATTGGTTGTTCCCTGTGTTCATTTCAGAATGGCCCGCCACAGTACCGCAGCAGCACTATCTTTGAAGACGCTTCTTCGGATGTTGTTAGGGATTTCTTCTGGGACGACGAGTTCCGGACGAAGAACACTTGGGACGACATGCTGCTGGAGCACGACGCGCTAGAGGAGTGCACGGAGACTGGAACGATGGTTGTTCGCTGGGTCAGGAAGGTGAGCTATTTCTGTGATATCTTTGGCAATCTTTGTAGAAAGTATTTGTGAACTATATCTTTTTGCTTACACTGGATGCTTTGCTTGTGCAGTTCCCATTCTTCTGCAGCAACCGAGAGTACATTATTGGTCGCAGGATATGGGCATCTGGAAAGACATACTACTGCGTGACCAAGGTATGTAATGAAAGAGTTTTAGCTTTATCTGTTAAGATGCTAAACTAGAGTACCCATTCATGAGCTCTGATACTTGACTTTCTTATCATAGTTTCTCAGAGGCGTATTGGTATTCTCTAGTTTATGGATAGGAGTTGCTTACTTAATCTAGACGATTTAGATCATTAAGATTCTACCTGTATTTTTTCAGAGTGTGCCTCGTCCCTCTGTTCCAAGGAGCAGCAAACCTCGCCGTGTGGACCTTTACTACTCTAGTTGGTGCATCCGTCCAGGTATTATAGCAGTTCCACTACATGTTCCTCGTCAATAACAGATTTTGCCGGGCCAGTGAATTTACACTTCTTCTTTCTTACATCAGTTGCATCAAGAAATGGTGCGATGACGGCATGTGAGGTGCTCCTGTTTCATCACGAAGACATGGGTATCCCATGGGGGATCGCGAAGCTCGGTGTGCAGCAGGGGATGTGGGGCTGCGTGAAACGGATAGAACCCGGCTTGAGGGCATACCAAGCAGCGAGGGCCGCTGGCGAGCCCATGTCGAAATATGCTGCAATGGCGCACGTCAACACAAAGTTTGTCGCCGACGAGCTCACCACCTCAGAAGGCAGCGATGAGGCCGGTTCAAGCAGCAGCAACAAGAACGCTCTGGCCGAGAAGCCGAAGCACTGGGCCGGGAACATACCCAAAGTATTCCTGATCGGTGGCGCGGTTGCCCTTGCCTGCTCCTTTGATCAGGGGCTACTGACCAAGGCTGTCATATTCGGTACGGCGAGGAGGTTTGCAGGACCAGGAAGAAGATAGGAACCGGAAAAGATCAACGATCCATGTCGTGCCTATCATCATCGTGATGCTAATGCACACTGTTCCGATGCATGCCCGGTGTGTTTCGGTCTGGGAACGCCCATGTTTGCAGATGAAGGCGGGTCTGTTCGTGTCCGATCGTTTGAAGCATCTTTTAAAAGCAGGCGTGTACATACTGCTGTAGCTGCAGTTTGTGCGGCTCATAGCTAGCAAGATTAGAGTAGACCATGATAATGATTTATGAGGCAGTTGGATGTTGAGACGATGCCATCAGATGATGTACAATGTATCAAGGCTCATGTTCTGGAGGTGCTATATAAAATATAGTGCTTTTTGCTAGCTAATATTACCAAGAGTTTCTTGCTTTTCTCGGTGATAACATTGTTTCTACCTATTGGTTTGGTGGTGACATGTTGCATGTTCTTCAGAGATATCTGTGTCCAATTGGATTGTCCGTCTTTAAACCTGCAAAGTTTGGAACTGATACTCAAGTGTGTTATGTTACTGTTCATTATTTATCCATTTCCAGCGTTTTCATATCACCAAACCCAAACGGTGATTGAGCTGAGAAATACTAGTAGACTGATCTTGCATCCTATGACCATGGTATTTGTAACTTGACAACAAATCATCATATTTCTATGATGTATAAGAAAAATGAAATACTCCCTCCGTTCCATATTAGTGGGCATAGCTTTGTCTAAATTCATATGTATCTAGTTAAGTATTTAGACTAGATACATGTGTATCTAGACAAAGTTGTGCCAACTAATATGGATCGGAGGTAGTAGAAGATTCATGCGTTTTGCTCCACCGTTCGTCTCTCCTCGCACTGAAGTTTTAGTTATGTGTTCCACCAACAACGAATAACCATTATTTATGTTTGTTTTTTCACCAAGTATATATCACCTCAATTTATTAGTTTTGACGGATAGATTATCACCGGTAAGCAGCAGCAGATATCGAGACGTCGACACCGTTCTAATTTGAGAGTTTTCGTTTTTTCGGACAACCCGACGTGGCGTCTAAACAAGACATTTATAGTACCAAACAAATTCACTGTTAGAAGTAGAATCGAGAGGAACGAGAGGAGACAACAATGAATCAACTGTGTACTCTTTATTGATGAATTTCAGGTATATATACAAGGTGAAGGGGCGCCTCTAGAGGAACCGACAAAAGGAACCGTCATAGAGGAACCGACATAGGAAGAGGCGCGACCGTACGGACACAGGTGTCCGTACGGCGCTTGGACAATAAAACTAATCCTAACACTCCCCCTTGTACAACGCCGTGCCTTGTATACAAAGAATTATTGATCTTGCAAATCTTCTTGTTCACAAGTATAATCCATCTTGAGTATCTCCTCCAAAAACCCTGTGGGAAAAATATGAGGAGAATGTGTATAATATGTTGCTAAAACTCCTTAAAACCGGTGGGGAAATAAGGAGAAAATGATGCAACATATGATGTTATTGTCTCTTTGATAACTCATATGGGAAAACCTTAAAAAGGGAAAAACCCATAGCGAGTTTAGAGAACAATAAATATGCCTTGTATACTTCCTTTAAAAACCCCGGTGGGGAAAACAGGAAGTATGACATATGATGTTTGAAATTCTCCCCCAAAAACCCTTTGGGAAAAATGTGAGGAGAATTGTATTTGATATGTTGTTAAAACTCCTTTAAAACCCAGTGGGAAAAGTAAGGAGAAAATGATACAACATATAATGATTATTGTCTCTGTTAACTCAATATGAATGAAATCCATAGAGTTTAGAGGACAATAAATATGTCGTGTATACTTTCCTAAAAACCCCGGTGGGGAAAACAGAAAGTATGACATATATCTTATGTTGATACTACCTCATTAAAAACCTTGATGAGAACCTGAAAAGTAAACTCATAAAGGGAAAAAGAGTGTAATATGATGCTTTGAACAGAATAGTTCAGGAAGATACTCCCCCTGACTCTTGCAAATCCCGAAGCCGTCGCATACCAATCCCATGAATCATTTCTGGAATGTTATAGTTGGTAGAGACTTGGTGAATAGATCAGCGAGGATATCGCATGATTTTAATTGCAAGATGTTTATTCCCGACTCGTCATGAGTTTATGGGGATAAAACAATTTAGCGCAATATGCTTAATGATATTGCTCTTTATGTAACCTGTTTTGCATCTATGCAACATAAGCAACATTATCTGTGTAGATAATGATAGGTGATTCGAGAGAACCAACACCACATGACTAATGTATGCGGTTTATCATTCCGTGAAGCCACACGTGTTAACATGAAGCATTGCATCTTAGAATGATCGTGGTAGTATAGTCACCAGAGTCTATTTGAAGACATCAATGGAGTGACAGATCTACCATGTATGTACACATTGTAGGATCATGTAAGTAGCCAATACAGTGTCTAAATTGGAGTTCAGATTTCTCCGAAATTGATACAATATGTCAAGATATTTGGTGCCTTGGAGATATCGAAAGATATTCTTGATCCTAACCAATTATGTTGGTAGGTCCAATGGCATTGAGATATGGAACTTTGTGCCAACATCTCTTCTCCATCTTCCCATGGATCTTTCTCTACGTCTAGAGATCGAACAATCCCTAGGAGATGGACATGACTTGTCTATATCAAGTTTCTCCAATTTTCTGGATATAGGCATCTTAGTGTACCATAATACTTGAGTGAAGGTGCTCGAGTTGTAGTCCCAAGCAACATTTGGGTTTATCCAAATTCTTCATCTCAAATCCGTCTTTTAGATGATCACGTGGTTCGTCGTTGTAGGAGTTATCCTTATGTATGACAAACACACATGGGTGATCATCATGTAGGAGTAATCCTTTGTATAAGGAACTCACTACGTCGGTTGTACCAAAATGTACCGACAACAATAAGCCATGTGGCGACTTATTGATTTTACACAATACATGTTGCATTTGCGTTTCGATTCGGACAGAGATTCCATCGGGAACCATACATGTCGGAATCTAGTGATCCACATGGATATGTTGTCACTACACCTATCAACTGCACAGATAGATGATTTTGTACTGCCAATGATATATGTATCGGAACGAGATTTCACTCATGTCTGGAGAGTAGGTCTCGGATCTCTGCGGAAACCCGACCTTATGCTACAAGCCTTGCTTTCTCACCACCTGTATTTCTCATTCCGTTTCGGAAGAAAACACATTGAATAATCCCATAGGGAATTTTTTGGAAGAGCGAGGCTATATCTGCTTGGATTGCATCCTTTGATGAGTTCAGTCCTAGCAAGTGTGTTCACACTCTGCCATGGCCATGGTCTTTGGATCTGAATCATTGTGAAGGTTGTTTGCAATCATACAAGAGATGTTTGTCGACAGTTGTAGGCTTTGGTTATATGATCTCCAGAATCGATATAGTTGGAGCAAATATCATGCACCCTTGATGACTCTTCGTGATTTCCCAATACGCGTGAGTCTGGGTGTTCCGATGTCCCAGCCAGTGTGTGCAAGCTGGAGCTGGGGTTGTGGAGGTTTCCCTTCCACTGGGTGTATACTACCCATTAGGTGTTCATCAACGCAAGGTCGACTTGCATTTACTGATTTAGAGGATTCCTCGATTTCCTTTGTTGCTTTGCAAAAAGCTGGATCCTGGTCAGAGGCCGTACTACTCCCCCTCTTTTTATAAACAGGGAGTTGAGTGGTTTTTATTGGTACCTCCACTCTTTCGGGCGCATTTCTAACCGGATTGAAGGATTTTGTAACACCTTTGAGATCAGTAAATGAATCTGGCAGGTTATTTGCATGTGTTGCAAATTTGTGAATCGAACGTAGAGTCCATTCTTGAGTACGTGGGTATGAGGAGGAACGTGAAGTCCCAATTGATTTCCTGGCATTCGATGTGGTACTTGAAATCTCCCCCTAATGCCTGGAAATAATCCTCCTTAAATATAAGCAATCAGCGTACTAGGCTATGAATACATCCCTTATGAGGGGTTCAAGGTACTGGTTATCGACGGATATCTGTACCCCACATAGATCCCTCATATGTGGGCCCATGATGTACGCTGCGGTGGTGAGATCGGTACGCGTGAAGCGCTTCCGAACTTACGCAGATGGGAAATGCTCGGAGGATTTCCACGTATCAATTGCAGAGGGGAAGTACTGCTATATGCAGTTAGTCAGTAGCAGCGTGTAAAACTGCATGACTCCAATGTAAAGTTGGTAAATTGCAATTCATTAACATGGGTCGTGCAATGAGAAAATCCTTTTGATCAGAGAAAACCAAAAACAATTGTGTATGGACACATAGGACATTGTGCTGAACTTCGATCCTCGGAGCCATGCACTAAATAGTGGAGGCATGTGAAGAGAATTCTGCAACAATATTTGTCCATTCGAATTGATTTAATTCGATTTTAGTCCAAACAATGGTTGGTTGGGACCACAAATATCACCTTGAATGTGTTCAAGGGACTGAAGTGATCCTGGCACAATATGTGCAACTAAATCTCATGACTAGGAAAGTTTAGCTCATGCAAAACATGACCGATGGAATTGCATTATATGCAACATGTGCTACGAGTTGGAGTACAATCCAGACAATAGAGGGGTACATTTTCATATACTTGTTCCACATCCATCGGATTGGCACTCGTAGAAATCTATATATAGAATTGAAGAAGTTCCAATATGGAAATCTTTATCAGATATATAGAATGTATACAATCTTATTTATATCAGAGTGCTGATACAATATATATGTTCTATTACGACAACACAAATGGACATTAATAAACGACCACTAAGGAGATAGTGGGACTAGTTTAAGTCTCCAAACACTTTGGTTGAGGCGTACTCAACCATCATGTTCTCCGTGCCTGTAGGGTCCTTGACTTATGGAGAGTTATGGTGTTGCAAGGTCCAGTAGGAACATCTCGCGAACAAGCAGCTCCATTGGTGTCATCTGGAGAAGGTTGAAGTTGGCTTCAAACCTTTTCCCTTGAGGTGCTTTGCATCCCTGGGATTGCTGACAGAATGGCCAGATGCTTTGGGGTCTTGCACTTGTTAGTGGATGCGTGTAGCACCACTTGTCGCAAAGCTTAGTTTTTCAAACTCATGCTTTGCGGTGCCTTTCCCACGGTCTGAGTTTCTAGGCTTCATTCCGGTTGCGCTTTCGCTTACCATTGAAGTTCGAAGGCTTGCCGTTGAAGGCAGCATCAAACTTTTGCCCGTTCGCGACATTCATATGAACTTCAGGTAAAGGTTGAGAACCAACCGGGCTGAGAGCCATTCTTAGCGAGCAGCTCATCATGCTTTTCAGCCTGAAGTAATATATGAATAAGGTCGGAATAGACTTGGTAGTCGCGTGCACGGTACTGCTGCTGGAGGATCCTGTCAGATGGAAGCATAGTAGACAGAGTTTTTTTTCTATCTTCTCCGCATCAGTAGGTTCCTTCCCGCAAAAGCGCAGTTTGGAACTGATTTTATGAACCTCATGATTGTACTCCCCGACAGACTTGAAGTCCTGGAGTCGGAGATGTGTCCAATCATGGAGTGCTTCAGGCATGACAACTGCCTTCTGCTGTTCATACCTCGTTTTGAGGGCCTGAAACAAGGTACTGGGGAATTCTTCCTCCAAGTACTCAGACTTGAGATCTGGATGAATATGGTGCCTTATGATGTACAAAGCATCATATTTTTGCTCATCTGTCAGCGGCGTGACTCCAGCCGGGAGTGGAACATCCGGAGCTGGATTGCACGCCACGGGACGCAAGGGCGATCTTTATGTCCATGCCCATTTAGGATAGTTGTGGCTGTTGAGAGCAAGTGCATAAAACTCTCGAGCCATCGTTTATCTATATGGGTAAACCAGAGAATATTAATTTCCATTTGGTAAATTAAAATCCATCATGGTTATGTCGTAATGAACTATGCAAAATAAATGAAGTTTCAAGAAGTGGGCTTGAACTCATTAGTGTGAACCTCAAATTGTTAAGTATGACACGTTGTAGATAATCTCCAAAAGAAATTTTGGAGTAGATCTAGCAGCATTAGCGGAGTATAAGATACTCACACTTCGAATGCCTTATGTCATAACTTAATTAAAATGTATGGGAGAGCACATTGGCAATCATAATGTCAAAAATGACAAAATGTAGGCTTAAACAGTAGTGGTAGATAAATCACACTACCTCATGATCCCAAAACATCAATTCGAAGAAATCACTTTAATTTTGCATCTATATTTGCAAGAAATTGAAAATCTCAATTGCAAATAGACATGTTAATCTCGACATGTGTCAAACATGGAAATATATACATATCTTAAAGATTCTGGAATACATCGTACTCGACAGAGAAACAGTACTATAGAGGTACTGAATTTATATTTGCAAGAAATTAAAAATCTCAATTGCAAATAGACGTAATTAATCTCGACACGTGAAAAACGTGGAAATATATTACATCAAATTAGGATCTGGAATACATATGTACTCAACAGAAAACAGTACTGAAAAATATGTACCGGATTTAACAGTCTAAAACAGGAATAAAATCACTGCTAGAAGTGTTGTTAGAACACTATAATCTGCTAAAAAGCTAAAATATACTACTAAGCAATTCAGCGAATAAGCATGGCTCGTGATGGCCCACAGGCCCAATACGCATGCAGCAAATGGGCCAAGGAAGGCAGCCATCGCTATACCAACCAGGTCAACCGGTCGGATAAGGGAGAGCGACAGAGGAAAAATTCCCCAACGCTTCAATCCCAATCCACGCCGAGACAAGCGAGACCCTCATGGCCGGCAGGCCGGACGGCCGCATCACCGGCGGCGAGAAGAGTTCCCGCCGCGCGTGCCGGGCGTGTTGTGTCTGCCCGTCTGCCAGGAGACGAGGCCACTTCGCACGGGCTTGAGGGTGTCGCCGTCCGAGCGCCGGCTGCGGCTACGCTGCCTCCGCGTCGCGGGGAGCCTCATCCGGAGATGCCGCCGGCGAGGTGGTCGCGTCAGGGGCGCCCGCGGGGAGCAGCGCGTCGGCTGCGGCTACGCTGCCGCCGAATCGCGGGGAGCGGCATCCACAGATGCCGTCGGCGAGGAGGTCGCGTCAGGGGCGCCGCGGGGAGCAGCGCGCCGGCTGCCGCTATGCTGCCGCCGTCGAGGGCGATTTCCGGGCTGCGCACGACGCGCCGCCGTCGGAAGTCGCGCCGGAAGAGGCCGCGGGCGCCACCAAGTCGCGAGGATGCGAGCCGCGGCCTCGTCGGCCACCGCACTGAAGAGAAGGTGCAGGCACCGCTGCGCCGCCGCGCGTGGGCGTCGTGCCGCCGGAGCGACACCGGGATAGGCTCACCTTGTCGTGAAGAGGAATCTTCGGTGGTCCACCGTCGTCCGTCGACGGTATGGCGCTGCGTCTGTCCGATGCTCGTTTTCCTCCTCTTCTATTCTTGTTCTTCTCGATCTCGAATTCGCTCAGATGTAGAGCAACGTGGCTGATAACGTGTTAGAAGTAGAATCGAGAGGAACGAGAGGAGACAACAATGAATCAACTGTGTACTCTTTATTGATGAATTTCAGGTATATATACAAGGTGAAGGGGCGCCTCTAGAGGAACCGACAAAAGGAACCGTCATAGAGGAACCGACATAGGAAGAGGCGCGACCATACGGACACAGGTGTCCGTACGGCGCTTGGACAATAAAACTAATCCTAACATTCACATACTGGAAAACCACTTTCAGCGACGAGCAAACGCATATGGATGCCAAACAGATCCCAGAATATCAGCAACAGATTAACCCAAAACGGTGCAGATGGCGAGTAGTACTAGGCGTGTTCATTCTCTTCCGTTTCCCAAAAGCAGCGGCTGGCGAGGAACAAAAACCTTGCGTGGCTCGTGTCTTCTCGTCCACATGATGCACGTTGTAGCAGCATAACAGCACGTCACAATCTTCTTGTTCCAAGTGCACGTCAGATTACTCTTTTCCCTCTGCCCAAAACCGTCATGATTAACGACATTGTAAAACCTCTTGTAAAACCTTTTTCGTGCGTCCGCTACGTTGTTACTACCTCCGCTTCGAAATATAAAATGTTTTCTAAGCATTTGAAGTACTTTAAGGTATTTAGATCCATCGCACACGACCTCACCCACAGCAAAAGGGCGTCGAAAACGTAGGAGCCGCGGGGATAATGGACGACGGAGGCGGCGAAGAGATGACGACGGTTCGGCGGGGGGAGAGAAGAGTCGTGGCTTGTAGAGAGGTGGACGGGAAATGACTGGTCGACTGACAGTCGGGGCCTCCCTCTCGAGTGCCTAGCTAGCGGGTGTCACACCCCTAGTTAGCCCCAAATATTTATTTATTTTGCACACAAAGCCCCAAATATTGGGCCTTCGTGGTGTTTGAACAAAATAGACAAATAAATTGGCTGATTGGGAACACACTGTTGGAGTTTGAATTTGTGTCTAGACTCTAGACCCCCCCAACAGTTGGGTGAGGGGTCTTTCACTTGTTCGTCTTTCCTTTCAAAACTACTACTCCCTCCGATCTATATTAGTGGGCACAACTTTGTCTAGATACACATGTATCTAGTCTAAATACTTAACTAGATACATATGAATTTAGACAAAGCTATGCCCACTAATATGGATCGGAGGAGTATTCTTTTTCAGTTTGGCAACTATCAATCGAGCAAAAGAAGGAGAAGAAGCAGATAAATTATTTGTGGAACGTAGAAACTTTCTAATTCACTAGCATTTCAAGTTGCAGCACAGTCCAAACTCAAGCAATCGGATGGGGGGGCCTTTCGTAAGCGCCGTTGGAGATGGAACCGGTCGTCCCGAACAACACAGTAGAATCGGTGCAAAAAAAAACACACAGTTAAACAGTTCCAACCAATATATTATGGTGTCACATCCCTTCCAATATAAACGTTGTACCAATTACTACAAACCAGTCTGAATTGTAGAATCACTCTAGATCCACCAGACCGGGTAACATATTGTGGGTAAAAAACGGCTCAGAAAGCGAGCAAGCATAGCAACAATGAATTACAGTATTACACATCAACATTAGGACATCTAACAGCAAAAGAGATCGATAACTGGCGGGTTCAACAAAACTAGGTGCATAGGGGGACAGCTAAACAGGGGCGGGCAGTACAGGCGGCAAGGCGAAATCGGCCCAACATCGCTTCCACGACAGCGACGACGACAGTGGCTTAGACCTGCGCCGTGCCTTGGGTGAACTTGGGGTCCTCACACCGGTACTTGCCGTCCGGGCCGATACCAAAGCCCTTGGGGTCCGCAAACACGTTCTCCAGCAGCTGGCTCCGCGGAGGGAGCGGGCTCGCGTCCGCAAACTCCACGGCTTCCTCGACGACGTCGTCGATCTTCTTCTCGATGTTCTTCAGCTCCGCTTCAGACGCCAGATTTTGCTCGATGATGTACTTCTTCAGCTGTGTGATGGGATCCCTCGCGGCGTAGTGGGACTTCTCATCTGTGGACGAGGTCATCAGAGGATTTAGTCAGAGCATGTTAGAGAATATAAGAGGGAATAAATATATGCAGCTTGTCCCTTCAGGAGATTATAACTAAGTTGGTGTCAGAAATAAGACGATTCAGTGGAGAAGAGAATATGGATGCAGATATACGCTGAAATGAGGGATACACCAAACAAAGATTAGTAGAGTGGTCTTCTCCACATTAGATACAGAGACCATGAAAAATATCGTAGTCTGGCTGAAAATCAAAATAAGTTCAGGTCCAGGTCATGTCAAAAGGTACAATCTTTCCTTGTAACTAATTTGTTTCCACCTTTATGACTAGCAGAGTAAAAATTACTCAAGAATAACTGCATATAAAGCATACATGATGGGGAAGAAGATTATGATTAGCTGTATGTCAAGTTGGTATGGATTTATCAACTTGATGTGGAAAAACAAGGTGGGCCCATATAGAGTCAACGACATCCTATGACTACTCCAAAAACAAGCAAACCTAAGTTGCAGTTCATCAAGTGGAATTGTAGCAAAGAAAAATACAAGTCCAGGACAGCAGGACATGCTTTTCCATATGCTGCTATTTTTCTTCAGATTTAATAGTAAGACAAGTCGTGCCATATATATGATGTGACTATGAGACAATCTAGTCATACCTATCAGGATGTTGACATGTCAGATAAGATGACTGTGATGATGATAAGAACAAAAGAAGTATTTCGTTCAGTATTTTAATTGGCATCACAAAACTGTACTTCCAAACCAGATTGTTCTATAATAGTATATGACTCTAACCAGATTTTATTAAGTCAAATCACCAAAATGACCATCTCATCAACCAGCTAAAATCCAAATTTACAAGATAGGGTAAATTTACTAGACAAATTTTGCATGTGCTACTATTATCCTAGTAAGTGCTGTTGAAATCTTAGTACCACTGGTTGAGCCATGTAGATAGATCATAGATCCTGCTTGTGAAGTTGTGATCATAAAAAACTCTATGCAGCTCTTACATATATGATGCCACTAATGAGAATGACATAACTTGCATGACTGAAACTGTATGTGATGTATTACTCATAATCTACACACATTATTTCACCTTAGATACCAGGCTAGTTTACAAAAAACGGCACAAATATCATGATTAAAATATTTTTCTTGCATATTCAATTTCTACAGTTAGCCCAGGGGAACTAGCATGAAAAAATAAAAGATAAGTGAAAACTATAAGCAGGAAGGTTATCTTACCAGGCCTCCTGAGCTCATCAGGATCAGCAAGAGAGTGGCCTCTGAACCGGTAAGTTTCACATTCTACTAGAGTTGGTCCTTCACCTCTCCTTGCCCTGTCAATTGCCTCCTTTGCGACTTCCCTGACCTTGAGGACATCCATTCCATCGACATGTACGCCAGGCATTCCAAATGCTGGGCCCTTCTTCCAGATCTCAGGATCCGAAGTAGCCCTAATATGCGACATACCGATTGCCCATAGATTGTTTTCCACAACAAACACAATAGGAAGCTTCCACAGCTGAGCCATGTTCAGGCACTCAAAGAACTGACCGTTGTTAGCGGTACCATCCCCAAAGAATGCAAGTGTGACATCAAGACCGTCAGGGCTAGTTTGCTTGAGCACCTCATGGCGGTACTTAGCAGCAAAGGCAGCACCAGTGGCGACGGGGATGCCCTCTCCAATGAAGGCAAAACCTCCAAGGACATTGTGGGGTTCAGAGAACATGTGCATGGACCCACCCTGTCCACGGCAGCAGCCAGTGGCCTTGCCAAATAGCTCGGCCATGACAGAACGTGCTGGGACACCCTTGGACAGCGCGTGGACATGGTCACGGTACGTGCTGACAACAGAGTCAGGCTGGTTGAGCAGCTTGATGAAACCAGTGGAAACTGCTTCCTGCCCGTTGTAGAGATGGACAAAACCAAACATCTTGCCACGGTAGTACATCTGCGCGCACATGTCCTCGAAGTTACGGCCAAGAACCATGTCCTCGTACAGCTCCAACGCCTCTTCCCGTGTCACTGCCTGCATACAGCGACACATTTCGAATTAAGAACACATATTTAACAATTGAGAACCTACTTTTCATATACAAGCATGGCTGGTTCTGATCATGAAAAAGCCATGTTGTCAACTTTTTCACACACAAGAATAAGTGGGTCATTGCAGTTACAACATTTGAAGCTAGATTTAGACAACAAAACAATCCCCAATTCTGAAATTTCATGATCATGCCAAAAGGCCAAGTGCATGCTACTATGTTAGTTGCTAACAAGTATCCCTGTCGCCACTGGTGCTGCCTTTGCAGCTTTCAAATCCTAAAGTGATCTTTTGATGCATGGTACGTGCTCCAATTACAGAAGAATTTTCAATTGAAGAGTTAGGCTACTGGCTAGCATATCTGTGTAGTTCAGCTACTATAAATATCTTAGAGAAGAGAATTGAGCAAACTTCCCAATCTGAGCTAAGTTATTGCAATCCTGCAGTAGTAAATCTAGACTGACTCCTGAATCTACAAACGGCGGCTTCCAGGATCCAATCGCAACAAGGTAAAAGCGTCGCAAGATCGTATTTTTACACTCCGGGCAATGCCCTGCAAGATCGCTCCGGTCGAGGGGGTAGAGAGAGAAGATTGAGGGATGTCTCACCGGCTGGGCGGCGGCGGCGGGCGCGGCCTTGTTCCCGGCGAGCACGTCGGAGGAGACCGCCAGCAGGCGCTGCGCCTGTCTGCTGCGGCGTTGGAGCGGCCTCGCGGAGGCCGCCGCGGGGAAGGAGGGCGCCCTGTCGCCGCCGGATCTCGCGGCCACCGCCGGCGCCAGGAACTTGGCGGCGGTGAAGGACGCTGCCGCCATCTCCTCTGCCTCTGCTGGTCGGCTCTAGTTTGCCCGCCTGCTTCGGCTTGCAATGCGGCGGAATGGAGGAGGAGCGGTGGGGGCGGAGGCGTATAAAGAGAGGAGGGACGGGGAGGAGAGGGGCGGAGTGAACGAGGAAGATGGATGTAGAGGTTTGGGGGAGGCTTGGGAGGATCCGCCTCAGCCCAACCCCACACGATGACAGATGGGTTTCTTCTTGTTTGTTCGTCCAATTGTCCTACCGCAACGCCAAGAAAAAGAGAAAATGACACAAAACTACCACATTTGAGGCCGAGTTCAAGGATAACTACCATATTTGAGTTTTTTGACACATAAATACCACTTTTGGGACTGGTGTGTGACGCTGAGCACTGATTTTTGCCTGTTAACGTTTTAACCATTTTTCTGGCAGGTGAGACCCGTTGTCAGGGCTGACGTGGCAAAAAAAGCAAGTCAACCCCATTTTTTTTCCTTTCCTTTCCTTTTTCTTTTTCTCTTCTATCCCCTGCCCGTGCTGCACCTGGTAGAGCACGCCCGCAGCCATTAACGCGCGCAGGAGATGAACGTGCCGCCGCCGCCATGGCCGGCCCTCGCGCCATGGCTGCCGCGCTCGCCCGTGGCCGCTCGCGCTCGCCGGTGGCCGCTCGATGGAAATTCTTGTTGCACCAATGTGCAGCAACTCAAAAATACTCGGAGATTTTTATTCATGACATGCTAACTTGTTGTACTTGTATCATGTTGAGTTTATTCATTGTTGTAAATTATCGCCGTAGAGTTGGTAACCTTTGTGTAGACAAGATGTTAACATCGCGGCTATAGAATTCGGAAAACGCTTACCATCATCTGGGGGTTCGCGCGTGTTGCGTCCCCTGCCTCCTCCTCTCGACGAGTGTCCCCCGTGAACCCCACACGAGTCTGGTGTAAAATATCAAGAGGTTTTAATTCCTACCATGCGAGTCTGGTGTATCATGTCGAGTTGATTCATTCTTGGAAATTATCGCCGTAGAGTCGGGAACATTTGTCGAGACAAGATGTAAACATAGCGGCTACAGAATTTGTTGGACGTTTACTTTCTCGGCCCAACATGTGCAGAGCATTTGGTTACGTCATCAAAACATTGATAACACCTTATTTGACACCAAACTAAGCATGGTGTGTGTTATGATCATGAAAAAGAAAAGCACGCTATAGCACCGTTACAGCGTTTTGAATTGTCTCGCTAAATAAATCAATGTATAATGTCTCGCTAATAGCATGATATATCGCGAAATAACATGCTTATAGCGTATTTTAAGGCCGACGCTATTTTGCTATAGCACGCTATTTTTTTTTCCCTTGGTTATGATACTCAAAAGCTATTTGTGACACGCATGTAGAAACAACCAATGTCTCAGCTCACGCCATGAATTGGAAACCGAATTTATGCTATCTTGTGTTTTTTTAGATAAATGCTATAAATGCGGCCTCAATCCATTGCGTGAGCTGAAACATTTTGTCCACCCCCTAAGGCTGCAAGAGTTCTGCATCTTGAAGAAATAGCTTTAGAGTATGGTACCACTATACTTAGTTTGTAATGCTTTTACCCATCATGAGTTTTGATGATGTAGAACTCTTGCCACCTTGGGGGTAGTAACATAATGGATTGAGGCCGCAGTTATAGTAAGATGGATTCCACAAAAATCTCAATTGGTATCTTTTGATGGTTCAATAGACAATGTATTGAATGTTGTAAATGTTAGAGTTATATCTTCAGTTGTTTGTTTCTTGGTTTGTTTGATGATGTTGATTGTGAGTATAGTCCACGGACTCTAGCGGTTGTTTGTTTTTCCTTGTTTGAACCCTACTAGATTCATATTCGTCATATTCCTGAATGTAAGCCCTATAATATGTTTAAAAAGTCAAATAACGTAGTTTGACTAGGTCTTGAGAAACCCTAAAACATGATTCTGTGTTGGAATCTACTAAAAGGAAGTTATTTCCAAAAGCCAAATAATTGATAGATGGTGATGGCCGACATGGTTATTTTGTTATGAAAGTTGTGATGTGTGATTTTTTTTAATACTTTGCATATGTTGGTGGCTAGAGCAAGTATAGTTCTCACAATGGATTAATTATTAATTTGATAGAAGAAACCTTTTGTCTAAATAATTTATAAGGTTCTATAACAGTATTTGATTAAACATTATAAAATTAATCTATCTAATAGTAAGCTATTTATATTTTGTTACGCCATGAAGTTGAAATTGTTGTAGAGTCTATAGCAATATTGAATGTGTCCACACTGTAAAAATAATCCACGATGAAATGATGTCTTCCCCTTTTTTGAATTTTGATATTCTTTTACCATTGCATCCATGCTTGGAACTGTGATGTCATTTTCTATGTAGATCTACATCTTTCAAGAGGGGTTATGAACCATCGTTTATCCAAATCAACAAACATGACCTGACATCGTGAAACAAACATATTGATCAAGACACTACATTTATAATTTTAGTCAATAAAATATACAAAGCCCAAATAGAAGAGTGGAGATTTGGTGCTCCCGAGCTATAGTGATCTCACCCATTTCAAAAAATAAAAAAGTATATTTAAAAGTTTCAAAAAATATGAAAAAATCATGCATGATCTTAATGATATATACTACAAACATGCAAAATCTCAATGCAAAATACATTACGATTTGAGCTACACAAAAATGACAAATGTGCAGATCGAGTATAGTGAACAGTATGTAGTTTCAAAATTTCAACTTTTGTCATTTTTGTGTAGGTCAAAATCTATTGGATTTTGCATTGAGATTTTGCACATTGATAGGACATATCAATGAGAACATGCATGATTTTTTTTCATATTTTTCTAAAAATAAAAAAATTAAATATATTTTAATTTTTTTGAAATTGGTGAGATTACTGGAGCTCGGGAGCATAAACGACTTTCAGCAAATAGAACCATAACAAATAATCTATCGCATACCCAGAGTCAGGTTCGGCAATCTCCATAAACTAGCCAAATACTCTCAAGCCTTCCTTAAAAATCACGCCGATATTGGTTTTGTGTTAGGTTTTGTTAGATCGATAATTAGGTACTGAAAAGAGTAAGAGTTTATTTCCGACTAGATTAGATCTAGCCACTATTTTCGGTACGGGTCGATTTTGCGTAGTGCTCATTAAACAAGCATAATGTTTTCATACATAGTCACGTTTTACATACGACCACTCAAATTATTTAGAAAAAACACGGATATCTGAAAGTTTTCGTCAAAAAACATGGTAGGTCGGCCACCCCCTACCTTGCCCTAAGGGAGCTTCGCCCCAAGTACTGACACGCACCTCACGGACACACGCCGGCCCGCTGCAAACACACGCAAGGCTCAAGTGCTCAGCATTTAACAAAATGGTATTGACCCAAAACTGAACACGGAAAAACTACTGCCTGGGAACGATCACTTGTGAAACAAAGAACAGCTCCATACAATGAGCTTCTCACAAACAAAAACCTATCTGATGAAAACGGATAGTGCTCCAAAGTTCAGAGAGGAACAATGGTCTCGAAGCAATTAAGCCCATCCAACTCGAGGGCGAACCGTGGCTTCAACTGCTGCCGCTGGTGCTGCTTGCTAGTAACAATCTTGACAGCAGGACTGTCCCTCTCCTTCTTCTCCACTTGTCCTCTGCCGCCACTGGCATTGCTGCCATCGGGTTGCTTCTGCATTTCTGGTATGGGGCTAGTCATGAACTGCAAAATACAAACATGAAGAGCAAGAGAAAAGCTAACTATAAGTACAAAACTGCAGAACTTAAGGACACAAAAAACGCATAAAAAACATGCGGAGGAGATGTGAAGCTTATTGTAATCTGCACCTTGTTGATGCTGAAGCATTTGCTGGCCATCTGCGCGGACAAGATGGCCTCTGCGGAGCCCATGAGCTTAAGAAGGAGGAGGTGCTGACCTAATCAATCACCACTTAAACTTGTGTAGATCTTGATCTGAATCTCACCGGCTAGCTCTGTTGCGGCTGCATGTGGATTTGATCATACCTATATATAGGCAGCAAGCCCAGGACATTGTTGGGATCGATCTGAGTTTACTCGATTATCGTTGTTTCAATGGCTTGGGATTCATGGAGATATGGCTAGCTTATCCTTGGTAACAGAGGGAGAGAGCCTTAACTGGTGTCATAGGCTCCACGTAGCTCACTCTCCAGTGTCTGTAAGCACATGCATCATCTTATCCACACCACAACAACTAAGGGTTGTGCACTTTTTGCCTTTTTCTTTTGTCGTGATGGGTGATAGATGGCGACCGCAAAGAAAATTGGATGATCTTTACTATTATATAGCAGTTCGTACGTACGAATGCTTGGCAGAAAAGTCTGCCGATGGACGATCGCTGCTCTCTCGATCGTCGATCGTCTTTTCGCTCCATCGCGTCCGTCCTCCCACCCTCACTCACGCCCGCCCCTTCGCCTCGCCAGTAGGCGGATGGGCCAGGCCCACGCCCACGCCCGTCGCTTCTGCCCCATTCCATGCCGCCGCCACACCCACGCATCCGATGCTGCGAATCCCCGGACTCCCCACCAGCGGCAGCCGCCGCACTTTCCCTCAAGAAATTTCATGTGCTTCGCACCCGCGGCAGTCACCCCGTGCTCCCCTGCCGCCTTCCCATGCTGCCGTTCCGCCGCGCCGCCTCCACAATTCCTCAGTTCGGCCACGGCCAGTCGGGCTCGCGCGGAGGACGCGGGGAGGGTCTGAGAGCCCCTATCCTGCCCACCTCCCCTCCCCTTCGCTCTGCCATGGCGTCGTCAGGGAGTGCGGCATGGAAGAGGACGAGGTGATGAGGATGGGCGGCGAGGCCCTTCACGCCGTGCTCATGCTCCTGGTGGCCGCCGTGAAGAACACAAGGGTGCCCCTCAAGGCGTCCGTCTCGCCCACGCCGAGGTCGCTGGGCGGCTGCAAGGTTGCTCGGCACGAGTTTGAGGGTGCGACACAGGATCACAGTTTCTCAGGTAATGTTTATCTGTAATCCCTCAACGTTTCGTCTCTTGAATTTATGAGTACTTAATTTCTGCACCCGTGTCACCGTGTGAGCGTGATGAAAGAAGTAACGAGGTGCAGAACAGTAGGGTACAGCCGTAAAGCTGTGTAGGATTGAAATTATTTAACGGACCCAGGTACATTTTTTCATACAAAATTCAGTATTTGTTGAACAACCTTGATGATGTCTTAACTGAAACAGTGTTCTCATTGTGTTATACTAAATTAGCTTCTGACGCGTAATCACTATCATAACAGTGCTAATGTTAGAGTTCTAACAAAGTAAGGTGAAAATAGGCATATTTTGTTCTGAACTAACATCCTGATGAAGACTTGAAGAGGATCTACTAACCGAAGAAAATTACATGTGGCCTTCCTGGTAGACGATCAGCAGCTTTGCTCTCCGTCGAGAACTTGCTCTTCACAGTCTTGGTGAACTCCTTGTTGCGCTTGGTGACCAGGCCCTAAACCAGGTTGGCGAAGTTGTTGTGCACCTGTCGCGATGATCGTCCCTGGCGCGAAGAAAACAAGAAAATTCCATTCATGATAAGATGCGAGAAAAGGGGGTGTAGTCTCTAGACTGCATATGTCCGCAGCAGCACGCAGTACCTAGCCAAATTAAATGACAAGCATGCTGGCAATATATTTTTAATAGAGCAACCTCACATAAGTTTTCAGTTTTGGGACAGTGGACACTTCAGTTCCTAACTTCATAGATGTGCATAGGTTACAGTATGCTATGAAAAAACGTCCTGAACCTAATCTTGTGGTCCATTTGTGGCTCTTACCCTCCTAAATAGACACGCAAGAAAGCAAGCCAGATTTCTATAGGACATCACCACCACAGATCGAACTTTCAGAACATGGTACAATATGTTACTGGCACACACAAATCAAGTATAAGGTCGATTACTAAATACAGATTGTCTCTTGTTTCCTTTTTGTTTCGTTTCATTTCTTATAAGTTTAGATAACCATGTATAGCTAATGGAAGCTAGGTAATAAACAAGTTACACAAATGGTCCCTAAATCTTTTCATTTCTTTGATGCTAGGAGACTTGTTCATGATAATAATTTTCTGAGATAGTTGCCTCTCTTGAAGAGTTTAGAATCACCTTACTCGGGGCCAGCTTTCATCCTTGAGTTCCTAGCAAGCTACATTACCGAGTTATCAATTCTGCACTAGAACCTTCTGTATGGATATTTTCGTTCTGAAATTGCATCGGATATCATGTTTAGTTTTTTCTTATAAATATTTTACCCCTATCTGTGTGGATCAAGAGTACTATTTATCATATTATTGAAATTCGGCATTTTTCTTTTCTTCCACAACGTCCTTATTTAGCTGGTCGTGTCAGTTATGTTACGAACAAATTTTTATTGATGTTTTATGCAGGGTGATGTTAGATTAAGATCACTTGGGTCTGTCTTGAAAGATGGAGCCATATTGGCAGTTGTGCATAACTGACTGCTATTTGATGGCCGCAATTATATGATACACGAGGCAAGGTCCAAGGAGATAAGAATTAAGGACCGGAAAGCATATGAGTAGATGCTGGTGATATGTTACTGCATCAGCCGAGCCGATAACCGATGGAGAAGCAGCAGAAGAGGGGAGAAAAGAAGGGGAGGATGAAGATCTGAGCTAGAATTCGATCAACTCATGCAAATCTTTTGTTTTCACTTCAAGGGTAGCCGGGTTTAAACAGATGAGAACTTTTATATAGGAGTAAAAACAAAGATGTAGAGAATCTAAGGAAGCTGTAGTATGTGAATGCTGGTTTTAGGAAATAGTTTTATGCATGTTTCTAAAATCAGCATGTAATAGAAACAAATTAGTTGGTGCGGTTTCTCCATATTTTAGTGCCCATATATTTAACCACTACAAATTCGTTCCCCGTTGCAACGCACGGGCAATTAGCTAGTCATGAACAAATATCTGGGTCATATGGTATTTCCTGAAATTTCACTAGCACTATATGGCTACACCACGTCCCCAAGTGCACTAGTTCCCAGACTTGTTGTAATTGTTTTTGGAGGATTCTAATGGTTACAAAAAAAAATCCTACATGAGATGATGTTTGATTCTTAGGAATACAAAGGTTTTCCAAATGATGTTTGGAGGATTATACTCCTTAAGATACTTTTACCGGCATGGTTTTTTTTGTAGGGCTATAAACTATATGAAATTTGCCTTATGCTTCATTTGCGATATATTTTTTTCATAGGCAAAAAAATAATCCACACCAGCCTGTTAGTAAGAATCATAAGTTTTTCTGTTGCACAACCAAGCATCCTTTGATTCATGTAGTACTCAAGATAGTATGGCACTCTTATCCCGTGTTTCTGGTGAACATGCGAATCATATAAGACCTTAGTTCCCGAAGGGAGAACTTGTCGGATTTTTGGTTGTATAGTATAAAAACCCATGTACAAGGTATTGCCGGGGACATACAATTGAAATTAGAGTCTAATTCCGTTCCACTTGATATAGGTGGTTTCAACGTGTTTTTTCATCCCTATGAGAGGAGCCATTACCCTAACTTGCCCTCCTAGTTCCATCTCTAGTTCTACACGTATCGCGTCAATGTCAAGAAGTATTAAGAATCACATATGACACGACTACTTGTAATTGTGCGCATATCATGTGATGTTATGTTAAGGTTTGAAATCCATTACTTTGAGACATTTCGGCTATAGGAAAACATAAGGCTTATCCCAGTGCTCCACCATGGCGCCTTATTTAGCTTCATTGAAAGAAACTTTATGTCATAGTAGATACGGTCTCTTGACATAACCCTATGCATAGATCATTAAATCATGTACCATAATCCAATTAGATTAAATTAATCTTAATAAAAGTAAGTTATACTATAATAAATATATTACATGTAGTTATTTATAACTTTGGTCACCATACTGTCCAACAAAATGAGAGTGACCTTACCGGCGAACGAAAACTACTACCGGAACACTTTTCTGAAGCGTCATCAAATGATCATGCATGAAAAACACGTGAAAAAACTTGAGCAAGAGAAGTAAAAAATAGAAAAGAGATAAAATACTCCCTCCGATTCTAAATAAGTTTCATCCTTTTAAATTGGGGTTAGTTCAAAATTGTGACACTTGGATCGGAGGCAGTAAGAAAAACAGAGTTGGTAAATGGGCCGGCAACGATCGGGAGACAGGATTTCCCAAGCCCAACACGGCACGAGCCTCGTCCCCAACTAACCGACCCGCAGAAAACTAAAAAAAAAAAAAAAACTAACCGACCCGCAGAAGAAGAGGAGTAGATCCGAAGCAGAAGCTCGAAGCCGGAGAAGAACCCTAGCCTTAGCCGCCCCTCTCCCTCCATCGACGACGAAGGTACTGTCCTCTCCCTTCGCCCTCCAGACCGTCGCCCTTCCCACCCTCGTAGTTCCGATTCTGACCCGCTCACCTCCCCGCTAGGGTTTTCCGGCGCGCGGATCTCGGCGAGGATGAGGCCCGTGTTCGTGGGGAACCTCGACTACGACACCCGCCACTCGGAGCTCGACCGACTCTTCTATCGCTACGGCAGGATCGACCGCATCGACATGAAGTCAGGTCGGCGCCTCTGCCCCAATCCCCGTCGTCCTGCCCCCCGCCTCTATTTTATCCCGCTGTATTATTGTCTTCTACCACTTCGTGTCTGATTTCATGATACTGGTACCAAGTTTTCTGGGGTACAGAACTGACCAACAAATTTTCCGGTAGATGGAGTGTAGTTGTACTGGATACCACCATCTGTCCCCCACAACTATCTCAGCACAGTCTGTGATTAGTTTCGGCTGGTAACTAGAGAATAAAAAGTAACTAATTAGTTTCGCAATCTGCGAATGTTTTGTTCATCGTAATGTTAGTCGTTTTAATCTGTGATGAATCATAAGTTGATGTATTTTGCTCCACTAATCCCCAGCTAGTTATGCTCCTGTAAAATTTATTATGGTCACGCCTCTGTTCTATTCCGCTGTGTTGTATTATTTTCTACTGATCTGATATGCTCACGGGCACCGCCAATTTGTTTGTCGTTTGGGGTCTGACATCGATATGCTAGTGCTGACTGCTGAGTTTCTTGGGTACAAAATTGACAAACATTTTTTTTTCCGGTAGACTGTGCTGGATACTATCTATCCTCCACAAGTGTCTCAGTATAGTCTTTAATTAGCTCTGGCTGGTTAGTAGAGAATAAAATGATGGAATAATTTGTTTTGTTTCGCTTAAGATTTCAATTTGCGCATGTTGTTTCTACAAGGATCAGATGTTAGTCAAATTAATCTGTGATAAATCATCAGTTGATGTATTTTGCTTCACTAATCCCCTGCTACTTATGCTTCTGTAAAATTTATGATGTGGAACACGTGTCTGATATGGTGGTCCATGTCATGTAGACCACAATGCAAGCAATATTACCTGCAAAAAAAAAAATGCAAGCAATATATGTATAATAGGCAGCAAGATGTTTAAATGTTTACTCTGGCGCAGGAACTACTGAGGCAATCATACATAGCTCCCCCAGGGGCTCCTCAACTCACCCTCCATTCCTCATCCGGCCACCACTCCCTGCACTTGCCATCCGTTTCATGATGCACTGTAATCTGTTACCAATGCCAATCATGTTTTGCCGGGACTGACATCAACCATCATTCTGCGATTCTTGCCATGCCATCAGTGCCATCATGATCATGGCATACCATGCCACGACTAGAAGTATTACCACGCCATCCTCCAGGCATCAACCTGATAACTTGCTATGTGTGACTGTCTGAATAAGCAATGTCTGTGAGGCTCTTGGTCTATAGAATGGTGAAGCATGTTCAATGTCTCAAGTCACACCTTCTTACTTTGGAACTTTGGGTATAAGTTGTACAACACCATGCTTAACCTCATCATGAATGGAATCTACCAGTAACTGCATTAGAGCTCTTGATACCATCAGATACTGATCTGATATGTGCAGGTGCAGTATTCTTCTGTTTCTCTTAGGTTTGACCCTGATGTGTTTACTTGTTTGTCCTAATGAAAAATTACGTTGTCATCGAACAGTGTACCACAAAATTCAGTTTCCTATGGTTCTTACTTGTGGATTTACCTTTTTTAGGATTTGCTTTTGTCTACTTCGAGGATGAGCGTGATGGTGACGATGCCATACGGGCTCTTGATGGTTATCCCTTTGGCCCTGGGAGACGCAGACTTTCTGTCGAGTGGTCACGGGTAATTTCTCTTGCTGTTCTTGTACCCCTACTAAACCTTAATACATCAAAGATTCTGGACTTGTCGCTGGGTATGAATGGTTACTGTTCTTGTAAAACCTACTAAACCTTAACACATCAATGATTCAGCACATCACAGGTGATTACTTGTGCCAAATAATACTGCCTTCAGTTCGTTTTTAATTCTTCTCTCGTGATTCTTCAGTTCGTTTTTAATTCTTCTCTCGTGATCTATGTAACAGGGTGACCGAGGAACCAGACGTGATGAACGTGATGGCTATAGTAAACCACCAGTGAATACTAAGCCTACTAAGACATTGTTCGTCATTAACTTTGACCCAATCAACACAAGAGTCACTGATCTTGAAAGGCATTTCGATCCATATGGCAAGATATCAAATGTTCGGATAAGGAAGAACTTTGCGTTTGTACAATTCGAAACACTGGAAGAGGCCTCAAAAGCCCTAGATGCTACTCATTTGACGTAAGTACCACTTTCACCTGTTTCTGAGTTTATTTAATGAGCAGAATTTTACCGTTGCCTTTTGATATCTTATTTATGCTATGCACTGTAAGTCTGTAAGATTTATTCAAGTGTTCTTTTTAATGGTTAAAGCCATTGCGGGAATGGCACTGCCTGATATAGGGTTTTATACAGATTTTTGGTTTTTGAGGAATATATTGTATGCTGTTTCTAAAACTTGTACCTGGCGGGAATATCTCTATGGTTTTGAACTTTTGATTGTTTGAAATAATCTGATTGTGTAACAATATACCTTAATGATTTATTTTGCTCTCTGCAGCAAGTTACTGGACAGAGTGATTTCTGTTGAGTATGCCTTCAGGGACGATAGTGAACCAGGTGACAGGTATGACAAGCCAAGTAGGGGTGGCGGCTATGGAAGGCAGGATGATAGTTCATACCGCCGTTCTGTTAGCCCAGTTTACCGAAGGTCACGACCTAGCCCTGACTATGGTCGTCCTCCTGTGAGCCCTGCATATGATTCATATGACAGGAGCAGGAGCCCTGTTCGTGATCGCTATCGGAGGTATTGCGCTTTGGTTGGTTTTGTTTGATCTTTTGTTAGGTTGCACTTAGTCCTGTTGGCAGATGCTTTCATTAGGATGTACCATTCGATTTTGCCATAACACTGTAAGCTGATTAGCTATTCATTGTATTTGTTGTAATAATTTTTTACTGCTGTTTACATCATTTGCTTCCTATATGCTATGATCCGTTTCTGAATTTAGTGGTTAATCCTCAAATTACTACCGAGCTACTTTGGGGTGGTCTTGGATCCCATCTGACAACAATATTGTAGAAATCTGCTTATAAGCTCCAGTATTCAGTTTTTTTCCAAGGAAGAGTATCTAGTTCTTCATTTATTCGCATTATCTAATTCCTGTTGTTTGATGAAATCTTTTTGTCCAATCACAGCCGATCTCCTGTCCAGCGCTCAAGATCCCCGGCTGCCAACAGAAGAGCTTATGACTGATAAGAGAATTATCTAGGTTGCAGTGAGGTGTCTTCCGTTTGCTGTTCTAGCTCTAGCACTAGTAAACAAACTAGAACTTCTGTACCTGTACTGAAGCTTATATCGTTTAGGTGACATGAACTGGTGTATTATAAGTTGGATTTGTACTTCAAGATCTGCTATGTGTCTATGTCTCAGAGATTTCAGTATGCCCTGTGTGCCAATTCCTGTGAGATTCGTATGTGTTCTCCCAAGTGATTTTTGTTGCTCCTGTTTCCTGCTCGCTTTTCTGTGTTCAGCTGTTACAGTTCTCCATATCTCTTTTTGGTCTCTGTGACTTAGTATATACTACAAATAGTCCCCACAGGGGCAGTTACTGTCACTGAGATGGCACAATCTGATGGTACGATATGCATACAAATAACTCACAGAAAACTCGTATGTTCCGAACATGTAATGCTAGTGTAAGGATTCCTGCAACTTTTTTGTTGAGTGATCTATTCTGAGTATCCATAACTAGGAGGAAGTAAATTTGGAAGGCTCCAGTCATACTGAGATATTCACAAAAGAATATATGTAGCAAGTCAATACTACTTATATGAATTGAACATTTTCCTTTGAGAGATAACACAAAATTGTATGCTACCAAATACCAATAGTCCCCACATGAGCAGTTGCCATCACTGAAATGGTGGAACCTCCTGACATCCCTGAGCACTATCTCCCGCCCAAGCATCCTGGACATGAACTTGGCCGCCTCATGGCAGTCGTTGCACACCCTCAGGTTCTTGGCCACCCGGATGGTGGCGCCGGCGGGGCCCTGAGCAGCCCGAAGGCGATGGCGAGCTTCTCGCTGTGGTACCGGAGCATGGCCGCCTTCTCGGCCTCGCCGACGTCGTGGAGCACGCACGACGTGTCCGGCGCGTACCCCTCCCGCCGCATCCGCTCCCAGAGCGCGTCCATGTGCGCGTGCACCTCCGCGCTCGCCGGGTGGGAGGACTCGCCGGCCATGAACCGGTGGACCGCGCCGTCGAGCTCGATCCAGCTGCACCCGGGCTCCTTGGCGACGCCCCGCTGCCGCATCCTGCCGCGCACCGCCGTGGACTTGTCCCACATCCCGGCCGCCGAGTAGATGTTGCAGAGGAGCACGTAGTGACTCGCCTCGTCGGGCTCCAGCTCGAACAGTCGCTCGGCGGCGATCTCGCCGAGAGTGACGTTCCGGTGCAGCCGGCACGCCCCGAGCATGCTGCTCCATGCCGACACCTGCTGCTGCCCTGGCTCCATGGAGCTGATGATGCCGTAGGCCTCGTCGAGCCTACCAGCGCGGCCAAGAACATCAACCACGCAGGCGTGGAGGTCCGGCGTGGGCTCGACGCCGTGGTCTCTCTTCATGCCGTGGAAAAGCTCCAGGCCACGGTCCACCAGGCCAGAATGGCTGCAGGCGGCTAGGACGGCGATGAAGGTGACCTCGTTGGGCGTCGCCTCGCCGCTCGCCGCCATCTGGTCGAAGAGCGCCACCGCCTCGTCGCCCAGCCCGTGCATCCCGTAGGCCATGATCAGGACGTTCCACGTGATGACGTTCCTCCTTGGCAACCTGTCGAACACCGCCCTCGACATCGCCAGGCAGCCGCACTTGGCGTACATGTCCACCAGCGCGCTGCCCACGGCGATGTCGGACTCCAGCGCCTGCCTCACCGCGTACCCGTGGATCTCCTTCCCCCTAGCCGGCGCCGCAAGGACCGCGCAGCCAGGGAGGAGCGTCATCAGTGTGATGTTGTTCGGCATGCATCTTTGTTCTTCGCCTTCTTCTGTTGATGGCAGCATCTGCATCTCGCTCACGAGCTGGAACGCCTCGGCGATGAGGCCCTGCACGACGCAGCCGGTGATGAGGGTGTTCCAGGAGACGACGTCGGGACGGTCGATCATGGCGAAGATCCCGCGGGCCACGCCATCTTTCCTAGACGCGCGTACATGTCCATGAGCGCGTTCTGCACAAACCGGTTGCCCATCATGCCGAGCTTCACCACGTACCCGTGCACGGCTTCCTTGCCGGCGAATGCCTCCGACCGCGCGCACGCAGGGAGAACGCCGGCCATGGTGGTCTCGCTGGGCACGCACCCGGCCTCCGCCTCCATCCGGGAGAAGAGATCCAGCGCCTCCTCGTCCATTCCGGCCTGCACATAGCCGCAGATCATAGCGTTCCACATCCCGAGCTGCCGGCCGGGTGCCGGCACCATGTCGAAAACCCTCCGCGCGTTCCCCACCTTCTCGTTACCTGCGTACATGTCTACCAGCGCGCTCGCCACGAACGAGTTGGCGGCGAGTTCTTCGTCCTTGAGGACGACGGCGTGCATCTCCCTGCCCACGGAGAGCAACTGTAGCCGCGAGCACGCCGGGAGCGCGCTCGCGAAGGTCACGCCGTCCGGCCGCACGCCGAGGGCCACCATGTCGTAGAGCACCTCCACGGCCTCCCCACACCGCCCGCCTTGGACTAGCAGGCTGATCATGGTGTTCCAGGTCACGACTTCGTCGCCGCCGGGGGAAGAAGCGGCGGCGGCGGTGCGGAAGAGCCTCTGGGCGTCGTCGACGAGGCCGAGGCGCGCGTACATGGAGAGCAGCGCATTGAAGGGGAACCTCTCGCGGCCCTCGTCGAGGAACCCGTTCTTGAGCGCGAAGGCGTGGGCCTCGCGGCCGAGGCGGTGTTCGGCGGCGAGATGGGAGCAGGCGAGGAGGACGCTGACGAGGGTGAAGGAGCTGACGTCGTGGCGGCCGTCGGCGAGCATGGCGCGGAGGGCGTCGAGCGCGTGCTCCCAGCGGCGGAAGAGGCAGAGCGCGGAGATGAGGGAGTTGTACGACACGGCGTCGCGGAGCTCCGGCGGCGTGGCGGCGAAGAGCGAGAGGGCGGCGGCCAGGTCACCGCAGCGCGCGTAGGCGGTGAGGAGCGCGTTCGCGACGGCCGGGGAGGGGCGGTGGAGGAGCGCGCGGCGGAGGGACGCCGCGTGGAGCGCGCGCGCAGCGCGGGCGTCCCGGAGCGCCGCCGCGGACTTGATGGCCGGCGGGAGCGCGAAGTGGTCGATGGAGGCGGAGGAGGCCGCGAGAGAGGAGAGCGCGCGGAGGGCGGCGGCGTGGTTTCCAGCGGCCGTGAGGGAGCGGATGGTGGCGGAGGTGGGAGGCGGGGCCGCCGGTGGGGCCACGGCGGTGGCCATGGATGAGCGAGCTGAGCTGAAGGGATTGGTTTAGCTCCGCTGAGAGTGAGGAGTGTGCAAAGCTCTCGGATAAGCCGGCTGTGGATTTTTTTTTCCTGTTCTTGTCTTCCCCAATTTACGTGTAAATTCAGATAAACTTTGCATGCAAATTTCATCAGCGACCAGAGAAGATGGGATTGCACGTCTTCTTATTCGAGCATTTTTCTTGTGTCGATTCTTCTTGAATAACCGTGAGGGAATATAATTGCTTGACTTGTTTACTGAATCAGCTTCAAGTTACATAAGTTTTACCAATTTTTAGGCTAGATGTTGAGTTTTAATTAAGCTTTTATTAGTTTATACTCGAAACTAATTTCAAATATTTCAGGACACTTCCTTCGAGGATGAGGTAGAGACGCTTTGAAGTCATGAGTAGTTATAATGATGGTATGCTTCCCGATAAATAAGAGAATTCTAATCACTCCCTTTCTTTCTCTTAGTTAAAGAAGTAATTGAAAAATAAAACATCAATTATAAAAATGGTTTATCTTATCGTTGATTTTGATCCTAAAAAAATAGAGACAACCAATCCATGAATACTTATCCACCACACTAGACAAATAGGACCGGTTCGATCTATGTTCATTGAGGCCTCCTAAAAGGGTTACTAAATTCACCCGAGTTGTTCTAAAGAATCAAAACATTACATTTTCAATGGGCTACATGGAAAGGGCAAGAACATCGCACGATGGCAGTGTCGAATTCAACATTCTTAATATTCTAGATCGGTCGATGGCAATGTCGAATTTGGCATTGATTCCTCACAGGAGGCTTTGGCTTGGGCAAGGTTGATATCTTGACATGCTAGTGCTTGGGATTATTCCTATACCTCCCACTAAGAAGGTGAAGCTGCTGTAAATTGTAATATGTGTTGACTCGGTAGTGTGATGCCGCACGATGGCACCAAAGGTACTCATTCACACAATGTTTCCTTTTTGTCTTCTATTTTTCCTCAACTGGTTCACTTGAAGCCATCTTAAATACCCTAAAGCATTCTAGGAAAATTAACTATAATTCAAGCGGGGATGCTCTCCCCTAGCTGATTATTAGAAAAAACACCATGCTAATCATATAGTAATAACGATGAGCCAATAGCCCAAGAAGTTCCAACTCATTTCCGTGCATATTATCTTTATCAATGTTGGCATCAAGTAAAACAACAATTTTCATGTGTACACTGCATTTATATCTTATCACATATGTATATCTTTGTTGACATGGACATGACTCATCAACTTTGTGTTGTATAGATAGAGTCGAGCCATGAAATTTCGTCTACACAACCAAAATTATCCAGATATGTTGTTGTGCATAGACCAAAGCACAAACAAACCACAAAAGGTGTGACTAGTGCCAAAAACATACTTGTGCAAAGTACACGTAACATTATATGTTTGATCACATGTGAAAAGGTGGTACCGGCAGGCTAAGTCATCATTAGCTGTAGGTGGAAATCAACACATAACTTTTGAGAAAAAGTAATGCCTTTCACATCTTAAACCATGTCCGAGTCATCATGGATATCCTCTTGTCTAATTATGTCACCATATGCATCCTAAACTACCTTTTATGGCTATAAAAACTAACTAGATTAACAAGACTAGCACCAATCACCCTTATCCAATCTCTTCGAGAACCATGGCGACTACTAGTTTCCCATCGGTTTTGTTTACTTTTGTGTAATCCTCTTGTGCCATGGATCCATGGCTCAGCTATTTGGCCAGAGCTTTACTCCATGGCAAAGCCCCCGACAAGGAGGTTTAAGGGGGTGCACACTTCATAGGCTACAAGCATTTGAACCAATTCAGCAAGTTAGGTCACAAGCAGGACTCACTGAATACTATGACGAGCAGAATGAGCAATTTCGTTGTACCGGCGTATCCATCATCCGTCGTGTTATCGAGCCTCAAGGTCTCTTGTTACCTCAATACCACAACGCTCCTGGATTGGTGTACATTCTCCAAGGTTAGTGTCTAAATTGAATATAGGGTAATTGCATTGTTATAGGACACTTAGGATTTTGTATCCACCAAATGTTTCACCAGCATCGTAAGTTCTTGATACTAAATTAACCTTTTTTTTGTAGGTAGCGGTTACACAGGGTTGAATTTCCCTGGATGCCCAGAGACCTTCCAAAAACAATTTCGACATTTTGGTCAAGGAGAGTTTGCAGAGGGTCAAAGCCAAAGACAAAAGTTTAACGATGAGCACCAAAGAGTTCACCACTTCAAACAAGGAGATGTTGTTGCGTTGCCAGCTGGCATTGTACATTGGTGCTACAATGATGGTGATGTGCCGATTGTAGCTGTTTATGTCTTTGATGTAAACAATAATGCTAATCAGCTTGAACCAAGACAAAAGGTAACTACACATGTGTTTACACATATAAGATATACAATTTTTATAAGTAACTTTGCTATATGATGTCTAAAGTTTATATTAGTGGTATACTAATCAACTCTTTTACTTGATAATATGAAATTCCAGGATTTCTTGTTGGCCGGTAACAACAAGAGAGCGCAACAATTTGGACAAAACATATTCAGCGGATTAAGTGTCCAATTGCTTAGCGAGGCCTTTGGTATCGATCAACAAATGACACAAAGGATTCAGAGTCAAAGTGACCAAAGAGGCGAGATAATTCGTGTTAATCAGCGCCTTCATTTCTTGAAGCCTCATCAAGAACAAGTAGAGGAGCAAGCCTACCTGCCAATTGAACATCAGGAAGGACAATCAACTCAATACCAGGGAGGACAATCGACTCAATACCAGACAGGTAGTGGAAGTCGCAATGGTCTCGAGGAGAACTTTTGTTCATTAGAGACAAGGAAGAACATTGAAAACCCCAATCATGCTGACACATACAACCCACGTGCTGGCAGAATAACACGCTTCAATAGCAAGAATTTCCCCATCCTTCACCTTGTTCAAATGAGTGCTACAAGAGTAAATCTCTACCAGGTAAATGTGATGCTACATTTTTCCGCACAATCCTATTGGTATATAAGCTTTGTAACACAAATTCAATAATATGACTTACCAACTAATTGTTATTGCAGAATGCCGTTCTTTCACCATTCTGGAACATTAATGCGCACAGTGTCATGTACATGATCCAAGGGCATGCTCGGGTCCAGGTCGTCAATAACTATGGTCAGAATGTATTTGATGGCGTTGTTCGTAAAGGGCAATTGTTAATCATACCACAACACTACGTGGTTCTTAAAAAGGCGGAGCATGATGGATGCCAGTATATTTCATTCAAGACCAACCCAAACTCCATGGTTAGTCACATTGCAGGGAAGAATTCTATCATGCGTGCCTTGCCTGTTGATGTCATCGCCAATGCATACCATATTTCTAGACAAGAAGCTCAAAACCTTAAAAACAACAGGGGGCAAGAGTTTGGCGCCTTCATTCCTAAATTTACACAAACGAGTTGGCAGAGTTACCCAGACAACAATGATGAGTCATCTTCTACTGATAAGGCGTCCGCGTGAAACAATGAATGCTCGGCGTCCGCGTGAAACAATGAGTGGTGTGAGAACTAGTGGAGTGAAATAAAGACATCACAATCATGTAACTTGATGGTGTATATGTGTTATGAATAAAAAAGGTTCATCAAGTTACATACTTTTGTGCAATTACACTATTGCTATTTTTTTTCTAGTCAACCACTCCTCTCCATCAAATTGTGCCATTTTGTGCCTCATTCTCCTACATACCAACCTATCAGATGGTAACTTGCCATAGACAATTTGTTGGCGGTGGTTTACTTGGTTCTAGTATTATTTCTATTCTTAGGTGTAACTTTACTTTTGCTAATTCATGATTCTCGGAAATATCCGTAACTCTTAAATGCCAAAATTATGCATCACACTCGCTAAAATTTCCGTGTCAATGTTATGCAAATTTAATAAACAAAACTCCATTTTTTTGGCTTATAGCTAGGTTACACACAAAAGCAATTGTATTTACGGATGGAAACCGAGTCCATATAGATGGAACAAAGTCATGTCAAATTTGTATTCTTATTTTAGGTGGAAGCATAAATGAACATGGAAATCACGGGAATGAAATAGAAGCATGGTCTACTAGAGATAATTGCGGAGTGAATATGACGTGCACACTGATGCCAAGCAATTTTTTGGGGAAATAAAACCTCTCAAAAGCATACAGAGAAACAGAACCAAACGAACACATTCTATTGCTAAGATGACTACACATATTTTTATAAATCTTGTAATAAGTTATACTATTGTGCATAAATTTTCATTTTTGCAACAATGTAGGGTACGTTGTTTGGGTAGGACGGGATGACCAAGATGATTACAGGATCTAGAGAATGATTAGGTATAGGATTGAGTTGGCAAACATGTATTTGTGATTGACTAAAGTTGGCCATACAGGCAAATGATAAAAATGGAAATTTCTCACTTGTGTATAAAAATTTGTTTGCACCCAGAAACACTGGTTTTTTTATATTTCTATACAAGAAACTTATTATTTCCGTTTCGTTCAGTAAATTGTGCATTTTAGTTCTATATTTATGCCCTGTTACTATGTTCTCTATAACAGATGGAAAGTTTGCTGATGGAAAGTCTTTAGCCTTTGTCATACATCAACCGATCATGCAATGCCACTAGCTTTGACATGTCCATGGAGCATCTAATCTTCATGGATGTGAGGCAAACAGTCTCAGGGCGACATGCCGACGCAGGTGACGATCTACAACCGTGCAACATGAGCTTTACATGATGTGTTCCGAAGTTGATGCCAACATGGAACATGACATGGTATTGTTTTTCAAGGATACACCCTGAGATACGTATCAACATACTGGAAGAGAAGACCGATGGTCATCACATCATCGATCTATGACACATATGTCAAGATGGCCTCCACGCAAGCAAGCCCGCGAGAGATCTGAAACCTACTCTCATGCCTGCCGCCTCTCCGCCCTAGGGGCGACTAGCAAAACATCACATAATAGCTACTCGCTAATTCTCCTCCACTTTCTAGTTCTTCATGAGAACCAGTGATTCCGATGGTGCCACAGCTACCTTGTTGCAAACTATGCCGTTTGCATCATGTTTCAACAAGAACAAACCGTATATTTCACTAGTCTACAAACAACAAATCTAGTGCTTACTAACAATCATACCAACCACCATTGGCCGATTCAGCAAGATCAATCCATACATTTTGCTCCAAATGAAAAATGCAGGGTTCGAGCTTTTACAACAACCCCACCAAATTACAAGATTTCAATCGGACAAAAACGAGGGCGGGGGAGATTAAGGAATCCGTTAAAAAAGAAAATATGCACAAAAAAACACAGAAAAGAGAAGAAAGTCTTGAAAAAAAGCATAAAGTAAATGGAAAAGGAGGGGATAATAAAAGGCAAAACATAAGAAAGTAGAAAACCTGCCAAAAAAAAAACCCTAAGAGGAACCGAACAGAATTTAAAGAAACCGAAAAGAAAACCGGAGGAAAAAAGACCGGGCGAAACACGTCTGGTGAGATACCGCGTGGCGTACGCGACGACTCTCAAACGGCCCCCACGACCCGATTCCCATCCAGTCCGATCCCCTCCTCCCCTGTACCTCGGCGATGCGGCGCCGGCGCCCCTACTCGCCGTCACCGACCGCCGCTTCACCCCCGTCCCCGGCGCCGTCGCCCTTCCTCCTCCACCCCGAGCGCCGCGTCTTCCCCGTCTCCCTCCCGCCCCCCAACGCCACCGCCCACCGCCGCCGCCGACGGCCGTTCCTTCACCGGCTCCCCCTCCCCCGACCTGGAGAAACAACCGAGCCTGGAGTCGACGGCCATGGGGAAGAGGCAGCACGGTACCTCCGCCTCAAGCCCCCACGTTCCGGTCAACCCGCCAATGTGCCTGCTCCTGCAGCTCCGGCTCCCGCATCGGTGAGTTCCTCTGCTGCTATACATACTGCCTGTAAAGATGCAAGCTTGTTCCGTGCAGCATAAGTTTCCTCTTATGCTGCCACGCTGCACTTTGATTGCACTAAAGTATCTGTACCTGTTCAGGATCTGTCATTCAATGTCAATTGTACCATATTTCACGTTTCTGTGTAGGCAGAACAGTGAAGCATTTTCTGATCTGTATTCGCATGTTTCTGTGATACATATGTGTAGGATATCCCGGGCAGGTGTTTGTACGAATGGTGAAGTGCCGGAGACCTTACTACCTTCTTCTTCCCATGCGTCGGTTTCTCCTGCAGCTCCAGCTCCCCCATCGGTGAGTTCTTCTGCTACTACACTGCTTGTAAAAAAGCTGTAATCTTGTTCCCGTGCAGTGCAGTGCACGCTTCTTCCTATGCTGCTATACCGCAGTTTGATTTAAAGAGCATGCTGTACCTGTTCAGGATCTGGCATTCAGTGTTACTTGTACCAAATTTTCATTGTACCTAGACACAACAGTTTCTGACTAGGCAGAGTAGTGAAGGCATTTTCTGATCCGTCTTCGCGTGTTTCTGTGATACATATGTGCAGGTAATCCGGAGGTGTTTGATATGAATGGTGAAGTAAAGCCGGAGAGCTTACCTTCTTCTTCCCACGCGTCGGTTTATTCCGGAGCAAGGATGGGCGTGTGTCGGTTGATGGTGCCGGTGCTTCTCCCAAGCCCAGGAGCCGCAAGAGGAAGAAGGTTATTTCCGTGTCTTGGGGAGCCAAGGGAAAGAGAGGCAGAGGTAAGGCTTGCAAATTTTGAGCCGGTTTATACACTTGTACTGAGGAAACCCATAAGATCGTTGGAGGGATGTTAATTGTGCGTGCATGATGACCCTTTTAGAATGGTAGCACACAAATGGTTTAATATTCTCGATAAGACATATATGAATCTAGCATCCAATTTCATTGGTAGAATGACCACAAGAAAAGGGTGCATAAAGATTTGTAAAGTTAGATAACCTATCTGAATGGAAAATTGAGGACTAGTTCATCTCATTCACGAGGCATTCAGATACCTATCTGAATGGAAAATACAGGACTAGTTCATCTCGCTCACCCTTGATAATGCTGCTTCGAGTGATGTGGCTGCGAAGAAGTTCGTTGCTACCAAAGTACCAGGCTAAATTCCCCAACATTTTCATGTTTGTTCCTGTGCCCATGTAGTCAACTTGATGTGCCCATTGCTGCCACTTATAAATCAGCTTAGGGAAACCGCGAAGTACATGAAGAAGTCCACATCCCACATGTACAAATTCGTTCAAGTTTGTAAAACATTGAATCTGAGATGCTGGCAGGCCACCAACCACCTGACAAGGTGGAGTAGACGATCCAGAATTAAAGAAAATGTCACCTGCTCATGCCTTTTCCCTTCACATACAGATCCCACATCGTATCCTTCTTCCCACCAGCTTCCGTCTCGGTGATTTCACGTTGTCAAGTGCAGTAGTTTTTACCTTGCCAATCACAGAAAGACCCTGCATACTGTCATTTTTCATGCATACTGATACTCTGTGTGGCAGAGGTTACGACCCTGCATACTCTCATGTTCATGCATAGTTGCATACTGATGCTGCCATGGCTTCGGATCTGCAGGTGAAAAGGGTTTGAGTTTGAAGTTTGATATCCAGCAGCTGCCACATGACATGGAGGCCATGCTCTTCAAGAAAGATGTTAAATGTGAGATGGAAACAGATGTTTTGGTGCCAAAAATTGAAGCCAAGGTCTTTAGTCCTGCGCCTGAAGATTCAGTTCCTTCATCATTTGGGAGTAACCTTGTTGTTTCTTTAGATGACAAGGCTGGTGAGATCGGTGAAATATCTGAACACAAAACAGGCACGGAGAAAGTGTCTTGTTGCTCACTGGGAGGAGGTATGCTGTCATCTGATAGTGGATCTTGCAAGGAGGAGCCTCTTGGAGACGAGATTCAGTTTTCCAGGATGGATGGATGTCATGAGAATGGGGGCTTAGGCCATCAAGATTCTTCTGGGTCGAATTGGGTTGTCCAAATCATTTGGCACTAGAGCTCAATGCATCTAAATCTGTCGTTGACAAACCTCGCTCTGTTGTCTTTGTCGAAAATGTCAAAGATGAAGAATTGAAAAATCAGAAGTCAGAATCATCAAATGTCTCCAGGCGTAGGAATCCAAGAAGATCTGCCTCAGCAAAGAATCCTACTCTTGAGAAACATGATCAAATATACAAAGGAAGCAATAGTACATGCAAATCTAAGAAGGTCAAGAGTTCATGTTCATTAGTTGAAAGCAACATTATTAAGCATGAACATGACAATATGATGGGTCCTTCTGTAATTGGCGAGCAGAAAATGAATGCTCTTGACAATGTGAAATCACCGAGTCGGAAGAAAAATGGTCATTCTGGAGGGAAGGATAAGATGCGGGATCTATATGTGAAGAGTTCATGCTCATTAGTTGAAAGCAACATTATTAAGCATGAACATGACAGTATGAAGGGTCCTTCTGTAATTGGCGAGCAGAAAACTAATGCTCTTGACAATGTGAAATCACCGAGTCGGAAGAAAAATGGTCATTCTGGAGGGAAGGATAAGATGCGGGATCCATATGTGAAGGGAAAAAGCATGAGTAAAAGATGACTGGTGACATTTTCTTTGTTTCTGGATTGTCTACTTCACATTCTCAGTTGGTTATTGACCTGGCAGCATCTCATACGAATGAACATAGTAGGTCTCCTCTTATTTGAATTTTATCATTAAATCTTTTTAACCATCATATCAAGCAACTTCAATAGATTGACATTTTTAATCTATATAGGTAGTCCACCTACTGAAGTTTCATTCGAGAACTCCGCCGTTATATCTACTGGAATACCTGGAAATTCTGCTTGCATAACAGATGGGGCATCTGTATCACAACCACCACGTGCTGCATGGGTATGTTGTGATGATTGTCAAAAGTGGCGCTGCATACCAGCTGACTTGGCAGATAACATGGGAAATTGCAGATGGTATAGTTTTCCTTCCTTTTACCTTTCGTTCAGTTTTCGCGGTTGCACCAGTCTGCTAATGTAATTGAGAAACCATGTACTGGAGTTTGATACTTGTGTCATTCCACTCTGCTAGGAATCTGATTTTTTGAGTTCTTCTTTTTTGTTTGGATAGTTTTTTGTGGCTTAGCTCTAATATATAGCTACACATATCCGTGTTTGGTCTGTTCTTCTGACAGTTTGTTTTTCTAAGGGTGTTTCTAAGGATTCTCATACATATTAAGCTTTGCAGTGGGAGCCCCATAACCTAACATGTTACTCCGCCACACTGTTCAAATCTGTATTTAGGTCTTCGTTTATTTTTGGCTCTTCTATATTGTGTTCATTTGTGATATATTATTGTGCTTGCATGCTAATTTTAATACTTATTCTTATATTGAATGTTTTATTTATGCTTCTGATCCATCTTGTAACTGTGAAGGACTTGCAAGGACAACCAAGACAAGACATTTGCTGCTTGTTCAATACCACAAGAGAAGACAAACGCTGAGATCAATGCTGAGCTGGATCTTTCGGATGCTTCCGCTGATGAAGCTGACAATAAGGGATCGAACTCTAAAGGTTTTGAACTTCGAATGTCTTGTTCATTTTCTTTAGAACAATTTCTAGTCATATAGTGCACTGTGCATCTATAATATATGTTTTGTATGATGCTCTTATGCATCTTTTCTGTTGTGTAGCTTCTAAAGCACCATCCTGGACACATGCTAGGATAAACTCATTTCCACATCGTAATCGCAGGAATCAATCCATTGATGAGGTATGTGCTGAACTACTGATTCACTAACTTCTTTCTGTATTGATAATATTAACCTACTTTTCTTGTTACAGTGTGTTTTTAAGTAATATTCATTTACTTTTCTATCTACAGTGGTTTTTAACTTCTTAAGCCGGTATAGATTCTCATAGTTATTATTCTATTGACTCAGTACCTGACAGTTTGTCAATCTTAATGTGGATGAGTGTGGTGTGCACTTGTTAAATAAATAAAATGATAACACTTGTACCATAGTCACTTTAAATCAGGGATGGGGGATGGCTATGTTACATAAATTAACTACACAAAAGTGTGGTTAGAAGATTTTTTTTAAATATTAACATTTCTTACCTTTACTTATAGGATGAATTAATAGTGGAAGTTGGAAACGTTAAGTGTACAATTTTTTTACCCTAATTCCCTTTTCCAGTTTGTTTTACAATACATTTATAATTGTTTAATCTGCCCCATCCTCTTCCCAATAAATACATTCTATCATTTGCCGTTCTTCTAATTCGTTGTAGATTATACTGTTTGAACCATCACAGATTCTTGATTCACGGGCTTGGTGACCATGCTTATTTTGTTTTCATCTTATGCTCTTTTCCATTCAATATTATCAGAGCATGGTATGCAACTGCAAGCCCCCTCAAGATGGCCGAATGGGCTGTAGAGATGGCTGTTTGAACAGAATGCTCAATATCGAATGTGAAAAACGTACATGTCCATGTGGGGAGCAATGTTCTAATCAGCAGGTCATCTTTATGCCTTTTCTTTGTTTAATGCATGCTTTTGTATTACATTGGTTTTGATCTTATAAAATATGGGAAACAGTTTCAAAGGCGCAGCTATGCAAAAATTAGCTGGTTCCATTCAGGCAAGAAAGGCTATGGACTGGAGTTGCAAGAAGAAGTATCCGAAGGACGGTTCCTTATTGAATATGTTGGAGAGGTACCAGTTCAAACTGCCTATGTCCTCTATTTTTTCCTCCTTCTCTTGGTGGTGATCGTCCTATGGGATGGGTTGGGTGCATGACTGCATGTGTGGTGTTATTGGTACTTTCCCACATGAGTTGGTGTCTGGTGTTGCTGATACCATGGCTGTGCTGATCCCACAAAAGGTTTTTTGTACATGTTTTGCTAATACCCTGTTTTTATAGACTTATTTGTGTTAACTTTATGCTATTTGTAATATTTAGGTTCATATTGAGGTATACAACTTTGATCTACTTCTGAATTAAGCAGCAATAAAAAAATTGTTCATTTTTCTAGCGCATATTTAATTCTAGCAAAGGTAAAATGATTCAAAACAATCAGTCCTTTCATGCTACCATCATACAAATCCATCCATGTATATGTGCTTATATGCACATCATCCATTTGAACACAAACAACTACCCGCTCCACACTTTTAAGCCAAATATACAACTCACCAGGGATACAAATCTTCCTTCCTTCCGTTCCATTAAAAAACTAATATATGGTCATGTACCTCGTTTCTTTTCTACAAAATATTTGTGCTACCTGTAAAGATAACGTTAATTGGTTTGTTTTATACGTTGTTCTCTCAGGTCCTTGATATAACGGCTTATGAATCCCGCCAAAGCTATTATGCTTCTAAGGGTCAGAAGCATTTCTACTTCATGGCACTAAATGGAGGCGAGGTATGCCTTTTTGATTTCCTGTCATTACAGTTTGCCCACCAACTCTCTTTTCTATTGTATTAGATGTTAACCCTCCATTTCCAGGCTTTCACAGTTTTCTCTTATTCTAGATTTCCCTTTATATCCTTCTCCCTTCCTTTTAATAGATGATATCACACACATAAGTACACAATCCTATGTTCCACCCACTTTTCTCAAGTCATTCATCATGGTTCCAATATACGAATAAATCCTTGTTTGAATGCTTCCAGGTAATAGATGCCTGCACCAAGGGAAACTTGGGCCGGTTCATCAATCATAGCTGCAGTCCTAATTGTCGTACAGAAAAGGTGAAACTTCGGTTTATTTGCTTTTCATGTTTGTATTGTTGCCCCTGTTTCTTGCCCTGTCGATTTAACTATCCTGATTTTCTCCGATATTACTTAGTATCTGCTACTCGCACAAAATCATAATACTGATGGTACTTGAAATAGTATTCTATTGACAACGTGATTTTACTAAATTATTTCTCGTTTCCTTGAAAATAGTGGATGGTCAACGGAGAAGTTTGCATTGGAATTTTTGCTATGAGGAAAATCAAGAAGGTAATGGTATCATCAAGAAACTTAGCGTCTTTTTAGATGTTATAAACTTAACTGTTTACTCTTAATGATGGTTTGCTCATAAGGAAATGGTGATTTACTCTGTTTCTAACTTAAGTAGTACAAATCAAAGGTCCTATTGCATTATCAGATATCTTTATGCTGCATTCATGGATATTTATTGTCTCACAGGGTGAAGAATTAACGTTTGATTACAACTATGTCCGTGTATCTGGTGCTGCTCCTCAAAAATGTTTTTGTGGGACTGCCAAATGCCGGGGCTACATTGGCGGAGACGTATCAGGGTCTGGTATCATTTCCCAAGATAATGCAGAAGCAGAGCATTTTGAACCCATGGTCACTTACAAGGATGCTGAGGAAATGCTAGGAACTGCGTACTGTTCTGATGGCGCAAATCAAAACATTGTTGAGCATGAAACGTCCATCAAAATAGAAGACTCAAATATTTGCCCACCTGCAACCCCAGATTCGAAACCTTACCAACAAACTTCGCCTATCTTATCTGACACTAGTGAACACAATAATTCCATCGAAGCATGGAGCCCACAGGATGCCGAAGACGTCACCCGCACACCTGTGCATGTGTCCCGAACTATAGAGAGTCCTTTGCAGCAGTTTCCAGTATATGGCACTCAGCCATTAGAGCTTTTGGAGAAGACTCCCAACGCGATTGTTGAGTTCATGGCTCCAAATGTGATGAATAGATCAACACCTAGCTCTGACTTGGAGAGCAGCCTAGTACCTGGTTTCCATGTTAAGAAGAAAAACAGTCTAAAAGATCATAGAAATGTAAAACCACCATGTCCTATTGGCAAGGAGCATACTCCGGGAGGTAAAACCTTGTTGCGAAATATATCTTTCTTGCCGCCTGACATGATAGTTTTAATGATGTCTGATGTCTCACTGGTATCTGCAGTTGAAGGGAGACTAAACAGCCTGCTGGATAAAGATGGAGGTATCAGCAAGCGAAAAGTATGTACCTTTATCCATTTTATTATTTTATAACTTCTGACTTGGACTGAATATTTTACCATGGCTTGTCATGGTGACTTGTAATTAGTATGCTAAGTGGAAAACAACATACTCCTTCTGTTTCACTGTATCTGTCCTCAGTCCACTATGCACACATACCAATAAAAATAATCAACTACGTTCAAAATAGACCATTGTTTTCCCTGATCAAAGGTAGCATGCTACTCCAGTCTCCACTGCAAATTTACTGTACCAACTTCAGTACATGCATAGATGCACTGAAGTAGACCAAATTTTGCATGGAACGAGGCTTCTTTAACAGGGAGATAGTCAACAGCTATTGCTAGGGTATAAGAGGGAAAATGATACCAAAAATTTTCATGCATGGAAAGATATATTGAAACAGAGTTTCCTGGGCAACTTTTTCTCTATCTTGATGTATATACATGTAGCACTTCTGTATGGTCCGGGAAGAAAAAGTTCCTCAAGGCCGAGGACACATAGTGAAACATAGCGAATAATTTGTCATTGTTCAATGAAAGTTGGGAAGGCGTAGGAGATTAGATACCTTGGTTGCCTAACAAATCCAGAGAACAAATGATGAAGAACATATTGTATGGAAGACATATTAGACTATAGTGATACTAGCATGTCTTCAATACAAAAGCTGAAGTATACTGGGTAAAACAGTACTTATGATTGTTTGAACTTCTAGGATTGTTGAACCTTCTTAGGTTGTGAATGCTTCTTCATTGCCTGTGGTCATGTGGATGACAATTCATAGCTTGAACTTGAAAGGCTCTACCTTCTTTAGTGCAAATATTTGTTTCTATTATACGCTCGTTACATGTCCTAACTAGTGATCCAAACAATGTGTTTTTCTAAACAGGGTTCAACAAATGAATATTTGAGGCTTCTGCTTGTGACTGCAGCTGACGGTGATGCTGGGGGCACATCTAAAAGGTTTGGTTAGCAGTTGCCAGTTTTCATGCCTAGCAAGTTTTTTTATTTGGTCTAAATGTTTTACTGTTTTATCTCTTTCAGCATAAGGGATCTTGCGTTGATTCTTGAAGCACTTCTGCAAACAAAATCAGGAACCGTCCTCTTGGGTATCATTAACATGAATGGTATATTTTCTTGCCTTTCTGGAACTTTCTCTACGAAGATAAATCTTTTATAATTACAAACCGGTTTCTTTTCTGTTCTCTGACAGGATTGCAAATGCTTCATAATATATTGAAGCAGAATAGAGACCGCTTCATTCGAAGACCCATAATTAGGAAGCTTCTCAAGGTATGAGACTGGTTTGATTTTATCAGTTACTATAATCACCCTGCTGTATGGTTTCGGCGATAATCACCTTTGTATGGTTTCCTGGTGATTTTTTGCTGTGCATTTCTTTTGAGAATCACATATTTGTCACAGCGTTGTAGAAATAGAGCTTTATTATTCCATCACCTCGTCCTTATGAACAGTGGCATCTTCCTGCAGGTATTAGAGTTTCTAGCTTTGAGGGAATCCTGACAGCTGAAAAAATAAATGAGAGCCCTCGATGTGCTGAAATGGAAAGGTTAGATTGCTCAAATTTGTTATCTTCTTATTCTACTTTATTAAATACTAATTAAAGTATTTATATCTTGTTGGGTCCTTGTCTATCTTTTAGGTTCATGTTATATGTTTTTGTATTTTGCTTTGTGTAAGGACTACCTATTCTAGACTACTACATAGGGTTTCCCCAAAAGACAGCGATTGAGTTATTTCTATTGTATGTTAGATGATTGAACTTTCTGGTTTCCTAAAGCATCTTGTTGTATGGCCTTGTAATTGCTCATGTCCCAAGTCCTGTTAGACCTATTTCTTAACCCTGTCTTGCGTGAACCATATGCATGTAAAGCTTCTATTCCTTGATATGAGTGAGTTCTTGATTTACAGTTATATGTAGTTACAGTTTTTTGGTACTATGTACCCTTGACCCTGTAGTCTTTTACTAAGCCATAGCTGGTGGATAATGTGCCAGAGAAAAATCTGTATTGCCCTGATAGCTTCTATATTTCGCACCTTTTGAAGCTTCGTTTACACAAAATTTAATCACCTTCTTCTGAACCTTCTATTGTTGCAGCTTCAGGGACTCGATGTTGAAGTTGACCCGGCATAGTGACAAACATGTAATATACTAGTTACCATGCATGCTTTTCATTTTCTACTTTTGATATGCATTTGTATGTCATCTATTTGTTAGAATGCATAGCTGATTAATGGCCTAATGGATGAAACATAGTCGATCTTCTGGTGTAACATATAGATTATAGAATGAATAAATGAGATAATCCGGGAGGGAAATTCCACTTTACAAGAATAGCATAAATTAGTGGATACCAAAAAGAAGAGCGTACATGGACGTTACCATACCAGTGAGATTATTTTCCTGTTCATAAAACCGTTTAGGTTCCGATTCCCCGATTATGTCCTGGCTTTATAACAGAGATATCTACTTCTGCAAAGCTCTTGTTTGGTCAAAACAAATCCTAGCAATAAGTGAGTTACAGCACGCCCCATTCAAAAAAGGTCTAAGGTTTACCAGTCCCTTTCTTAAATTCTGTACCTTTTCAAATAATTAAACACAAGATTTGCGTTTTCTCGAAAAAAAAGTCTCGGTCTTGAATCTTTGCTAGCTATTATTTTCTCTTGCCTGCCCTGTTTACATTCAGTTTAGGTTTTCAAATAGGAAATTTGATTTTTTTTACTCTCCATGCATAGGCTATGTAATTCATGATTTTTCCCAATATGTAATGTGACCTGCTTAATTTTTATGTTAATATTTAACAGGTTCATCTTATTGCTCGAAAATTCTGTGATAAATGGATCCTTCCTTACATGGATGGACATTCATATTGCTCTAGAAGGAAGCGCAAGAGCCGTTGGGATTATCAACCAGAAAGCCACTATAAAATGGTCGGGTTACAAATTGCGAAAGTACATTCTGGACACGGAGAATTGGATCTTGAGACAAGTTCGATGAGAAATAATAGGTCGCATAGGAATTGGGTAACAAAGAGCAGCAACCATAACGATGTTCCCATAATGGGAAGCTCAACAGATGGTGCAGACGATGATGCGCCCCCAGGGTTTGAGCCTCGACAGCAGGAACGTCGGCAGCCTGCACAAGCTTGTTTACTCTCTGATGGGGATGATGCGCCTCCAGGGTTTGAGCCTCGACAGCCCGCACAAGCTTGGTGTTTACTCTCTGGCGGGGTTGCTCCAGGATTTTGCCAGGGGAGGTATTTGCCTAACTTGAGTGTTTCATATGGAATTCCAGTCGCTCTTGTTCAGCACTTGGGGATTCCTGAAGCTGAAGGAACCCAGAAATGGAAAGTCGCACCTGCCGTGCCTTTCAATCCTTTTCCACTGTCGCCTGCCTATCCTCTAGGCAGTCCTTGCCCTTCCACTTCGTCAACTCCGACGTCTCGTCGTGACGGAGCATCATCCACCATGGAACACAAGAGTTCAGGATGTCGAGGAAGAGGCGGAAGAGTAGATGGGAGCTGGCGGAACGGGACGAGAACTAGACTTCAGTATGACCATGAAGGAAGGAGGATCCCAAGCAATCATCATAGATTAGAGAAATGACCTGGTCCTCCTGGGTTTGAACGGCAATGAGTTAGCTAGCTGTATACATGGTGATTCTTTCTTTCTTGTTCATCGATCAGAAGTGTAACAGAAATTGGGTTCGCTTCTTATTATATTTAACAGAAGTTATCATTTAATTGGTTGAAGATATAGGTCATCACCATTGCGATTTTTCATTACTAATGTAATGTGTACGAACAGATAATTTGATTCAAGGAGATCTTACAGGCTAAAAAATGGCTAACTTTGTTCGGTGTCAATCTTGTTATATTCTGGCCGTCTGGCTTAAGCTAGTCCATATTCACTTAAAGAGTACATGTACGGATGTACTACTTTAGTATAGAACAAGATTACTGTTACCTTGTATAATGGAAGGTAAATATATGTTCTATTATGTTGTCATATTTCTAAGGCCAATTGCTTGTATGAAGAAGAAAGTTCATCAGATTTAGGATAGATTTAGTGATCCTAAATCTACATCTTCACGGTCTCTTGTGATCCTAATCCTAAGAAGGTATGTTGTTCTTATCCAATAAAAAACAAAATCTTTTTGTTAAGATGCGTTGAGCACTACATACCAGAGCAACTCAACATTGCTGATTTTCTGACAGAGGCAGACAAGAATCATGCTCTGGGCGGATCTCTGTGGCCGGTTTGCTTAAGAACCTGGATCCTTCGCTAAGGCGAACTAAGGTCAAATTTGATCTCATACTCATTTGGGTAAGGATCCTGTACATTCCTTTTGAATTTGGTGGTCTTTTGGGGAATCTGGAGTTCTGGACAAAGTGGATGTAGATGAATTTGGTGATGCTGCTCATGTTGCCATCCTGGTTGATAAACCATTGAAACACAAGAGTTCAGGATGTCGAGGAAGAGGCGCGGATAGAGGCGGATGAGTAGATGGGAGCTGGCGGAACGAGGCGAGAACTAGACTTCAGTATGACCATGAAAGAAGGAGGATCCCGAGCAACCATCATAAATTAGAGAGGTGCGAGCCCCCATTGGAGCATGATAGTTCAGGGTTTAGGGGTAGAGAATGAATGGTCCCTTCCTCCTGGCTTTGAGCCTCAAATAGTTTTTTTTAGTGCAACCATACAACTTTATTGAACTAAAATATTGTTTGGGATACAAAGACCATCAGGGGGCGCTAAGAGCCAAACCCAACGTCCAATACTACTAGAAGTTGCATATTTTGCCAGTCTATGTGCTTCCGAGTTCGAAGCGCGATTCTCATGCCTAAAAGACGCCAACACCAGAAGATTTGCTGTAGCCTGCACCATGCTATAGCTCCCAGCATATGGCCGCGCCATGTCGTTCACGGTCACCAGGCAGTCAGTTGCCACCGTGATCTTCACGCCAAGGCCTCCATCACCGCCAGATCCGTGACTCCGCTCACGGTCAGGGACGATGCGCCAAGGAAAGGCCATGCTTCTACAGATCACCCCCCCCCCCCCCCCCCTGTCCACTTCGGGTGGGATGAACCAGGCCCCCTTTCTCCCGCCGGCCGAGAACCGAATGGCAACCGAGAGATCCCGCAGGTAGCTTTCAATGAAGAGATGCGTAGAGAGCGAGCTCTGGTATACTTCCTCATGGATGATTTTCCTTCGTGCAAACCAAAGTGTGACAACAACTCTAGCGAAATCATCCCGCGATTAGGTCTCCATCATGGCAAAGAGCCACTGCTTCACCGAGGAGGCCTCGTTCATGCTCACATGTTCAGTAACACCTTTGTCCGCAAGAGACCAAACCGATTTTGCGACAGTACAGCTGAGTAGAGAATGTCCCCAAGAGTCCTCCGCTCCACAAATCGAGCAGGCGCTCGTGTCTGCCATGTGTCGGTGGCATCGTACGTTCCCGTGGGTAGCGAGTGCTGTGCCAACCGCCATAGAAAGACTCGAAGCTTCGAAGGAACCGGTGTCTTTTTTTTTTTTTTCTGAACCATGCAAGAGCATTGCATGTATATTATTAGAAGAGGGAAAACCACCATAGTGGCAAGAGTCTTACAGAACGACCTGGTACAGGAGGAAAATAGAAACGAAAGAGCGCTACCAGAACAACTAGAACAACTAGGAGAAAACTGAAATGCAGAAACCGCAATGAGGGCGAAATGACCGGCGCTCACGACCGACCATTGTTTTGCTTCTTCCTTGATCTGGTTGATTAGAACGTTAATTGGTTTGGGGTCATTTTTAAAGACGCGGGCGTTCCTCTCTCTCCAGATTGACCAAACTGTTAAGATCATGATGGAATTTAGTCTTGCTCTTCCGTCTTTGCCAAGCTGGGTTCTGCCCTGTTGCCACCATGTCTTGAACGGCTGGTCCATGAGAGGTGTTAGAGTAGATTGTGCATATTGTATTTTGCCCGTATGTTAAGGGCCTTCCTGCATATTCACCTGTACATGTACTATATATATGTGGCCTTTGGCCCCCTGGTAATACAAGCTGACTATTACCCTAACATGGTATCAGAGCAAGGTTAGGCTCTTTTTTTCTCTCCACGTCCGTGCCGCCGCCGCCGTCGCGCCCCCGGCTCCTTGCCGCCGCGCCCCGGCCGTCGCCGCCGTCGTCTGCCGTCCCCGTCCCCGCGTCTCCCCGCACGCGCTGGTTCGTGCGCGCACGCTGCCGTCCCCGTGCTGCTCCCGTCTGCTGCTCCCGTCTGGCCAGGTCGTGCTCCCGATCCGATCTGCTGCTCCCGATCGATTCCTGCTGGTCCCGTGCCTGTGCTGCTCCTTCTCCAGCTCCCGATCGATTCCTGCTGCTCCCGATCGATCCCATCTGATCCCAATCCTGTGAGTTGACTTTCTGGAAAAAAAAAAAAAAAAAAAAAAAAAAAAAAAAAAAAAAGAGAGAGATGTCTACCTCGTCGGGCTATGTTGCGATTCCTCGCTGCCCGATTATCTTTGATGGAGCGAATTACCCTGATTTCGCTAACTTCATGCGCGTCCACATGCGCGGTCTTCGTCTGTGGGGTGTGCTTTCTGGCGAGGTCCCCTGTCCGCCCCACCCCGTTGCTCCTTCGGTGCCTGTTGCACCGACGCCTACTGCCCTTGCCTCTGATGCTTCTCAGGAGGACAAGGATTCCGCCACTCGTGCTGATGCTCTTGCTATGACTGCTTATGACCGGCAGGTCCAGGACCATTCTGCTGCTGTTGCGACATACCGGCAGGATCTGACTGCCTACTCTCAGTGGATAGATGAGGATGCTCGTGCTGCTGCTGTTCTGACTTCCAGTGTCCTGCCTCAGTATGCTGCTGAGTTTATGGCTCTTCCCACTGCTGCTGCTCAGTGGGCCTTTCTTCGTCAGCGTTATCAGCCGTCTGGGGATGCTCTTTACCTGTCTGTGGTCCGCCAGGAGCATGCCCTTCAGCAGGGCGATTTGACTATTGATGAGTTCTACACTCAGAGTGCTGCTATTTGGCGTCAGCTTGATTCTCTTCGTACGCCTGTGTGTGCCACCTGTCCCTGCTGCTTGATTGTTCGCGCCGACCTGGAGTTTCAGCGCGTCTTTGAGTTTTGTCGCGGCTCCGCAAGGAGTTTGAGCCACGCCGTGCACAGCTACATGCCCGTGGTCGTGTTCCGCTCTCTGAGGTCCTGTCTGAGCTTCGTGCTGAGGAGACTCGTCTTCGTGGTGCTGGTCTTCTGGAGGTTCCCTCTGTTCTTGCTGCTCGTGGTCCTCCTGTGCCGTCTGCTCGTGGTCCTGCTCCGCCACAGCCTCCGTCGCGGTCTTCAGTACCGCCGATACTACCTACTCCTCAGGTCCAGGGTCAGAGTCAGCCCCCGCAGTCTCGTGGTTCTCGTGGTCCTTGCACCTACTGTGGCAAGCCTGGCCATGATATTTCTGGCTGCTGGCAGAGGGATCCCAGCTTACGTCAGCAGTATCTTGCTCGTCGGAGGACTGGTTCTTCAGGATCTTCAGGCTCTTCAGGTTCTTCTGCTGCTGCACTGTCTGATCAGGACATTATCCGTGGTCTTCGTGGTCTGCTTGCTGCTTCAGGCTCTTCCTTGCCGGGTACTGCTGGTTCTGTGTCTGGTTCTTCTGGCAACACGCGACCACCACCTTCTACACAGTCAGGTATGTCATCCCCGTGGTATCTGGATTCTGGAGCTTCTTTTCATATGACTTCTGCGTCTTCTATTCTTTCTGCTCTTCGCTCTCTTATTTCTCCTGTTCGTGTTATCACGGCTGATGGTACCTCTCTTCCTGTTTCTAGTCGAGGCACCCTCTCTACTTCATCTTTCTCTGTTCCTGATGTTTCTCATGTCCCTAGCCTTAAGATGAACTTGTTTTCTGCTAGTCAGCTTACTGATTCTGGTTGTCGCGTCATTCTTGACGCTGATTCTTGTGCTGTTCAGGACCGTCGGACTCAGGCCCTGGTTGGAGCTGGCCCTCGTAGTCTTCAGTCTCCGGGGCTCTGGGAGTTAGACTGGCTTCGTGTTCCTTCCGCTGCTACTTCATCTGCCAGTTCTCCTGCGGTTGCTGCTTCTGTCACTGGCTCTTTCCAGCAGTGGCATCATCGGCTGGGTCACCTTTGTGGCTCCCGTTTATCGTCATTAGTTCGTCGAGGTCTTCTAGGGTCTGTTTCAGGAGATGTGTCTTTACATTCATGTCAGGGTTGTAGGTTAGGTAAACAGATTCAGCTTCCCTATCCTACTAGTGCGTCTGTATCTCAGCGACCTTTTGATTTAGTTCATTCAGATGTTTGGGGTCCGGCTCCCCTTCAGTCAAAGGGGGGTCATCGATACTATATTTTGTTCATTGATGATTTTTCTCGGTACACCTGGTTATTTTTTATGCGCTCTCGCAGTGAGGTTCTCTCCATTTATAAGCGCTTTGTTGCCATGGTTCGTACTCAGTATTCCACGCCTATTCGTGTCTTTCGTGCTGATTCTGCAGGTGAGTATATCTCTCAGCACTGCGTGGTGTTCTTGCTGAGGAGGGTACCCTTGCTCAGTTTTCGTGTCCCGGTGCCCATGCTCAAAATGGTGTCGCCGAACGTAAGCATCGTCATATTCTTGAGACTGCCCGTGCTATGATGATTGCTTCCTCTCTTCCGCCACATTTCTGGGCTGAGGCTGTCGCTACATCGACTTACCTCATTAACATTCAGCCCTCTGCTGCCCTTCAAGGTGGCATTCCTCTCGAGCGTCTTTCTGGTACCTCTCCAGATTACTCGGCTCTTCGTTTGTTTGGTTGCGCTTGCTATGTTCTTCTTCCTCCCCGCGAACGCACCAAACTGACCGCTCAGTCTGCTGAGTGTGTTTTCCTTGGGTACAGTGATGAGCATAAGGGCTACCGCTGTTGGGACCCTGTTGCTCGTCGGATGCGCATCTCTCGTGATGTCACGTTTGATGAGACGCGCTCCTTCTATCCTCGCCATACCTCTGGCACTTATCCGGTGGATGATATTTCTTTTCTCCTTTTTCCGGATTCACCTCCTGCTGTCTCTTCCCCATCTCCTAGTTCTCCATCTTCTACACCTGGTGCGCCTCCTCCATCTTCGGAGCCATCCTCTCCTCCGTCTAGTACCCCTAGTACTCCTCGTTCTCCTGCCTCGGCTCCTCCTTCTCCTATTCCTTCTTCCTCTTCTTCGGCTCCTCCTTCTTCCTCTTCTTCTGATGAGTCATCTTCTGCTGATGAGCCTTCCCATTCACGGCCTGTTCGTCAGCGTCGTCCTCCAGACCGTTATACTCCTAGTAAGTATGGTCTTTCTGTTGTCTCCGAGCCGACTTCTTATCGGGATGCTGAGCGTCATCCTGAGTGGCAGCTGGCCATGGCTGAGGAGATTGCTGCGCTTGAGCGCACTGGCACCTGGGATCTTGTTTCTCCCCCTTCAGGTGTTCGTCCTATCACGTGTAAGTGGGTCTATAAAATTAAGACCCGCTCTGATGGATCTCTCGAGCGCTATAAAGCGCGTCTTGTGGCTCGTGGCTTTCAGCAGGAGCACGGCCGAGACTATGACGAGACTTTTGCTCCTGTCGCTCATATGACCACTGTTCGTACTCTTCTTGCTGTTGCTTCTGTTCGACGCTGGTCTGTATCCCAGCTTGATGTTCAGAATGCTTTTCTTAATGGCGAGTTGAGTGAGGAGGTTTACATGCAGCCTCCTCCTGGGTATTCTGTTCCCGATGGGATGGTTTGTCGTCTTCGACGATCCTTATATGGTCTCAAACAGGCCCCTCGTGCCTGGTTTGAGCGTTTCTCCTCTGTGGTTATTGCCGCTGGCTTCTCTCCCAGTGCTCATGATCCAGCACTGTTTGTCTACACCTCTTCTCGGTGTCGACCTTGTTGCTTCTCTATGTTGATGACATGATCATCACTGGTGATAACCCTGAGCACATTGCCTTTGTTAAGGCACGTCTACGTGAGCAGTTTCTCATGTCTGATCTTGGTCCTCTTCGCTACTTTCTTGGGATTGAGGTTTCTTCTACAGCCGATGGCTTCTTTATCTCCCAGGAAAAGTATATTCAGGATCTTCTTTCTCGGGCTGATCTTAGTGATGAGCGTACGTTGAGACTCCTATGGAGCTTAATGTTAAGCTTCGATCCACTGATGGTGAGCCTCTTTCTGATCCCACACGTTATCGCCATCTTGTTGGGAGTCTTGTTTATCTCGCTGTCACTCGCCCTGATATCTCTTATCCCGTCCATATTCTGAGTCAGTTTGTCTCAGCTCCTACCACCGTTCACTATAGTCATCTCCTCCGTGTCCTTCGTTATCTTCGTGGCACGATTACTCGTCGTCTTTTCTTCCCTAGTTCCAGCTCTCTCCAGCTCCAGTGTTACTCGGATGCCACGTGGGCGAGTGATCCTACGGATCGTCGTTCACTTTCTGCTTACTGTGTGTTTCTTGGTGGTTCGCTTGTTGCTTGGAAGACGAAGAAACAGGTTGCGGTTTCCCGTTCGAGTGTTGAGGCTGAGCTGCGGGCTATGGCTTCGTTGATTGCTGAGGTGACCTGGTTACGGTGGTTGCTTGCAGATTTTGGGGTCTCTGTTACGACACCCACTCCTCTTTTGTGTGACAGTACAGGTGCTATCAGTATTGCACGTGATCCGGTCAAGCATGAGCTGACCAAGCATATTGGTGTTGATGCTTTCTATACACGTGCTCAGGTGCAGGATCAGGTTGTTGCGCTTCACTATGTGCCTTCAGATTTGCAGCTGGCAGATTTCTTTACAAAGGCACAAACTCGAGCGCAACATGACTTCTTACTCTCCAAACTCAGTGTTGTGGATCCACCCTGAGTTTGAGGGGGGGTGTTAGAGTAGATTGTGCATATTGTATTTTGCCCGTATGTTAGGGGCCTTCCTGCATATTCACCTGTACATGTACTATATATATGTGGCCTTTGGCCCCCTGGTAATACAAGCTGACTATTACCCTAACAAGAGGAACTACTTGTTGTAGTCCAGCCCACCCAAGAATGCTACTCCAAATGATGTTTACGACCACGCATCCCGAAAAGAGGTGCTGCACATCTTCCTCGGTTGCATTGCACATAACACACTTCTCGTTATGGGGAGTCCTCTCTTAGCCAAGCGATCGGCAATCCATATTCTTCCCCGTAGGAACAACCAAACAACGACTTTGCACCGCAGGGGGGCCCAAGTACCCCAGATTGCTGAGGCTGAATCACATAGGATTTTAGTTTTAAAATGTGCTTGATACACAGACTTGGTGGTGAAATTGCCCTTAGCCTCCCACGTCCACGACCATGTGTCTTCTTCTTCAGGCTGGAGTTGTATCAGACTGACCTCTTCACAAATCTGAAGAATCTGGATGAAGAGTTGGATTGAAATTGGCTTTTTAATATCATCTAGCCATGAACTGTTATTCAGGGCTTGTTCGACCGTTCTCCTCGCCTTATTAAAAGGGGAAATGATCTTGTAGATGTCCGGGGCTATGTCTTCAATTGTTTTGCCGTCAATCCATTTGTCAAGCCAAAAGAAAACTCTTTTTCTGTGTCCAACGACCACTTTAGCTGCTGCATTGAAGATATCCTTATATTCTCACTGGTAGGTATAGCAAGGGCACACCATGGCTTCTCCTCTTCTGCTCATAATTTCCAAGCCCATCGAACTTGGAAGGCGGTGCTCATGATCCCAAGATTGATTATGCCCAAGCCTCCCACCGATTTCGGTTGACATACTGTGCTCCAATTAACAGCGCATTTGCTTCCAGAAATAGTATCTGTTCCTTTCCAAAGAAATGCCCATCTTATTTTATCAATTTCCTTGAAAACCCAGGGAGGCGTCTCTAGAGAGAGCAAGTGAAAAATAGCAACAACACTTAGGACCAGAAGCCGGTGTCTTCCATAAGCGTTGCCATCTTTACCTTCTTTAATCGTATGCTAGCCTGCTGCCCGCCCCTCCAACCAGTCCTCGCGGTGCTTCTTTGTGCCAACCAGAAGCCGATAAACTGAGCGGACGGATAGGATACCAGTTTTTTCATAGTGCCAAGCTCACTGATCGTCCATCCGTCTAGTGCTCAGGGGAATAGAACGAATGATCTCCACATCCATAGGAAGGAAGTGTTCCTCAAGCAGCTCTGTCCTGCAGGAGGCGGACGTGCTGTAAATGAAGGACGCAATGGAAGGAGGTGGATCAGCCTTCAAATTCGTCACAGGCCGCAGCAAGAAATCCCGCGGGAGCCAATTCTGGTTCCACGCATTAGTACCCTCTCCTGTGCCAATACGCCGGATTAACCCTTGTTTCATCGTATCACAACCTTACACGATAGCCCTCCACACGTGTGAGGGAGCCGATCCGAGTGTAGCCTCAAGGAAATCCGTATTTGGGTCATAAACTGCCTTCAACACCCTAGCGCTAAGGGCTTCAGGGTTTGGTAGAATCCTCCACGCTTGGCGAGCTAGCATTGCCAAGTTGAATAGCTCAATGTCACGGAAACCCAAACCACCTGAAATTTTTTGGGAGCACATTGTTTCCCATGACACCTAGCAAGGCTTACGATTTCCATCCTTGCTTCCCCACCAGAAATTGCGAAGCATGGTATTGATAGCTTTGCACAAACCTCTCGGTAATTTGAAGCAGGACATGGAGAAGGTGGGGATCGCATGTGTCAGATAGTTAGTTAGTTGTATACATGGTGATTCTTTCTTTCTTGTTCATCGATCGGAAGTGTAACAGAAACAGGCATGCATGGAGGCATTAGCACCAGACGGCCATCTAGCCCACTAAAATCGAAGCATATTGGCCATTGAAAAATTATGATAGTTGTATAGCCATTGCAAAAGTTTAGACCCACCGTACTAAGTCAAGAAGGTGGAGACCAACTTATAAGCGGGGCATTTTGTCGCCACGGACGATGTGCACCCGGGTGCACATGCACCCGTTTTTTTCGAAAAAAATGTGAAAATTCAAAACATGTCGAAAAATTCCGAAAAAAATCATGCACGTACCTGAGCATGTCACGCACCAACGTGTCAAATTTGGCGACGAATCGACATCGCGGCCGCCCTGTGCAAAAATGACAAATCTCAGATCTGAAAATTCAAAATTTTGGATCTATTTTATGTCAGAATTTTGTCATTTTTGCACAGGGCGGCCGCGATGTCGTTTCGTCGCCAAATTTGACACGATGGTGCGTGACATGCTCAGGTACGTGCATGATTTTTTTCGGAATTTTTCGACATGTTTTGAATTTTCAAAAAAAATTCAAAAAAAACGGGTGCATGTGCACCCGGGTGCACATGTGAGTTTCTGGGCATTTTGTTGTCTTCTAGATAATTGAAACACATGAAGTGCACACATGAAGCTTTCTATTTGTATGACCGAGTCCATGTTAGCTGCATGTTTTTTAGTAAGGAACAAGATTAATGTTATCTTGTATGGCATGAAACGGAGCCTAAATCTGCGTGTCATGGTCTCTTGAGATTTTATGATTATTTTATATTTTGAGGTTGTGGTTGTGTTAATAGGCGTGAGATTATGTGACCTGATGTATAACATATCTACCAGCGCTCGCATGGCACTCCCACGTACATTTAATGATTTTGAGCTGATGTTTACATGTGAGCGGGTTAGCATTTGTTTTTGCCTATGACCTAAATTAGTACCGGCGGCGCAAGATCCAGTTGGGCCATAGTTCACACATGACGAGGGCAACCTGGTCAAGTTTTTTGAGTCATTTTTATAGACTTTCAGGAGTCTTTGGACTTCGATCTTCAATTCTTAATCCAGCCGGCCGATCTCCCAGGATCAGATTAATCATGTGGCACTGATTTCTTGAGTAGTCGTCGTATACTCTAGTTACTACCGTCGATTCCAATTAACTGCACATGCATGGCTAATTTTTTTTTAATAATACATTTTTTTTAATTAAATTCGAAAAATATTACGCAAAATAACGAAATTTCAAAAATAATACGGCCTCGGCCAGGGCTGGGCCGATTAGAGCCTGTCGGCCAGAGCTGGGCCGATAAGGCCTTATCGGCTCTGTCTAAGCCGACAAGGTCGCATGGTGGGCCAGGCCTGCGTTCGACAGGCCGTCACGCGTCACGGGTGGGTACTAATCGGCCAACTTTTAGCCGACAGACCTGTCGGCCAGTACTGGGCCGACAGGGTGCTGGATAAGGCCAATCCTGGCCACATCTTCTTCCTCGCGTCCTCTCTCTCCTTTTCTTCTTCCTCTCGAAAACCAGCAGCTCCTTGCTGCGTTTCAGCGACGATCTGTCCATCCAGCCACTAAATCTTCCTCCTAGAAATGTTAGAGAGTTAAGGCAGCTCAGATATACAGATGGGTTAGGTTTTTGTGTGATTTCGTGTTGTTTGGTTGGAGCAATGATGGAGTTTACGTGGAGGTTCGTGTAGGGTGGTGGTGGTGCAGCGTGGTGGTGGTGGTGTAGTGGTGTTGCTGGTGGTGCAGCGGTGGTGGTGACGGTGCTGGTCCATTGAATCGGCACGCTTCAAGGGTATGCGTTTATCTGGCTAATTAGGGTTTACTGTTGCGCTAGTAATATTAAGTATATAGTTGTTCCCGGTTATAACAGTTAATTGGTGTCACATTTTTAGGTTGTTGAGATGAGTAATTTAGTGAAATGTTTGTTTTACTATGGTCCTGGCGAAGTTGTGGTAAATGAGCATGGAGCTGATTTGGGTGAGTTTCGATGGTCAGAGTTGGAACTGAGTGACCCAGAAACATGGTCTATAAGTCAGCTGAAAGATTGGTTGGCAGCGTGTTTAGGGCTTAATCCTCAAACAGACACTGTCGGTGTGCATGCACTGTGGACGAAGACAAGGTCCCCGGTGTTTTTTTATTTGAGGCCGATAGAGCGGACCTCTCAGATGGTGCGATGGTTGCAAGGCTGCGCAAGCAGGGGATGTACCCCTAATGCCTTACTGATACCTGTCGCGAAGGAGGTGATTCCGCCTGAAGGCGAGGGAGGGCACGATCCTAGCCAGAGTAGTCAGGAGATGCAATTTTCTGGACATGATTATAATCAGGGAGATGTTGGAGGTGGTGGTTATGAATCTGGCCAAAATAGTCAGGCAGAGCAGATGGAAGAGGGAGATGAAGATGGTGCTGAGGCAGCTGCAGACGATGTATTCCAACAAATGATGGAAGAGGAAGACGAAGATGGTGGTAGTGCTTATGGGCATGATTCCGACGAGTCGGATGACGAACATGTGGTGCCAAATCCTGCGTCATGGAGTCATGATTTCTCGTCGTCAATGACAGTGAACGATGGTCATGATTCTGCCTGGGAATACCATCAGAACCAGGTTGCTGCGGGTGCTCTATATACCGACAAGCAACATTTGTAAGACGCAATCATTAAGTGGGCAATGTCGACTTGCAAGACATTCAAAACCAAGGTGTCGAGTAAAAAATATCTGACAATGGAATGTGAGGTAGCAGGGTGTCCTGGAAGGGTGCACGGTTATCGTCCTCACTTCGGCATAAACTGGAAAGTGAGCGACGTAGTACAGCACACATGTAGAATTGAAGTATTCCTCAAGATCATCGTAACATTTCGTCGACGCTTATAGCTCGGTTGCTGTACTCAGAAATAGTACAGGGCAAAGCTATGGAAGCGAAGGCTATTCAGCATAAGGTGTTCACCAGGTTCAAGTACAAAATATCTTATGGCAAAGTTTGGAGGGCTAAGCAGATGGCACTTGAGAAAAGATTCGGATCGTTCCTAGACTCATATGACTCAGTTGTTCGGCTCCTCCACACATTGCAGGCCCGTAATCCAGGCACATATGATGACGTCAAACACTTTTGGATGGAAGAGTTTCCAAACGTAAAGGTGCTGCATCGTGTGTTCTTCTCTTTTGGTGTATGCATAGAAGCTTTCACTCACTGTCGATCAGTTATCTGTGTTGATGGTACATTTCTTACTGGGAAGTATAGGGGACAGATCTTGACTGCCATTGGTCAGGATGGCAACAATCAGATCGTGCCACTTGCATTTGCTTTTGTGGAGAGCGAGAACACTGAAAGTTGGACTTGGTTCTTCAGGCAGCTTAAAATAGCAGTAGTAAAAGATAAGCCGAACGTGTGCATCCTTCATGACCGCCATGCTGGTATACTGAACGCCGTCAAGGCACTCACAAACCCTGTGGCCGCGGAAGAAACGCCATGGCTAGACCTGCAGAGTCGTTGGTGCATGCGCCATTTGGGGGCCAATTTTTTCTCACAGTTCCGAGATAAGGCTTTGATGAATCTATTCAAAAAACTATGCAAGCAGAACCAATTTTGGAAATACACATTCATATGTGGTAAGCTTGATGACTTCACTAACCAGCATGTTAGGCAGAGGAGAGCTGCACGAAATGTTGTAGTAGCAGCACATGTGCAACTTGTGGCGCAACAGCTAGCAACCGGACCTCCACCAGCTGAGGATGTACCTGTTGGGCTTTGTGACTTGCCAGGATTTGATTCGCCTGGTGTTAGGAGAAAGACTGGGAGGTTGATTTAAAACTTTCAGCAGTCGATAGAGCACGAGCCTCTTGATAGGTGGTCTTTGCTGCACGACACTTATGGAGCCAGGTACGGTGTTATGACTACCAACCTGGCTGAAACATACAACTTTGTTCTGAGAGGAAATAGGGCATTGCCACTTACAGCCATTGTGGAGGGTATTTTTGAGGGCACAATCAAGTACTTCAGAGAAAGACGCCAGAAAGCTCACTCGCATATCGTAAACAACCCGAACACACCTTTTTGTGAGAAGATTACGGAGTACATGGATAGGAAGATGGCAAAAGCTCGTACTCATGCTGTGCAGGCCATAGGAAATCAAGAAAGGAGGTTCGAGGTACGCTTACCTTCTGACAAATTTGGTTGCGGAAATCAGCTCAGAACGCATGAGGTGAGAATTGGAAATGAAGCCCGACCAACATGTGACTGCACATGCAATAAACCAAAATTGCTTCACCTGCCCTGCTCCCATGTATTGGCTGCGTGTGGGCAACTCGGACTGTCAGCCAGCTCGTTCGTTTCACCATATTATTTTAACGAGTCTGTTCTTAATACCTGGACCGGTGAAATGGTGGGATTTCGAGCTGTGGGTAATTTCAACACGGTTGACCCTAATGAAAGGCAGTACATCCCCGACCCAAGGCTACTGCGTCCCGGTAGAGGTAGACGACCGTGCAAGCGTATCAGAAATGGTATGGATGAATCTGAAGCCGGAGGCCCAACAATGCAATGTTTCTTGTGCAATGATTTTGGTCACAGGGACACTGGTTGTACCAAATTCCCACCTACGAATGCTGCTCCGGCAACTAGAGCAGCAGCTCCACGTGGGCGAGGATCAAGAGGAAGGGGAAGAAACTAGGATATGTTTTAAATTTGGACTGTGCTTTTATTTGTAATAAATGTGGATCAATGTTTTAAATTTGGACTATGTTTTTATCTGTAATATGTGTGGATCAGTGTTTTAAATTTAGAGTTTAATTTCATCTGTAATTAGTCTCCATCTGTGTTTTAAATTTAGACTTTCATTTTATCTATAATTTGTATGCATTTGTGTTTAAAAAAGGAGGGGGAGTGGGGGAAAAACGGAGGAAGCAGTAGGCCTTATCGGCCCAGCGAAGGACGACAGCACCCTATCGGCCCAGTCTTGGCCGATATGGCCTAGTCGGCTTAGCCCTGGCCGATAAGCTTCTCTGACACGCGCGGGCGTCGGCCGAAGGCCTTATCGGCCCAACTCTGGCCGACAGGCTCTAATCGGCCCAGCCCTGGCCGAGGCCGTATTATTTTTGAAATTTCGTTATTTTGCGTAATATTTTTCGAATTTAATTTAAAAAATGTATTATTAAAAAAAAATTAGCTGGTTTCTGGCTGCAAACCATCAATTCCCACGGCTAAAACTGCTAGTTACGTCGCTCCCATGTCGGCACGGATCTCTTCCAGGCGAAGCATCAGTTTGGACTTTTTTCGTTCCAGCCGGAAGCATCAGTCGGATTTTTGAGATAGCTGTCCGGTGAATCATTGTAAGATGGTATTCGCATCTAATAACCTGCTCGCTCACGAGTTTTGCATTAAAAGAAGATTTTTAGACCTACAGCGAACTCATGCGAAATACACCGAACTCATGCGAAATACACCGAACTCATGCAAAAGACTAAAATAACCTAAATGTGAGGAGGAGTGATGAAATATATCTCTTTCCATTATTTTGGACTTTTTAGATAGTCATTCCAACAAAAGTCACCATTGGCTGGGAAGAAATTTCTTCACCAGCTTCTTGAGCAACATTCAAAGCATTCCGGTTTGTGGCGCTTTGTGGTCCTCGGGATCACTATCATGGCATCTGACATATCAATCAGCAGCATAACCTTCCGCATGTGGAGGCTGCTTCAGCCTTAAACCACAAATGATTCTACCAGGAACAAAATCTTGTCAATCAGCATATTGTTTTGGTTCAGCTTACTATTTTCAACAGCAAGAGCTATGAGGAAGCAGAAAGCTTGTACCAAAATGATCTGAAAATGCTACTCCGGAAGATCAGTCGAGCACTAACTCATTGTTTGTGATCACTTGATTTTCACTCGTCCTTCGTGGCACGAGGCGCGGGCGCAGCGGCTTCTCCATGAAGCAGGTGAACCCGCGCTTCTCGGCCATGTCCACCTCGTCGCCCGCGACCTCCTTCCACTCGAACTCCCTCACCATGTTGGCCACCAAGTACTCAAGGTGGAGCATGGCGACGCCAAGCCCGGGACAGATCCTCCGGCCGACGCCGAACGGCATCATCCTGATTTCCCTGCTGCCCGTCACGTCCACCCCTTCGCCGTGGCCTCCTGGCAGGAACCGCTCCGGCGCGAACTCCGTCGGGTTCTCCCATTCCTCGGCGTCCCTTCCCATCTCGGCCACAATGAAGTTCACCGTGGCGCCCTTGGGGATGAGGTACGTGCCCACCTCCACGTTCTCGGCCGCCCTGTGCGGTAGCACCAAGTGGCTCGGCGGGTGCTTGCGCAGCCCCTCGAGGACGACCGCCCGGAGGTACGGCATGCCGTCGAGGTCCTCCTCCGTGACCACCCTTTCCTGGCCGTCATCATCAGGCACGACGGCTTTGATCTCGCTGTAGAGCTTGTTCTGGATGGCTGGGTTCTTCACCAGCTCCGCCATGATCCACTGCATCGCGGAGGTTGTGGTGTCGGTCCCGGCGGTGAGGAACTCGGTGCAGAGGTTGACCACCTCTTGCTCGCTGAGCGGCCGGTCGGACTCCTCCCCGGCGGCCGGCGGGAGCCTGACGTCCAGCAGGGTGTCCACGTACGAGTGCTCCAACAACGTGGTGGTCTCTGCAGACTGTTTATTATTCTTTTTGATGTAGTGTCGTCGCTCGTCGATGAGCGGCACCAAGAGCTCCCTGTGCCGGCGCCGCAGAGCGCGCGCCGTCTGCAGGCGGCCGCGGAAGAGGTGCCTGGTGACCGACGGGAGGAAGGCGAAGACGGACATCTTGCTCCCGAAGTAGAGCTGCTGGTCCCGCTGCGCGGCAGCGATGGCGCGCACGGTGCCCTCGTCGAGCCGCTCGCCGAAGCACATGGCCGTGAGGAGGCAGAACACAGCGTGCCGGAACGCGCCCAGCACGTCGTCCTCCTCTCCCGCCAGCAGAAGCAGCTTCTCGGAGAGGACGCGGCGCGCCCAGGAGCGGGCGGGCGCGTAGGCGAGGCGGACTCGCGACGGGTGCAGCGTCCCGGCGACGAGGTTGCGGCGGAGGAGCCGCCAGGCGGGCCCGTGGCCGGAGCGCGTGATGGTGTTGCTGTTCTCGCCCAGGAGCGCGGCCGCGACGACGAGCGCGCCGGGGCGGTCCGCCAGCGCGGCGCCGTGGTCCACGAGCGCCCCGTGCGCGACGCTGTGGTCGGCGACGTAGACGGAGAGGCCGGACCCAACGCGCAGCGACACGACGGGGCCGTAGCGGCTGAAGAGGCGCCGGAGGAGCGGCTCCGCGTCGGCGGGCGAGTTGGTCAGCCACACCACACTGCCCAGCAGTGGCAAGGACGGCGGGCCCGGCGAGAGCCGGGGGCTCTTGCCGCCATGCTTGTGCCCGCGGAGGAGGAGGAGGAGCGGGAGGGTGACGAGGGCCACACACAGGAAGATGCTCCACATGTCCATTGACTCGATCGTTTGGCTGGCGTTGATCTATCTGGGCTCAATCATATAAGCGCGGGAACGAGGAGTGAACTGTTTAGAGCATCTCGGGTCGCCCAAACGGCCGCCCAAAGCATTTGGGCGTGCCGGCCAGATTTTCGCCCCCACTCACGCCGCCGAAACGCGTTTTCGGTCCGGCGCGTCCCAGTTTTGTGTCCGGCACGCCCAGTCCACGCCCTCAATTTGGGGAGGCTTGGGGCGGCCCCGGACGGAACGAAACGCGACGCCACGTCCGCCTCCGACCCGCGAGCCACGCCTGTCAGTGAGACGCGGGTGGTCAAAGCCGTCGTCAACGGCGCGTTCCGCCTGGCGACGCCTCGTGTTCACTGCCGGCAGACGCTAGTGAGCTGTCGCGTCCCACTGCTCGTCGGCGTGAATGCTGCGCGCCTTTTCGAGGCAGCGGGCGTTAATGCCACCGCTCTCCGGCGGCATTAAAAGGCCGTCGGCCCCGTACTCACTCGCCACTCGCCTCCTTTTCTGCCCACCTCCTCCTTCTCCTTCTCTGCCCACCGCACTCGCCCCGCCACCGCGCACCTGGAGAGATGGCGGGAAACTGGAGGCGCATCGGGGGCACAGCGGCGAACGGCTTCGCGCCGCGCACCCTCCTCCGCGAGCAGTCGGAGGCATTGCGTGACAACGGGTACCCCGTGCCGCCCGACATGCCCGTCGGAAGCCGCTACGCGATCTCCGTCCGCGGGATCCCGGTGCCGCGCCCGCTGACGCGGGCGAACCGCGACTTCCGGGCCGGCGTGAGGGCGCATTACTGGCGCGAACTGACGCCGGAGATGCGTGACGACCCGCGCTGGAACCCGGAGAACACGGCCAAATACGGCCGCTACGAGGCGGAGTTCCAGCGCCTCTTCGACGAGGAGATGAGCCGCTGGGACGGCCCCGGGCCGGCGCCCACGGACAAGAACGTCGCCGGGCGCGAGGCGTTCTGGAGCGTGCCCGGGCGCACGCTCAACGCCGTCATGGAGCACATCTCCAACGATGGATCCCTGCTGGAGACGCCGGCGGCGCCTCCACCAGCTCCGGCCGCCAACCTATGGGCGCCGCGTGCGTCGGCCGCCTCGTCGCGCTCGTCGGCGTCCTTGTCGCGGGCCTCCTCGTCGCGCTCCTCCTCCTCCCGCTCGCCTCTGCTCACGCCGAAGCCGGAGCAAATGAAGGTCAGGGCGGAGCCGGGGGTGTCGCCGCTCATGGCCGAGCTTCATGGCGGCGGGGCCGCCATGAACGACGATGACATCGCGCAGGCCTGCGCGTGGTCCGCGTTCGAGCACGCCAAGGAAAAAGGCGTGCCCTTCGTCGACCTCACCGGCGGCGCCGGACCTAGCCGCATAAAGGAGGAGGACGGCGGCGCAGGACCAAGCAGCGACGACGCCGCTGTGAAGAAGGAGGAGGAGGAGGACCCCTACTACGCCTTGGCGCCGCTACCGGGGCCAGTAGATTAGGTTTAGTTTTTTAAATTTTCATTCGAATCTTTAAAATTTCCTAAAATATGAATGAAAATCGCCGAAGTTTAAATTTACAAAAAATTATTTGGGCGCCGCGAGTGGGGAGCGACGACGCCCAAATGCGCCAGGTAGTCCGGACGTCACCCAAATGGTCTATCCGGAAGGCGTTTGGGCTGCCATTTGGGCGCCCCGACTGGAGATGCTCTTACTGTGTGTGTACAACTTCACCTTTGCCGTGAACTAGCTGAGGCCTTTGAGCCGGGTAAAGAGTTTTATTACCGGGACTAGGCTAATTATCGGTCGACCGAGATCATTATGCAGTTCTGAGATCCTGATGTACCGAATTAGCAACGCCGCCGTCGCAAAACAGAATAACTCACTCATGTGGTCGTTAATCTTTTGGCACAGGCATGAAGGCATTTTTTGCCAGAGACTGGCCGGTTAAGCTAGTCAATGAGATTTGTTAGTATTGAAGAAAATGAAAATGGTGACGTGTAGAGCCTGCAAATCGATTCTGTGGGAAAAAAAATCTATCAATCGTAATCTTGACTGAACCCAGATTTTTGTTGAAAAAATCTATCAGTGGAAAAATCTGTCAATGAGTACAGGCGTTGACGGATTCCATCGGCAGTAGTAGACGCATTGGGCAATAATTTCAAGGCATCGATAGTTCAGCCAAGTTCGGAGCACGTGAAGTACCGGAGATCCATTGTGGCTCCCAAGCACGAGTGAGCCCCTTTTTTTTTTTTGAAAATCATACCTTTTGCTTCCAAAAATTCTGAAATTATTTACACAAATACATATACACATTACTTACGTACGCCAGAAGTTTTGTGAAGAAATTCAATATATTTTGGTCTAGACAAAAAAGAGAAATTTCTCACAGATTCAACACACTATATTACCTTTTTTATGCCCAGTTTTGGGTTATTTTTATACAGATCAGAATACGAATCTTTTTTGCACCAAAAATTGGCACGTGCATAGGAAACATGCCTATGTATCATAGGATTTTTTGGGATTTTATTCAAACTCAAATTTTAAAATTTCCAAAAAAAATCTTATAGGGTTCATTGGTGCTTGGGTGCCACAAATCTGCATCTGTGAAGTAGATGCTATGTTCACACGGGGTACATCACCTCAGTTATTTCTGCGCAGGTCGGCCGTACCAGAAAAATTCGCGTTATGGAAAACGAAGGTAAAGTACTTGCTGGCACAATAGAGATGCTTGAAACATCTAAAAGTATAAATGGTGAGAAACCTTAATCGCACCTCAGCAATTTGAAATTTCTGGTCGTCTGATACGAACCTCTCCGTCCTTTTGTTCCGTCTCGCTAACGTCCTCCTCGAACCCCCAGGAGTCCGAGGACCCACCCGTTGGACACAAGCGACACATTTAATCGGTGTGACAGAGAGGCGAGATTCGCAATGGAGGTCGCCCATTGACTTGATTTGTTCTTTTACCGTTCTAAGTTTATTGCGCACCTCGCGACATCGTCCCGTCCTGCTTCGGTCTGGGGCGACCTTCACAGTGGCAGCTTCTCTTTGGTACACGTCAGCATTCTTAACTCTCGGTTATTTTCTTCCCGCGAGGGGCACGACGGGGATTTTCAGTTCGCCACGTTCACATTGTCTTGGTGGACGCTCGCCATTCGTCGGTGGGTATGTTCGGGTACGCGAAAAGGTCATGTTGTTGCTCTCCATGCCCCGTATGTCTACTAAGGTGGTTGATTATGCGCCCGGACTGTTCTTGGTCCATCGTTCAGTCGGACGTTTAGGATGGAAGGCCCGCAAGAAGATTTTTCTCATAACGGAATTCATAAGCAGAATCCACCTGATTTTTTAAATCACCATATAGTGTTTGAATGGTTTATCAACCAGGATGGCAACGTGAGCAGCATCACCAAATTCATCTACATCCACTTTGTCCAGAACTCCACATTCCCCAAAAGACCACCAAATGCAAAAGGAACTATAGATTTGAAGTTTAACCCACAAGCCATATTTTATTTAGCTTAATATTGCTATGGTACACCTTATTATTTGTGATATGTGATGTAAGTCTCTATGAAATCCTGAATTTTATTCCTTGAACACTCTGAGTCACTTGCCACAGTAAAGACAATGAACTTGCACTTGTGAGGGTCACTGTGCTAGAGTTATTAATTATAAGTACTGATGATATTTCACCAAAACGGGCAAACACCAGTTTGCATGATAAACGGTGTAGTAAACAATAATAACGAGGGAGCTAAAGGAACTCAAAAGTCAAAACATCTTCCTCAAGTTTCACACATTGTTGACTATTAAACCTTTTCAAGAGATCAACACGTCAAAAGAGCTAGCTCCTGGCCGCCTTTTCAGGTACTTCTGACGTAACAGAACAACTCCGCTGTTGCACGGGAGTCCGAATAGCTTCTACTCCCTAAAACATCTTATATTTAAAAACGGAAGGAGTAGCTACCGCCTTACTAACTGCTGTCTCTGGTAGAGGAGGCTATGCTGCTCAGCCAGCGGTTGGCGATGTTGCGGTACCTTGCCTCTGTGAGCTGGATGTTGTCCCAGAACATGCGGGCAGATGGTTCCTCGCATACATTTGCACCATCATCGCCACAAAAAAGCTCCCCGGGCCCTCCGCAACACATGGTAAGAACATCATGTTTGATCCCTGCAAATTTGTCATCATACCAAGAATTAGGTGACAAAGTACACATCTACAAACATTTGTTGTCCGAAAAGCTAAATGAGAGAGTGGAGTGAAGTGAGGGGAGTGTGTGCAAAAGAAATGGTTTGCCTCAATTTTCTCATTGTATTCCTCCCTCTAAAAGGGGCTGTGCAGGCTGGCTGCCTAAGTCAACTATCCAGTCACATCGCTACGACGTGACCGGTCATACCTCTATCTGACATGCCACTGTTGGCGATGTCAAGACTAGGAAACACTGTAGGTGACGTCTAGCACGTCCTATCTACCTACTCTGTACAGGTGCTGCCGCACCACTTCAGGACAGGCTACAGGACAAAAGTCCTCGCACCCGAAGAACCTGGCGACTGCCCTGACCCGAAACAGGCTTCGTCTCAGGCTTACTACCTCGACTCGGGACAGACCCCGGAGTCGGCACCTTACAATTTTGTCGACTCCCTCGCACTCGAAGGATAGTCGACTGGACACACAAGACTATTTCCAACAATCACTCCCTAGGCTTGAGTTCCGGAGACACCTCCACCATGCCGATCCTTGTGCGCAGCTCCGCTAGGCGGACTCGACCAAGTGGCTTGGTCAGCATGTCTGCGAGTTGGTGTTCGGTGGGCACGAACTCCAGCTCGACTTTCTTCGCCTCCACGCAGTCTCGAATGAAGTGGTACTTCATGTCGATGTGCTTTGATCGCTCGTGGAAGACGGGATTCTTGGCGAGCGCGATAGCCGACTTGTTGTCGACCTTGAGCACCACGTGCTCAGCTTCGCCGTTGCTGAACACGGACAGCAACCGAGCCAGCCAGATCCCCTGGCAAGCAGCTGTGGCAGCCGCCACATACTCCGACTCGCAGCTTGACAGAGCCACGACCTTCTGCTTGAGTGACTGCCAGGTCACTGGGCTGCTGATAACCCCCAAGAGCAGGGGATCACTATAGCACCTCTCAATGTGGAAGTAAGGTATCGATCCGCAGGAGCAAGAAGGAAAAGTTATCTATTCCCTACAACTAAAGTGTCACAAGTTTTAGTTGATTATGCACTAAACAAGTTTAAGGAGCAAGGTGGTTGATTTGATGGATGGAAGTTTAATGTAACCAAGCAAGAATGTAAAAGTGTCCCAATCCTCTTCAATGCAAGAGGACAAGACAAATGTTTTCTCTTATAGGAACAATGGACATGGGTTCATGGGTTCACTTAATCCTCTCTCTCTCATCTATGGTGATTATCATATTATAGATAAAGTACACATAATTGTCATGTTTTATGGTAGCTTTTATAACGGCTACATGTCCTAAAACACATAGTTGAAAGAAGTACTCATTTGTGTTGCTAGGTCACCCTCGTAAGGCTAGCGTGGTTGCTCTCACTCCCACATCATACTCTTTCTTTTTACCCCCAGATAAAGGATGTTGGGCGGTACTGTGTCACTCAATACCTGTGCCGTGTCACATCGGCCATCCCGTACCCACATACATCATAGTTCATAATGGACAATATTCTAGACACTAGTGCAATGATTTATATTTCGTGTGTGTTACCACATTTCTCTCATCTATCTACACTTGGTGGTGTCAATCACCTCATGATAAAGATAAACAAGGCATTATGCATAAATCAAACCATCACATGTATCATAGAATATCTCCAAAGTATAACAAGTCATAAAAGATCCAACACAACAGTAAATGCATAACAAATATTATCTCACACCACAATATCCACCATGGGAATTACATAGATGACCGTAATCATGTTCAGCAGCTCATACGGTACTAATTAGTGAAGCTCAAAGAGAGGAGAGATACATAAGTTACCACCACAAACCCATAGTCCAGAGGGTGGACTACTCCCCCTTCATCATGGAGACGGTGGAGAAGTCGTTGGAGAAGGTGGAGACCACCCCGGCAGCGCCCCGCCGGAGTTTTCCCCCTCCAATCTGCAGCTTCAGATCTCCGTTTCGGTGTTTCTGTGTTTCGGCGGCGCTCCTTCCAGAGAACGTCGGGGGACAATTTTTATAGGCGTTTTTAGGTCACGACTAGGTCGGTGGAGCAAAGATCGACGGCGGCGGAGCCTCGAGGCCCAAAAGAGGTGGCCCCACGCGCCCAGGTACAGGGGCCGCGTGGGGCCCTCTCATTTCCAGCTGGTTGGGCTTCTGGCCTTCATTTTGAGCCCATTGCGTTCGTCTCGAAAATTCTGAACCGTGCTCTTTGGCCTTGCCCTTTTTGGAGTCCCGAAACTCCCGGAAAGTCTGAAACACTAAAAAAGACGTTTTCTGGAAAACAGGGTTAATTCCAAATAAATGGGAAAACTATAAAATATTTCCAAAATCATTATAAAACATTGATATAACCCTTATATGATGCAAATATGATTGGAATAGAAGTAAAATAATGCAAAGTTCATGTATGCATTTTACATGCATCAGCTGCTCCCGAGGAAATACAGCGTACCCGACGTACTCTTGCGCGAGTCGACGTCGCCCGCCAGGTCGCTGTCGCTGTAGCCGACCTGGCGCGGTGTACCTCACTCCTCCCATACCTACATCCGAGTCGCGGGGACCCGGCGATGTAGCGTAGAATGTGCTTCACGGCTGCGAGGTGCTCCAGAGTTGGAGCCTCCATGAACCGTGATACGAACCCGACTGCGAAGGTTAGGTCCGGCCTCGTGTGCACCAAGTACCGGAAGCTCCCGACTATGCTCCGGTACTCGGTAGCATCTGTCGCGGGTGCCGTGCTGCACTTGGACAGCTTGAAGCGCGGCTCCATGGGTGCGTGGACGGGATTGCACCCGCCCATCCCCGCCTTCTCCAGCAGCTTCAGGGCATAGGCACCCTGCGAGATGTCGATCCCGCTGGGTCCTTGTCGAACCTCGATGCCAAGGTAGTAGCTCAGCAACCCGAGGTCGGACATCTGGAATAGGCTCCGCATCTCCAGCTTGAATCTGTCGATGTCGCTGGAATCCGAGCCCGTGATCACCAAGTCGTCGACGTAGACACCGACTAGGAGTCGGCTCGGAGTCGCTCCTCGCGCGTACATGCCATGCTCCGACTCGCACCTTGCGAAGCCGAGCTTGACGAGGCATGCATCGAGCTTGGTGTTCCATGCCCTTGGCGCCTGCTTGAGGCCGTAGAGCGCCTTGTCGAGTCGAAGCACCAGGTGCTCCTTCCCCTTTGCAGCGAAGCCAGTTGGCTGCTGCACATACACCTCTTCCTCCAACTCGCCGTTGAGGAAGGCAGATTTGACGTCCATGTGGTGGACGTCCCACTCCGCACTCGCCGCCACGACTAGTAGTAGCCTGACGGACTCGAGTCGGGCCACGGGTGCGAAGACCTCGTCGTAGTCGACCCCGTACCGCTGCACATAGCCCTTTGCCACCAGGCGAGCCTTGTGCTTAAGGACCGCGCTGAGCGCATCATTCTTCACCTTATACACCCACTTCAGGCCGATCGCGCGGAGACCTGGTGGTAAGGTGGCTAGCCTCCAAGTCGAGTTGGACTCGATGGCCTCCAGCTCCTCTTGCATCGCCTGCCTCCAGCTGGCATGCACCTTTGCCTCATCGAACGAGCCTGGCTCTTCATAGGCAAGGTAGTGGAGCTCCTCGTCCGGCTCAAGGGCCGAACCTACTTCGAGCATGTTCTGCAGAGTGCGGGACCGGTGATCGAAGCTCATGTCGTCTTCTGCATCGAGCATACCTGAGTATCTCGAGGGCGGCGTGACGAACTCGACGCCAGAGACAGCCGGAGTCGAAGACTTGGCTGTCGGGTGCTCCGGTGTTGATGGAGGACCAACTGGGGATGCACTCCCGACTCCTGGAGTCGGCGAGTCTGGAGTCGGGTGCTGGACCCGCACTCCCGTCTCCCGGAGTCGGCTGCGGCTCGAACACCATGTGCTCGACCATGAAGGAGTCGTCTCCGAAGGTGTTCACCGGCGTGTCCGGCGAACTCCAGTCCCAGCGCGCTTTCTCGTCGAGTACGGAGCCGTCAGGTGACGCTCCACTCCGAGCTCGGCGCAGTATGCTATGAAGGACCCGGAAGTGAATTCGCCTCCGTGATCCGTGCGCAGCGTGCGCAGCTTGCAGCCAGATTCGGACTCGACTCCCGCCTGGAGTCGAATGATGGCGGCTGCGGCCTCGTCCTTCGTCGAGAGAAGGGCGAGCCACATGTACCGTGACAGGTCGTCCACCAGCAGGAGGAAGTACCTCTTCCCGCTCGGTATGGCCAGGGTGATCGGCCCGCAGAGGTCGCCGTGGACCAACTCGAGTCGCTCCTTCGCCCGGAACTTCGCTTGCTTTGCGAATGGGGCTCGCCTCTGCTTCCCTGCTAGACAGGCGTCGCATAGCTGGTTCACGTGCTCCATCAGAGGGAGGCCACGCACCATCTCGCCCTTCGCTAGTCGGCGCAAGCTGTCGAAGTTGAGGTGTCCGAACCGCGCATGCCAAGTCCATGCCGGGTCGTCGCCGGTGCCTACGATCAGGCACACCGGCTGCGCGACTCGCGCGTGCAGCTTGTACATCCGGTTCGGCTCTCGCCTGACCTTGATCAGGAGCTGCCGCTCCCTATCACGCACCCGGAGGATCCCATCCTCGATCAGTACCTGGCAGCCGTTCTCGTCGAACTGGCCCAGGCTAATGATCTGCGTGTTCAGCCGGGGTATGTAGTGTACCCCGGTGACGGCCCGGTGCTCGCCTGACTTGCAGACGAAGAGCACCGTCCCTTGCCCGCAGATGTCGACTCGCGAGCCGTCGCCAAATTGATAGTCCCGGTGACGCTCGTGTCGAGCTCCGCGAACGCGGCGCGGTCACCAGTCATGTGATTGGTGGCGCCCGAGTCGAGGTACCAGATGCCCTTCTTTGCGTCCCCCTCTTGCGCCAGGTTGACCTGCGCCTTCTCCTCTAGCATGAGGAGGACCGGCTCCTTGCGAGTCGGGTCAGCCAGCTCCTCTCGAGCTGCCATGGTCGACTCCTTGCGACCCGACGATGGTGTCGAGTCCTCCTGACCCGACACTCCCGGATCCTTGCGACCTAAGACGGCCGACTCCTCTCGAGTCGCCGAGCCCAGCTCCTTTCGAGCTGTGGCAGTCGAGTCCTTGCGACTCGACGCTCTTGTCGAGTCCTCGCGACCCGATGATGCTGTCGACTCCTCCCAAGTCGACATGTCCCACTCCGTGATCCACTAGATCGGCGCGAGTTCCATCGGAGGAGTCGACGGTCCCTCCGACTCTGCCACCGGTCGAGTCGCTGACTCTGCCACCGGTCTAGACAAGGGTGCCGCCTCCGAGGTGCTCGACTCCGTCTGGCGAGTCGAAGTAGGGAGCTGTGGGGCAGACGCGATGGTGCAGGCCTCCATCATGAGGAGCGCGCTGTCGTCTTCGTCGTCTCAGTCACGGACGAGGTGTGCTTCCGCATCCCCTCCGCGCACGAGGTGAGCTTCCTCGCGCTTCTTCTTGCGGCAGTCCCGCGCCCAGTGGCCGGCGACTCCGCAGTACCGGCACGTGTCTTTCGACGTGCCGTGGTTCCCGGCTCCGCGAGCCGAGCTGCCCCTGCCGCGTCCGCGCGGCTTGCCGCCGCCACGACCGGCATGGCTGGAGGATCCACCTCCGTCCTGCAGGCGCATCCGGGAGAACCACTCCTCCGTGAGGAGTAGTTTGCCGGCATGCTTGGCCTCAGGCTTCTCCGCCTCATGTCGCTCCTCGGCCGTTTTGAGGCGACCGATGAGCTCCTCCATGGGGACCTTGTCGAGGTCGAGCAGGGTCTCGATGGAGCATGCCATCTGCGAGAACCTCGTGGGAACGACCGAGAGAAACTTACGGATAGTGTCCGGCTCGGTGATGGTGACGCCGAGCACCCCAAGCTGCGACACGAGCGACGACAGCCGCATGGCGAAGTCGTCGATGTTCTCGTCGTCGCCGAACTTGATGGCCTCGTACTGCTTCTTGAGCGCCGTCGCCTTCGCCTCCCGGACACGGGTGTCTCCGACCCGCATCGTCTTGATCGCCTCCCACGCCTCCTTGGCCGTCTTCTTCGACGCCAGTGTGGAGATCATCTCCGGCGGGACGGCGAGCAGCAGGTACTCTAGCGCTGCTCGGTCCGTTTCCCGCTCCTCCGTGCCATCGTGCATGGCGGCCCAAACACGGCGTGCCTCAAGCTTCACCTACATGAGCAACGCCCAGTCCGCATAGTTTGACCGCGTGAGCAGCGGCCATGAACTACTGGCCTCCCGCACAACCCGCTGGACTGCCAGCGTGCTTGCGGCCTCCTTCACCTCCGCCGGTAAGAGCGCCTTTCCCTCGCCCATCTCCGGTGAGATCTCTCAAGAACTCAGGCTCTGATACCAATTGTTGTCCGGAAAGCTAAATGAGAGAGTGGAGTGAAGTGAGGGGAGTGTGTGCCAAAGAAATGGTTTGTCTTATTTTTCTCATTGTATTCCTCCCTCTAAAAGGGGCTGTGCAGGCTGCCTGCCTAAGTCAACTATCCAGTCACATCGCTGCGACGTGACCGGTCATACCTCTATCTGACATGCCACTGTTGGCGATGTCAAGACTAGGAAATACTGTAGGTGACGTCTAGCACGTCCTATCTACCTACTCTGTACTGGTGCTGACGCACCACTTCAGGACAGGCTACAGGACAAAAGTCCTCGCACCCGAAGAACCTGGCGACTGCCCTGACCCGAAACAAGCTTCGGCTCAGGCTTACTACCTCGACTCGGGACAGACCCCGGAGTTGGCACCTTACAATTTTGTCGACTCCCTCGCACTCGAAGGACAGTCGACTGGACACACAAGCCTATTTCCATCAACATTCGCCCTATAATGCTTACCAAGCTTTTCTGGCCACTCCACTATCTCCATCATGGGGCCGAAGAGGTCGCCGTAGATGATCAAGACGCTAGGGTACATGTCCCGGAGCTTCTCCAGGGCCTCCTGTAGCAGCCGGTTGTGGTGCATCGCTAGCTTGTTGTAACCATTGATGCAACCAGTGGTGGAGTTGTATTCTTCGGGGTCATCTTTGGGGAAATAGTGGAGAACCATCGGCAAGCATCCTGGCGGGATCATCCCGGGAACAAGTAAAGTTTTTGCCCCATGCTTTATCAGCCTCTGTTACCATTGCCACAAATTGATCAGCACATACATTGAGTCTGAGGGCAACATATATGTTGGTCAGTTGCTATATATATATATATGCTACATTGTTTGGTCACGAGGTACCTCGATGGCCATGGAGACGGTACCAATCACATCTGGAACGGGCGCCATGATCTCGTCCATTGTCTTGTCGAATAAGATGAGGTAGTCGTTGAACCCAAACTCTCCCACAATGAAGAGGGATCTGCCGAAGTATTTTTCGCATCCTGCGATGAAAAAGAAGTGTCATTCTGCAGAGTACATGCATTTGCATATATATGCATCCGTGCATGTCATATGTTTGAGTTGATGGGGACTAATAACCTTGGGTAGTGCGACAGAGCGAAGGCTTCAGTGACTCAAACCACTCCAGCTGCACAGCCAAACTCGTGTTGAGAGGGAACAGTACTTCGTACTCCCAATGAAAACAAGCGGCGTCCAGAGCGGTTGAGGCGGCAACCGCGAAGTTGGCGCCAAGGTGGAAGCTCCCGTTATGAGCCAAGAAAGGCGGGACGAGCGGCAGGCCCAATCGCTGAGCTGCAATAGGATCAATTGCATTCCGCTTTAATGTTGTACTAGTATTTTGCAAGTGATGGAGGAGTGAGCTAGCGAATTATGCACTGTACCTATGAAGTCGATTATGAGGCGGCCGTCGCAGACGCGGCCTGTGGGGCGGCCGAAGAAGGTGGAGCCGTAGGGAGGGCGCATGGCGGCGTCGGGGACGGGGACGGAGTTGCCAGCGAATACGACGGGGTTGTTGCCTGTGTCGGCGTAGGAGCTTCCGAAGCTGAAGATGGACTGGTAGGAGAGTGTGGGGGAGGGGTGGACTACCCATCCCAGGTTCGCGAGGAGGAGGAGGAGGAGCGAGACGGTGCACCACAGCTTGCTCATGGCGGGGTGGGGTGTGGTGTGGTGTGGAGATGAAGCATTCGTCCAGTATATAACTATATATAGTACGTTCCCACGCCTGCAGCACCATTGGTTTGATGCTTAATTAATACGGCGGCAATAAGTAATTAAGTGCCGAGTGACACCTTCGTGCTTAATTAAGTATCTGGATCTGGAACTGGATCGAGGCAAGGGAAAGTTGGTGAAAGTCATGGGGAAGAGAGGAGAGGTGCAGAGATTGAGTTCGATCGTCTTCGTTAACATTTCCAGAGTCAAGCATGCAGCTTATAACATGCTGCAGCAAATGGGCCAACTCGGCCCATGGCCATCCTCTATCTACTAGACAGATATGCGAGCTTCGCCTCGCCGCCTGCATTCCGTCCTAGCACAGCATTTCAAGTGCGTTGAGCCTGTCAGGGTTCTCAGGCGTGGTGTTACTTCATTTTTCTTTTGTCTTAGTGTTGTCTGTAGAACAATTCATGGTTGCCGGTAGAATTTGGTGTACCTGCGGAGCTAGCAAAATGCGCCATATTCTAACAAATTGTGTCACCCTCTATATTTTATAAGGGCCTAGTTTTGCAAACATCACTGATGGGTGCATACTAGCTCTGTCTCAGATTGTATAGTTAGTCAGCCATTTTTCTTCCCCTTTTTAATCGCAAGATGATAAAATAAATCTCTTGGTTGATAATACCTACCTTTTGATGATAGAATGTCGGCTGTTTGCCATTTTTGCCTTAGCAATCTTGCTTCTTCTTCTAGTACCGGATTAACCGAAAGATTGCAGCGTTTCAGTTGATCAATCCTCCTGGATCCTCATCACTGTAGAGTGTAGAACCCGATCCTGCTCTTGTGTCGAGAACTTGAAGTGCCACTTGCTTATGTAACCTAGACCCCACAGGGTAGAGTTTGCAGCAGTGCATGCCTACCATGTAGATCAAGGAACAGAGCGGCAAGCTCTGTCAGCCCACCCAAATCTTGATGTAGATCAAAGAACGGGAGCTACTGTAAGTCTGTAACTAGATTGTTTTCTGTACAACTCAACCCAGCATGCCAACTTATTAACTTACTATCTATATCCAGCGGTAATGGCAAACGTGTGAAACACATGTTTAATTGTACTAGCAAAATGCCCGTGCGTTGCAACGGGTCCGAATAAAGAGGTTGACGGTAAATCAAAATGACCCTTGAAAATCTATTGGTTATACCAAATTGATACCATCCTCTTATAGTCCTACTATACAGCTATAGAACAATCTTAAAAAAAAAGGTAATAAATAGTTGCTACTTATTTTCCAATCTTCTGTGTTTATATATCATAAATATTCAAAAGTACTGCAATAATCACATAGACTTATGAGTCGACAAGAAAATCACTATGATAAATTTGATACATTGTATGGAAGATCAGTACAAAAAAGTCTTGTTAAATCATCAAAGAATTTGGCTGAAACGGAAAAATCTAGTGATTCCATTTAAAGAAGCAGAGTCACTGAAGGAGGTGCACGGTTATTACATATTGTAGAGAGCAAAAGTAGTATTCCAAGAAGGATCACGTTTTTTTTTTGCAAAAAAGGATAACGTTTGTGAAATATATCTTATAAACATATGTACTCAAATGTTCCCAGAACTCTCGTATGACAACATCAAGTCAGATCCACTCACTTGTTTTGCCTACCAATGTTGTTTACTCAGCAGTCATAATAGCGACGAGTTGTACATCACAATGGCGCTATTCATGGAGTTTCCTCGAAGTTGGTTTGGTTCTCTAATCTCAAACTTCCAACAACATAATCATCAAGGATGAGCCTAACCTCCTAGCTCTGACACAAAAAACTGCTGGGTGTTATATATTAAGCATGGAAGAAGGAACCCATACAGAAAAACAATTACCTTATTGGAATAATCAACATGAAACAAATTCAGTGTAAGATGATGCATAAACCTATGGAACTTTAAACTGCCATATAAACTTGTGAATAAATGCATATCTTGCACTTTATTTGCTTCGACCATTCTACATAGGTCCGAATTTTTCAAGATTAATAGATCATTCACACACCTAATTCTGTATAGAGATTAAAATCATCAACTAACACATTTGTACCGTAGTACTGGCATCGAGATAGTATGATTTTTAGTTAAACTGAGCGAGGAATATAACATCCTTATTTTGCAGATTTCAAGGGCACAAATACTTCACCTTTGGTTAGCTAGAGCAAGGTTAAATCATAAGAACCAGGTAATCGATTAGTGCTTGTTTCCTCTTATATGCCAGATATACACATAAGAATCAGCTCAACATACACATCCGTTTTATTTGGAAGGATAGACAAAGTAATAACTGAATATTTGAAAGTACAATATTATAATAAAGGTTCTCTCTGACAACATAAGGGGTAGCATAGATAACAATTACAAACAATACGCCAGCTTTCTTAGCATAAACAACAATTCAACACGAAAAAGAAAAACATCCAAAATGCACTCATCATATACCAGGCGTAGTATGTTACGAGAATGGGGGTAATGGAGTATGTGGCTGACCACGCTGTTCAACTTCGTGTTGGTTGAGAAGCACACGTGTCCACTTCAGGTTACTTGCCGTTGCTGCTCTCGCTAACCTCGCCACCACTGTCTACGAAGACCAAGTCGTCTTCATGCAAACATTCATGAAACTGCACAACCAATTTATGACATGAAACTTTTATGCTTTGGCTTCATGCTCAGTTGATAGATGGAAAATAGATAAACACAAACAAAATACTGAGAAACTAAAGACATGTGGGAGCCAATTTCAAGATAAATGATGAGGATAACCATGGAGAGGAATCACCTCAAACTGGGAAATTGTCACTTCTTTCTCGCGGTAGTACAATACAGTGAGCACCTTGTGCTTCATGCTCCCCAACAACAAGCCTGTACTTTTGAAATATCAGAATTCGAAGGTGATAAAGCAGCAAAAAAGAGAGTAATCTCACAGTGTTGATGATGATTGTTGCAAGGCAGTTATATCCATATCCTAAAGTCCTAAACGTCCAGAGCAATAACAAGAATAAGAGCAAATACACTCAGGGTGAGTTGATGCAAGTTCCATAAAAAATTGGAGGCATGAAGAATTTCCAAAAATCTGAGAGGATAATGCATCAGAATGTCAGCAGAGACACATACGATAGAAAGAACTACATCTCCTTTTGCACTTGAACTCCTGAACGTGAGAGGATAATGCAAAAAAGAAAGGCACAAGTACAATCACAACACACTGATTTGTGCTCCTGCCACCGCTCACTGACTCGGCGGTGTCGTCACCATCTCCTCGTCCTGGTCGAGGCCACACTCCTCGACGCCGTTCTCGTACGCCCATGACTGCAACAGCATGGAGATTTCTGAAATTAGCAATGAGAGTATGAGACACACATGAAATAAGTTTAAATCAAGTTTAATTTACTGTATGTACATAGTTGTAGCAGGGGCAAAGACAATGCGCAATGACGACTTCTGAACTATAAGAAGACAGTTTTATTTTCATCGTTTAGCTACTGAAAACACACTGCCCACACTCACTCGTACCCCTACCCGCTTATTACCCTCATCTTCAACTTCCACAGTCGCCCAGCATGACCTTATTGCAGGTGCAATCGAGAAACCAAAACAAATCAAATGAGATTGTTTTGACCTTTGCTAGACCTATGGTAAAAGGAATAACGAATGCTAGAGTTTCTAACATGATCGAGAAGGCGCACTTTTTAAACAATGAAGATATTTCTGGCCACATAACACAGCTATCTGGTCGACAAAATCATATTAGGATTTATGAGAACCATTTTACTCGGCAGATCTGCACCTAAAAAATTGGTAAAAAGATAAAGAAGGCTAGTTTAGCTGACAAGGTTTGGTTGAACCAGTCAACCAGGTGTCTATATCAAGAACATTATATCATAGTAGGCTAAACCCGAGACTACAAAAACGGGCCATTGGATTGCAAACATGTGTTCCAAATCAATCCTCCAGCTTTCCAGGCATTATGCAAAGAAACGCCGGCTACCTAGCTAAAAATATTGCAGAAAAAATCATGTACCAATTAGAAAGAACGAGATACTACATAGTGTACAAATTAAATATGCCACAACCAAAAGTTCAGACGATGCATATAATGACCAAAGTGTTTGAGTTTCACTTAATGGTTTCTCTGCATGCCATCAACAGGAGGTGGTCTATGGGAAAATAGTAGGGCCCAAATACCTTTGGGCAGCAGTGATGGACGCGGAGGAGAAGCTTGCTGCAGCTTGCAAGGCTGCAACAACCGCACCTTTGGGCAGCAAGCACCACAGCGCCGGAACTCATCTGGACGGGACGCATTAGCGGAGGAGCTCGAGACCGGCAGGCCAGATCCTGTACGGAGAGGAGGCGGAAAACCTTGGTCAGGGACGACGAATCTCGAGGTTGGGGACGTACGATCTCGCGTTCGAACGGGACGGCGGTGGGCGGCCCGGCGTCTTCGTCTTCGTTCTTGGGGATCAGTCAACGGAAGGGTGGCGTGGTACGGTGGGAGGTGGGGGGCGACGCCGTGGAGTTGGCACGGCCTCCCCTCGGCGGTGGTGGACTGGTGGTTGACCAATGAAGGAGAAAGGCAGGGCTTTCCCTCGGTGGCGGTGACGGACCATGGAAGAGAGAGAATTGCGGTGCTAGAGAGTAGAGATGAGACGGAGAAGGAACAATTTTCTCGGGGGAGCAAACACCGGCGATTAGGGGCGAGATTGGTGGAAGTTCCACCGTGAGGAAACGTCTCGACGCGAGGAGAAAACTGGAGGCTCGACGAAGGAACATAATTCTTCTTTTAGATAGTAGAGAAGAGATAGAGATTCCAAGCATGATTTGTTCCGAATCAGTTCTTGTTTGCGCTTTCTGCTACTTGTATCCACCGTCAAGAATGAGTTTTTGAAAGACTAGTCTTATTGGATTGTTATCAATACCTTCCATGTTCTTCTTATTGAATATAGTCTGTTCCCTGTTGGGAAACACAGTGTTTTTGCCGGGAGATTTTACAATTTGCCGCTCTTTACTTCAGACCTCTATTATTTGCCACTCTTTACTTAGCCTTCTATCATTTGCCACATATTAGATTGATTTCTTTCTAATTTGCCCTGTCTCTCGTTTTGCAGACTTATTAATTTTTTATACACTGAGAAATACGGTACATGTGTATCCCTATACCTGGTTGGACCGAACCAGTTTTGATCGAGTCGTCTTGTTCCCCTGTGCGCAGCGGACGAGAAACAGAGGAAAGCAGAGGAACTGAGGCGGGAGTGCCGCCGGCGGCAGCGGCCGGACTACGGGTCGCGCAGGCATGATTCGCGACCACGAACGGCGGCGGCTGGACGAGAAGCCGATGAGAAGGATGAATAGCGTGCACAGGCGCGGCGAGTAGTCGTGGCGGCGCAGTCGCCGTACCTTCAGCAGCTCAGGCGCGCTACAACAGAGCACCATTCTCGGATGGTGAAGACGATAGGCCATCATCTCTCTGGCCTCCGAACCTGGAGCAACGCGACGTCCTGCGGCTGTATCCCGTGCGACGGCAAGAACATCATGAGTGGCAAACTCCTCAAAGATCAGAAGAAAGCTTCATGTGTGTACTCGGTGTTTACTGTCATGTAACCAGGGCTTCTCCAAGGAGATATAATGGGCTAATCGCTGATTATTCTTTATAGGATCCGTACTAGTATTTCAGAACTTGTGATCCTGAGTAATGCCGAAGAAAGAACATCGTGGGGCATTGTAAAATACTCCACGGAAGCCTCTGACTATGATTTGTCAGCATCCCCTACTATAACGCAAAATACTGCAGCACTAGAATTGACTCATTAGCATTGTATAATTTGTCAGCATCCACCCATATATCACACTGAAAATTTTGACAGCATCAATCCATAGATCACAAAATCTGTGGGATTACATGGGACTGACATTATACTGAAATTTTTGACAGCATTCATCTGTATATCACCAACTCATCACAGACAATATGTTGAGTTCAAATAATTTTGAGTTTACATCAGTCAAAATAATAAATTCTGTATGCAAATCATCCAACAAATAAAAAAAGCCAGCACATCTATCTTAGAATTGAAAATAGAGTCTCGACGCAATAAAATCACTGTTTCCTCCTCCGTGGAGTTAATTTTTTCTTGCATGCATTTGAACTTGACGGCACCTCACAACTAGCCATGGCCATAGCAAGTCTCCTACAATTTACATATCAGGTTAGAAAATAGCCCTCTTCCATGATTTTGTACATATGAAACGAAGCAGCAGGATTACCTCCTTGTAATAGGCCCGGGGCTGTCATGTAGACTAGGAGGTTGTGATGCAGTAGGTGTCGTAGGTGGTTGTGATGCACCATCTCCAGCCATGGCCATAGCAAGTCTCCTACAATTTACATATCAGGTTACAAAATAGCCCTCTTCCATGATTTTGTACATATGAAACCAAGCAGCAGGATTACCTCCTTGTAATAGGACCGGGACTGTCATGTAGACTAGGAGGAACTGTGATTGTAGTGCTTTTCGGTGTCCCAACAACAGCTGAAAACACCTCTTGCTCGATCACCTCTCCAGAAATTTGATCCTCAACTTTTTTGGCCTTTTTCTTCCTGTTTCAGTACACAAGACATTAGAAATAAGTGGCTAATATTGATGCGATACTAAGTCAACAATACAAATGTTACCTTTCTCTAGGTTCATTTTGTGGACAAGCTGTTCTCCTATGCCCCAACTCTCCACATTGTTTGCATCTGTTTGTGGCCCCAAATCTCTTTTTTTCTTTTGCCTTCCCTTTGACACCATTTTCCTGTGCCTTCTCTTCATCTCCACTGTCTTGGTCTTTTCCGTTGTCATCTCTTATTGCGTCCGCTAGCTCATCTGGTGGAAGATCCTTCATTCCCCTAATCCAACTATTGAAGCTCTCAGCTAGATTATTGTGAATATAATCACATTTTATTTCCGTGTTGAAGTCACATCTCATCCACTTCAAGTTATGATAAGTACTCAAATATGTACCCACCGCAGGTTCAGCTTCAAATACTTTGGCCATATGGTAGTTAAATGTTTCTACACGATAAGCCTTGGCTGCTGGCCACATCCGACCAAAAATTTCTCCATGAAACTTTTTTTTTGAAGTTTGCCATTAGATGACTAAAGCATTCCCTTTGCTCAGCTTGAGGAAAAACCTTTTTAACGGCATTCTCTAACCCTTTGCATGCATCTGTACAGATAGCTAGATTTTGAAGATGTCCTATTGCCCTATGCAATTGTTGCATAAACCAAGTCCAATTATCCTCGGTCTCTGAAGCAAAGAATCCAAATGCTAATGGAAACATCCAGTTATGTCCATCTAGTGCTGTGCATGCTGCTAACTGGCCGTTCCACTTTCCGTTCATAAAGGTGGAGTCTATACTAGCATATGGTCTACAACCATTCAGAAAACCATCAATGCATGGCTTGAGTGCCATAAAAAATCTGCAGAAATACACTTTACCTCCTTTAGTGTTCACATCAATCTCTACAATGCTACCCGGAGATCTTTTCTCAATCTCAGCTTTGAAGTTCCATAGATTTTGAAAACTCTCTCCCCATGTACCATACAATTTCTCCATGGCCTTTTCTTTCGCCTTCCAAACCGTCTGGTACCCAGTAGTAACTTTGTACATGACTTTTAACCTTTTTTGCAGCTCACCAGCACCGATGTTTGGTTCAGTCCGAAGTATGGGAATTGACTTTTCTGTCACCCATGCTTGATCTGCCATGCTTGAGATCACATCAGCTGTTGATGAACAATTATGAGGCTTTACTATTTTGTTAACCTGCAGGAAAACACAATACCATCCATTAGTTGCATGTACCCTTATAAAATAGTTGCAACATAAAGGTTGATATTAGATAAGTCAATACCCTGACTGTTTTTCCATCTTCTATTGTCCTAGCGGTTATTCTCCAATGACATAATTCTCCTTTACAATGACCTATAAATCTAGTAGTGTCACTATCCTGTATCTGAATGTCAAACTTTCCTCTAATAGCAAATGTTCTCAAGAGCATCCTGAACTCTTCCATCGAAGGAAACAATGAACCTTCCTCTATCACGGGATTTTCTTGGTCATACCAAAAGTGATTCTCTTCTGGCATATGGTCTGGCACAGGGAGAGCCGCATCAGCAAGTAAATCCTCATCGATATTATCCATACAAGCCTTGATATTTGCATTGGAGGATTCTATAGCTGCTCCAGCTATAGCTCGTCGATGCCCGGCTTTATCATTAACTCCAAGCATCAAGCACAACCTCTCTTCTGCCACAGGAACATCAATTTCATCTTCATTCGCAGGTGCTATCTCAATCTGGGACCAATCAATGACTCTACCAATTGAACTATTTCCATCATTGGATTGGACAATATTTGAAGTAGACAAGTTGGTGGTATCCATCATCGACGCCCTACTCAGAAACAAAATAGCAATTTTCAGTCCGTGAGCAAACATAAGAGAGCAAATGGAAAGTAGTGTCATGATCGCAAATAATTCTCAGTGACCATCTTAGACAAACGGAATTATCTCTGGTGGTGTTCACGTCTCAGTTTCCAATTTTGCTTAGATGGATATTGATCTGCACACTAGTGCAGGGAGAATATGGTCAGAGTTCGATTGTATCAGATCGCAAATAATTTTTAAACGCATACATTACTACTGAATTTCATATAATTCAGTGGAGACATGAATGACTATGAACCCATTCTAGTGGCAGCCCCTCTCACTGATCGCATTTATCAGGTACATACTACCTTCTCCCAGGGAAATAGGGCAAAACATTATGGGAATGAGGGAAAGTCAGGGGAGAGGAATGGGCTACCTGGATCGTGGCTGCAGTCTGTGGCCGCCGATCGTGGCCGCGCGACCCGTGGTCCGGCCGTTGCTGCCGGCGGCGCTCCCGCCCAGTTCCTCTGTTTCTCCGCTGCGCAACCAGACAAATCCAATCGATCGATTCTAATCTGGTTAGGTCTAGCCAGGTAAAGGGGTACGCAGATACTGTATTCAGAACTTATTTCGGAGTTATTAATAATAATAAATGTGTATAAAGGAGAAAGAGGGCAAATTGTAAAGAAACTGGTCTAATACATGGCAAATAGTAGAAGTCAAAGTAAAGAGTGGCAAATAATAGAGGTCTGAACTAAAGTGTGGCAAATTGTAAATTATCCCGTTTTTGCCATGCGTCATGTAAGTGCAGATTAATGATGCCTTCGGCCAATAATCAGTTTGAGGTCTGACGTCGGTGATCAGCATGATGATGATTCTTTTGTGTGCTCCTACGCGAGGGAGACGGGTAGCTAGCCACGTCTTGTGGAGAGAAAGAGTCTGGGAGTGCAGAATGTGAGTGAGGACGAGGGTGTGTACATGAGTGAGGATATTTTTCTGATGGGGAGAGTTATGTAAATTGAAAAAAAAGGTTGATAAGGATTTCCAAAAAAAAAATATATTAATATTTAATTTCAAATATTAATTTATGATTAAAACTAATTTTCTATTTTTCGTAAAAAATGTGGCAGAAAGGGCCGTGGGAGCTTGGGAGGATGATCGGGGCGGCTATAGACTGACGGAGGTGATTTGAACAAAGCAGGGCGGTGGTAACAAGATGTGTGGTCGGTTTTGGCGAGAAGAAGATTGTGACAATAAAAACAACTCACCAGAATTAAATTTAAATTCAAAATACATGTAAAATGATTTAGAGAATGCGTAATATGTATATATCATATAATTATTTTATAGACGTGCGTTTGCACGTGCGTTTGAAAGTGAAATGAATTAGCCTCCAAATATGCCAGGCAAAAGGACAAGATATAAACAAATGCTCAACCGACTCATCAGATTGACAAAATACACAACGTTTACAACCAGTCCAATGCCTCTTAATCAAGTTGTATTTAATGAGTAGAACTTGCACTACAAGAAAAATGCCAACTTGTGACCTTCTGATAGTGACTCTGAAAAAGTTGGTCACGGATCTATGACTATTTCGAATCAATTGGTCGCAAGCTGTTTGGGAGGGTCCAAACCTTCAAACACAACGACCATTTCTATCAAAAAAGTCACAATTTCTTTAGATGAAATGGTCATAAGAAGACCACACTGGTTTAATTCTCTAGGTTTAGCCGATTTGGACCAATTTAAATTGGTCATAGTCTTATAAATTGTGGCGCATTGTTATGACTGGGCGCCACCTCATCAATTTTGCCTATGTGTCATGCTTAGTTGTCTCAATTAAACTATTGGAATATTTTACTTCGGTAATCCTGTGTCTTCTATTAAACTATTGGATAGTAGTATAGAGCTATCATGTTATTACTCCATGGCAATGCTTCACGGTTTACTCTAGCTGCCCGTGGGTGTGTTTTTTACTCTAACCTCATTGTTCTGTTTTCGTGTTAGCAGATATTTTGCCTAAATTCAAGATCAAAGTGTTGTTCTTGTACAAGTGAAGCCAGGCTGAAGATCTTCAAAGAATCGCAAAGATTTTTTTGTATAGCAAATTATATAATGATAGTTGGGTTATCTGGGTCATGTGAACTCTGGAATTCATTTATCTTCTCTTTGTTTCTTAATGAAATATTGTTTGTTTCTGAATTACATCTGTGTTGTTCTCTTTGAACATAGTGATTATGTATGTGTTTTGAAAACATGACTAGTGGGACCCACTTTCCATAATAACGTGTGAAAATTTGAAATTTCTAACATGTGGGACCAACGCATGAGATTATGACAAGTGAGACCCATCTGAATAGTGGGACCAGCTCCAAAATATAATGGCCAAAATTATATACTCATTTGACTGGAAAAAGGACGCAGCCTAGAAATAAAAAGGTCGAATTGTTGGTCTTGGCCCATGTAGCCGACCAGAATTGACTAGAAAAATAATAAAAAGGCTGAATTATTGGGCTTGGCCCGTATAAAGTAACGAACTGGATTAGGCTGATTCTAATCTACGACCATTTTGTTTGGTCACAATTTTTCCGCGTCAGCTCTGCCACGTTGGATCTGACGTGCTCTGGCCAGATTGCCAGTGACCAAAAACTTTGGTCATAAATCAGTGACCTTTTATTTTACTCATAATCGTCTGTGACCAATCCCAAAACAGGTCACGTTGTGTCATTAGTGTCGCTCATCTTTTGACCAAATTATTTTTGTCACAAAAAGGTCATCAAACATGACAATCTCTGTGACCAATATTGAGGGTCATAAGATAGCATATTTCCTGTAGTGTTGCGATGAAGAAACCACATACAAATTTTATTTTCAAAGAAATTTTCAGTTTTCAAAGATATTTGGGTAAAAAAAGGGTATGTCCAATCATGAGATCTGAATACATAGAACTAATGGTGAACTTCCTAATTGTAGTCAAATTCCAATGAAAAGTATCATCATCCTGTGATAGATTGACATCCATTAATATTTCTACAAATTTCAACCACGACATCCACTTTTCACCCATTAAAGACATCCTAAAGTCAGCATTTGATGGGTTATTTGACAGCACTTGCGTTACCACAACATTCTTATGACGCGCAATATTAAGAAGTGAATGATACTGAGCAACCAAAGGTTTATTTCCGAGACAAGTGTCCTCACAAAACCGAGTATCAAGGGCCATGGCCCACAATTAAAGATCCTCGTTCAAGGAATTCTTTTTTGACCGTCATCAACCCTTTTCAGAATGGCAAATCAGTAGGTTTAGGTTCAACTTGGGATAAAGTTTTGTCATGCAAATATTTGTTGCGCAGCAATTCTTGCCACACGCCATCTTCATGAAGAATTATAAAAAACCATTTGCTTAAAAGACATTTACTTTTTTATGTGAAGTACTTCAATGTCCAACCCTCCTTGGTCCTTAGGACGACAAATAGTGTTCCATTAACGGCATTTTCTTTTCTTCTGATGACTCTGCCAAAAGAATGAGAGCGGTAATAATCAAGCCTCCATTGGTAGGATGGTGAGCACCGAATTAATTAAGATGCGATGATCTCCATATGAGAGCATCTTGCGTAGCCAACAACCTAGTTTCTTCTCAAAATGGTCTTCCACGGGTTTCCACTATTTATTCAACAATTTGCGATAATGAATAGGAAATCCTCAATAGTTGAAAGGCAGCAAAGAGACCACTCTTTATTCAACAATTTGCGATAATGGATAGGAATTACCTCTCTTGTTCTCTTCTATCCACCTCTCACTTCTCACCGACGACGCGGGCCACAAGCTCCTCCCCTACCTTTTCTTGATCGTGTAGCTCCGTGTCGGCGAGCAAGGCGACCATGGCCGCCGTCCTCCGGCCACCTCCTACTAGGTTCCCTCCTTGACCACCACCGACCCAAGCCTCGTCTCGCCGCCTATGACCACCATCGGCGCCACTCATGGGCCATGCATGACCACTGGGGCGTAGCATGGGCGTATTAGCAGCACCGGCGCATATTTCATTGCATGCCTCCTCTTCTGGTTCTAAGCCGCCGAGTGACATGCAATTAATATGGCAACACCCACACTTGCTAAAATAATTACCGACCCTGGCGCCACCGCCGCGGGTGCGGCTATTAGCAGATGTCCGGCGAAGAGGACCAACACAAACACGCCGAGTACCTTGTGTGGTTTTCGAGCTGAGTTAGGAAAATATTTAGATGTCTTTTAATAACCTAATATCAGGCCATCAGATTGTGAAAAGAACTGTAAAATATGTAGTTATAGCTGGAAATTGATCGAACAGGTGGGATAGAACAAATCAGGAATAAACTCTTCCTTTTTATTTATAATGATAACTGAAACATGCATTACGTACGTCCACCGATTGGATGATCAAACAGTGGATATCTCATTTGCAAGCATTGGCACAACAACAACAACAATTTTTTTTTGACTGTAACTTCGGCGGGCGCTTTGCCAGCCTGAACTTTTATTAATCAATCGGCACCATAGTTTTGGTCACATGAATTACAAGAGGGAGAAAGAAGAAAAAAGAGAGAAAAGGAAAAAGACAACATAGGGACGTTACATATAGAGACGAAAAATGTAGAAGAGTAGTAAGAAAGAATGTGTGCGCTAGGCGGACGTAGGTAAGTAGGCTGCGTTTGTTTGCTCGTCTTTGCAGAATATCGCAGCTGCGCATCTTTTGTTGCATATCTCCTCATCCGGTTCTAAGCCGCCGAGTGACATACAATGCAGATGGCAATGTCCACACTTGCTAACAGAACTTACCAACCCTGACGCCGCCGCTGCCGGTGCCGCTATTAGCAGCTGTCCGGCGAAGAGGGCCAACATAAATACGGCTTGCATCTGAAGCGTGGTGCAGGACTTGGAACCCATTGCGGCCGGAATACTAGCTTTCAGGGGTGGATTGAGCTAGGTGGGTGGAGGCTTGATATGTGAGTAGAGCGAGAGGCTCCTGTTTTATACTAGTTAGCTAAGCTAAGCTAGGCACCCGGCTGGCTGGATCAAGATGAGATCTAGATCAGTAGACTATTAGCCAAATTCAACTATCGTACATGGTGGGAGTTGTGACATTGAATAGCGGCTGGTGCTGCTCTTCTCACGATGGAATAAGATTACTCCAGAGAAACTCGATCCTAGCCCTTAGCCCCTTACTACGTCAACTCTACATCACGTGACTCGCCCCGGATTAAGAGAGAGACCCTTTTGCCCCTGGTAGCTGCGGTTGATCTCGACTTCAACACGGTACGATTCCGTAACTACGAAAGATCTAAACAACATATATAACGGAGGTATATGCAACAGTTGGAAGTTCTAAGGCCTGTGCCAATGCGTCGTATCTTAGCGTGAAATCATAGGAGAAAAGTTGACGTGATACGTAATTAAGGAAGAAAGAGAGTGTTGTTGTATGTAGATATAGAACCGGCTCTTGACGTTTAACTCAAGACACAATAAATGTCAAATCCATTCGGTGCATCCAGCCACCTCGTAACAGCATTCAGTTGGAGTTTTTCTACCAGCTGATGTTGAATAGAGGGTAGGCCACACCGTGGACCATATTCTGTTAGGCCATAAACTGATCTGAAATCAAAATCTGTAGACACGGCGTGAAGAAACGATCCATTGACACAGTCGTTTTTACCATGGCTGTTTCTTAGAAAGTTACTATATTTAGAACCGACACAATGGCGGCAGTTTTCCCGCCCGATTTGCGCTGAGTGCATAACTCTTTGCCGTGTGCGTTCCTTAAGGATACTTTGCCGGGTATTTTTGTGGTCTTCGCCATGTACATTTTAAAGCGTAAGGCGAGGCGACACCTTAGACAACGGGCACCACAAGCAGAACAGAGCTAAACAGAGACAAGAGAAGGTGAGGGCGGAGAGGGAAGAGACCATGGGGGAGGGAGGGGAGCCGTAACTTGTTGCCCTGCAGGGAGAGGGCTGCGTCAGGGGAGGAGATGCCCAGAAGCTTGGCCGAAGAAGGCGAGGCCGACAAAGGAGGGCGGAAGCTGGCCAAGGAGGACGAGATCTGGCGGAGGAGGAATTGGCCGCCTGAAAGGACAGAGCTCTCTCTCTCTCTCTCTCTCTCTCTCTCTCTCTCTCTCTCTCTCTCTCTCTCTCTCTCTCATCCATTCCTATCATGGCTGTGTTCCCCACTCCATCTCCCATCTATTTCCTCTCACTTTCCCCCCAAATTTCCTTCCCATCCCACCCAATTTCAGTTTCCCACTCCGTCGATCAACGTTTCCCGCTCAAGCTTCCCAGCGATGTCGAAGGCGTCCAAATTCGGCCAGAGCGACGCCTTCCCTGCCTAAGCGACGACTTGGATGCCTCACACGTTTGTATTTGGGCGCATTAGACAAGAGACTAAGGCGAGCACGACGCCTTGCTGTCTTCGGGCGCTCTGACGTTTAAGCGTCGACTATGCGATGCCTTGGCGACGCCTTTATAACTATGATGTATTCTCAAAAAATAAACTTCCCTTCCATACATATGGTCAATAGATAAGGACTTGGATCGTCAGGTTCCCTTGGTCAAGTCCTAATCATTGGCCAAGTCCTAATACTTTTTTGAATCAGGAACAATGCTTTGAAATGTTTAAAATAAAATGACAGTATCTTCTTTTAATAGGTTCCCGCACGGTCTCAGTCAGGTTGGATCTAGATGGCAGTATCTAAATTGACGAACTGTGCGGAAACTGTAAAAAGAAGATGCTGCCATCTTTTCTTAAGCATTGTTCCTGAGTTAGAAAATGATTAACAGCTAGGACTTGACATACGGCACTACTAGGAAAACCATTATAGGTAGGTTGTATTCTGTGGCGCACCCCTAATTGGTGCGCCACAGAAATATAATTCTGTGGCGCACCAGGCCTGGTGCGCCACAGAAATGTGACTTTCTGTGGCGCACGTGGCCAGGTGCGCCACAGAAATATGACTTTCTGTGGCGCACGCACATTTCTGTGGCGCACCAGGCCAGGTGCGCCACAAAAAGTTATCCAGGGGGCAGGTAAAAATTGAAAAAAAAAATTCTGTGGCGCACCAGGCAGGTGCGCCACAGAAAGTTGACATTCTGTGGCGCACCAGGCAGGTGCGCCACAGAAAGGTCACATTCTGTGGCGCACCAAGCTGGGTGCGCCACAGAATCTCATTTTTCAAATCCCACCCCCCCCCCGTGGATCGCCTCTTTTAGTCTTCCAGGAATTAAAAAAAATGAAAAAAATTCAAAAATTAAAACCCTTTGACATGTGGCTAGGTATGAGTGTCTAGTACGTGTAGAAATTTTGAAATATGAATTTTGACCTTTTCTGCAACAAATGAAAAAGAAATCTTTGTACGGCCATAACTTTTGCATACGACGTCGAAATAACGCAAATAATATGTCAAAAAAATCGTGAGAAAAATCGAGTTCGAATCCACCCGGGTTTACCCGGTCAGCAATTCACAGATTCCTCAAATTCAAAAAGAAAAAAAAGTTATTTGAAACAGACGATTTTTCGCAGCAAAATCAAACAAATTCAAAAAAATTCAAAAAAGACACAGAAATATATTACAAAGAAGATTGTTGAATGTTTTTAAAGTGTTTTGACTTTTTTGAGTTTTTTTGAATTTTTTTTTGAAGTGTTTTGACTTTTTAAAATGTTTTGACTTTTTTGGATTTTTTTAAGTTTTTTAAATTTTTTTGAATTTTTTTGAATTTTTTTGGATTTTTGAAACTTTTTAAATCATTTTCAAAGTTTAGAAGTTTTTAAAAAATCTGAACTTTAAAAACGCACATTTATAACACATAGGTAACATGCACACATACAAGACTTAAGAGGATTCATATGATATATATATCAATAAGAACTTGAGTAGCACAAGGGTAGGTGAAGTGGGTGGAACTTAGAAGTTAAGCGTGCTAGGGTTGGAGCACTTTGAGGATGGGTGACCTAGCGGGAAGGTAGAGTTCAAAAGATTCAAAAAAAATTGAAAATAATTCCAATAAATAGGATTTTTCATATTATTTCATATTTTGATTTTTCTGATTTTTTTTGAAACTTTTTTTTGCAGCTTTTGAATTTTTTGAGAATTATGTGGCGCACCAGTCAGGTGCGCCACAGAAATCCGCATTTCTGTGGCGCACACCAAGCTCGATGCGCCACAGAAAGTGGGTTTCTGTGGCGCATCTGCCTGGTGCGCCACAGAAATAAAAATTTTGTGGCGACGATTCTGTGGCGCACCAGGGATTTCTGGGGGTGCGCCACAGAATCCCTTTTTGGTGCGCCACTGATAAGGCTTTTCCAGTAGTGCGGGAACCTAACGATACAAGTACTTACCTATTGACCATATGGATGGAATGCAAGCTTATTTTTTTGAGAATATATGACTGCACTTGAAGTTGATATTTACTGAATATTGTAGCTCTAGGCAGATGACATATATAGGAAACGAGCAAGGCACCAAAACCATGCGTTACTCAAATGGAAGTTGAATTTTGTAACAATCAGAATTTAAAGTATTATGTGCCCAAGCGAGAAAGCAATCTAGATATACCAGAATTGTCACAATCTAGATATTTCATAGACGTAAGTGTATTGTTACTTAACATCTTAACTCATAAAACCTTCTGATGGTGCTGCTTATTCTTGACTGGCTCAGTTTTCTTTAGTCTCAATCAGTCACATGATGTTGCGCTGCATTGCATTGTTTGATCAAGTCATGCAACTTTAGTAAAAAACCCATCAGTGGGAAAGCTAGCCGTGTATTGACTGGAGTGTTCAATTTTGACCGTATCCTGAGGTGATTATGGATCGTTCATTTGGCAAGGCCGTCTGTCTAGAAGGTTGTTTGGGTTTCTTTGGACTACTCTACATTTAGGATCCATATAGAGCGTGTTTGGTTACTATGAGCTTTTTAGCCATTTTGCATGAAGTTGAAAACCAGGCTCTCCAAGGCCGGGTCCTGGAAAAATGAGACAAAAATCACGTTGTGCATCTCATTTGGTTGCCCACAAAGTGCTAGTCAGGCCTGTTTCGCTTGGAGCAAGTTCTTAAAACCCGGTGTTTGGTGTTCATCTGCGTTTCATGTAGTCTCACCTTCCACCTCCGTGGTGACATTGCCACACACCACTTTACCGCCTCACGCCACTTCTACCGCCGGTGATGAGCACGGGTAATGAGCACGACGGCGGTACGACACGGTGGCGGTGCGCCGCGGTGGCGCTGCGTGATACGTCCAAAACGTATCTACTTTTCCGAACACTTTTGCTGTTGTTTTACCTCTAACTTGTATGATTTGGATGCAACTAACATGGACTAACGCTGTTTTCAGCAGAATTGCCCTGGTGTCTTCTTTTTGTGCAGAAAAGTCAACTTTCGAGAAAAACTCCGAAAACAATTGCGATCGTCATATTTCACCGGAAGACCCACGGAGCCAGAAGGGGAGTCGGAGAGGCCACACCAGGCAGCCACGCCATAGCTGGGCGCGGCTGGGGGTGGGGCCGCGCCCAAGTGTGGCGTGGCCACCTCGGTCGCCCCCCGACGCTCCCCTTTGGACTATATATTGCCCTTGACCTAAATATCGAGGGGGGTTCGACCATATTTCGCGAAACACATCCACGCTCCGCCGCCGCCGCGATCTCTATTCCGGGGATCAGAAGTTCCGTTCTGGCACCCTGCCGGGACGGGGATTCGGAGGAGATCATCACCATCGTCATCACCACCGCCTCTCCATCAACCATCAATGATTCCCCCATCCATGTGTGAGTAGTTCCCTGCTGTAGGCTGAGGGGATGGTAGGGATTGGATGAGATTGTTCATGTAATAAGTTGCCAGATTGTTAGGGCATGGTGCCTAGTATCCATTGTTAGTGCTATTTATCATTGTTGCAACTTGTTGTGCTTAATGCTTGCCACTAGGGCCCGAGTGCCATGATCTCAGATCTGAACATGTTGTTGATGCATGAGAATAATTATGTTTTAGATCATATCTGCAAGTTGTTTTCACCTGTTATTGTCCGGAACCCGAGGCCCCGGAGTGACAGCAACCGGGATAACTGGAGGGGATGGCTTTGACTTGAGGATTACGTGTGTTCACGGAGTGTTAATGCATTGCTCCGGTACTTTATTAAAAGGAGTACCTTAATTGCCAGTAGTTTCCCTTGAGGCCCCGCTGCAAACGGGCTGGCAGGACAGTAGATGTTGTGCAAGTTTCTCATTGCGAGCACGTACGACTATATACGGAACACATGCCTATGTTTGACTAGTACTAGGATGCTTTTATAATTGTTTACCTGCAAATGCCCTGAGTTATGATTATTACATGAGCGCTCTTATCCATGCAACGCCCGTACATCCGTCCCTATGCCTACAGTACTTTTAATCCTGCTGTTTACTGAAATTACTGCTGCTGTCTTTGTTACACTGTTGCTGCTATTACTTTGTTACTACTGCTGTTATATCACCGTTGCTACTGATAATCTGTGTCGAGGAAGTCTACTTTCAGGTGCAGCTGAACTGACAATTCATCTGTTAAGGCTTATATTTATTCTTTGGCTCCCCTTGTGTCGAATCAATAAATTTGGGTTTTACTTCCCTCGAAGACTGTTGCGATCCCCTATACTTGTGGGTCATCAAGACTATTTTCTGGCGCCGTTGCCGGGGAGCATAGCTTTATTTATAAGTTCATCTGGAAGTGATATCCTTTGCTGCAATCCATTTATCATGGGGAAAACTCATGACAAGAAGGTGGCTATTCTGCCATCCACTACAAGGAAAGGTACGGCTCTGAACTCCGCTGCTGCTCTTGATTCACCATCTGTTATTAATCAACTGGTTACACCGCCACACGCACCTGCTTCGCGTGTTGGCACTACTGAATCTGAAACTGTTTCTGATGAATTTGATGATGCTTCTACTGTGCTTAGTGAAACTGGTTCGTTAGGTCCTTTTCTAGATGCTACGATTGCTAGGTCTAGACTTATTGAAAATTCTGAAATGCCTAATGAAAATGTTGTCACACCTGTTGCTTCTCCTGAGTCGAGGGAATTCATCGATGATGATGACCCCGAGGAAGATTATATAGAAGTAGATGAAGCTTTTGCTGAAAAATGCAGGAATCTTGACTCTTCTGCTGATTCTGCCACTATAATGGATTTTCTGAAAAAACACACTGTTAGCTACAAATTGTCTGCTGATCCTGAGTTTGCAACATCTCCTATTCGTATAACTGATAAGGATTATGACTTTTCTGTGGATTTGTCCTTTATATCTGTGGTAGAGAAAGATCCTTTTTGTGGTGCTGAAGATGAAAGTGCTATGGAACATATGAACAAGTTATCTACTTTAAGTAGTTTGTTCTCTGATGATATTAAATTGCGCACCTATTTTGTTACCAAAATTTTTCCTTTCTCTCTGAAAGGCGATGCTAAAGCTTGGTTTGGTAATTTGTCTCCCGGTTGTATTAAAAATCCTTTAGGATTGGTTGATGTTTTCTTCCATAAATATTATCCTGCTAGTGTTCAACATGTTGCTTTGCAGAGAATTTTTAACTTCAAGCAATTGCAGGAAGAAAATATTTCTGAAACTTGGTCAAGGTTTTGTTATTTGCTTAGAGTTCGACCTGGACATGATATACCTAAAAATGAACTTCTTGATATATTTTATAATGGACTAACCGATGAATCTAGGACATTCCTGGATAGTTGTGCTGGTTGTGTTTTCAGGAAACGAACTCCAGATGAAGCTGAGGAATTAATGGCTAAGATTAGCCAAAATTATGAAGATTGGGTTATAGCTGAACCCACTCCCACACCAGAGCCTGCGCCAGTGCCTACACCAAGAAAGAGAGGTGTTATTGAACTTGATAATGAAGGAATGAGAGAAGCCAAGAGGACTCTCAAGGAGAGGGGTATTAAATCTGAAGATGTTAAAAATTTACCTCCAATAGAAGACTTATGTAAGCCGACTCCTCCACCTTCAATTGAGGTACACTCTCTACAATATTTCGATGCTGGTGATATTCCTTATGGTAAGCCTCCTGATCAATGCTTAGATGAACTTGATAATTTTATTGTTAAGCAGGAGCATTTTAATATGAGAGTAGAAAATCATCTGTTAGAAAATTCTCGTATTATTAGTAATTTGCAAGATGTTTTGGTAAGAACTGTAAATGACATTAAAGGTCTAGTTAAACATCTTAGTATGGTTCAAACTCAAATGGAGCAAATTACTAAAGTACAAAAAGACTTGCTAGCTAAAAATTCTAATAGTAATGGAAAACATGCTTTTGGAATAGCAACTAGGAGTGGAGCTTCCACTCAAGATCCTTTGTATCCTGAGGGACATCCTAAAAGAATTGAACAAGATTCTCAATTAGCTGAAAGGCCCAGCTCTCCTTCTAAGAAAAAGAAGAAGAAACATAAACCTGCTGTAGAGTCTTCTGAAACTATTAAGGAAAAAGAACCTGCTAGTGATCCTAATAGTATATCTGTGTCTGATGCTGAAACTGAAAATGGTAATGAACCTGTTAATGATAATGATAGAAACAATGCTAATAATAATGAAGAGGTTGAGAGCGATTCTGATAGTGACACTGAAAATAAAAATTGCACTAAAGAGGATTTTGTAGCTAAGAAACATGGTAAAGAAAGAGAACCTTGGGTGCAAAAATCAATGCCTTTTCCTAATAAGAAACATAAATCCAAGGAAGAAGAACACTACAACAAGTTTTGTGAGTGGATGAAACCTTTGTTTTTGCAAATTCCTTTGACTGATGCTATTAAGCTGCCTCCTTATTCGAAATACATGAAGGATATTGTTTCTAACAAGAGGAAAATTCCTAATGAGGAGATTTCCACCATGCTTGCTAATTACTCTTTCAATGGTAAGGTTCCAAAGAAACTTGGAGATCCAGGTATACCAACTATTCCTTGCTCTATTAAAAATAATTATGTTAGAACTGCACTTTGTGATCTTGGAGCTGGAGTAAGTGTGATGCCTTTCTCTCTTTATAAGAGACTTTATTTAGATAAATTGATACCAACTGATATATCTTTGCAAATGGCTGATAAATCTACTGCTGTTCCTGTTGGTATATGTGAAAATGTTCCTGTTCAAGTTACTACCAACTGTTTGATTTTGACTGACTTTGTTGTGTTGGATATGCCTGAAGATGATAATATGTCCATTATTCTTGGTAGACCTTTTCTTAATACTGCAGGAGCTGTTATTGATTGCAATAAAGGGAAAGTTACTTTTAATGTCAATGACAAAGAGCATACTGTTTATTTTCCCAAGAAGCAAAATGTATTATGTGGAGTTAGCTCAATTGCAAGTTATAAAACTATCAAAGTTGGAAGTATTGATTGTCCTATTTATGACCACCATGAAGGATATGAAAGTATTATGGTTGGGACAATATCTATTCAATATAAGAGAAGGAAGATGGATGGAGATGTGGTTGGACCAGCTATTGACCCTAATGATTTAGTTGTGGGAGAAGTGATGGAGGTTAATCGTGAAGATTCCGTGCATTCTGCATATTATCCTTGCCAAACCTTCATGGCTGCTGCAGGAATCCTACAAGATTTCAACACACTAATTTCTAATGCAGGATTGGAGAATTTTACCATTGGGGAACCTGCCCAATTTGTTAAACTCACTATGTCTGTAGTACAGGATTTTAGATTTACCTACTCATCTGATAACCCCATGGTCCATTACAAAATTTATAATATTCCTATGGATATCTCTCTGTATGATTTTTGCACAGCTATCAAAGTGCCATATTGGGGATCATATGCGAAGATTAATGGTCAGCCTAGGCATCTTGTAGAACTTTATTCGGAGATCACCAAAAGTAGAGGTTTGTTGAAAAAAGGTGGTAAAATTCGGCTCATTTTATTCCCAGCTATTCGGTATTTCACCCATTTCATTGCCAAGTGTGTTCTAGCTAGGAAAAATGCTAACAAGCTTTCTGTTTATGACTTGGCATTCATTTCTGCTGCTTTGAGAAGTGACAGGACTTATAACTTGGGTGCTTTGATTGCTCATCGCTTATCTACTAATCGCGAAAAGGGTGGTGTTTGTGGTGGCCTCATTGCTTCTAGGCTGTTAGCTTACCATCAGTTGGTTCCGCATCCCTTTGACATAGAGTTGCCTGTTTTTAGACTTGATATTAATTCCATGATCAGGCATCATTCTGTTGCTAGCTGGGCTACTCTCGATAATTTGACTTATAATTTAGTATTTGTTACTAAATCTAGGATTGCATCTAAGACTTCCGAGCGATTGGTTTGTTTGCCTGCACCTGTTTTGTTTAACCTGGATGGCAGGGAAAATTGGGCATTCTCGGAAGAAGACTTGGATGCATACATGAGGGAGCATGGACCCCGGGCCGAGCCGGAGGAGGAGCGGCCTGAGCCGCATGATGAGGGGGCGAGCTCCTCATACCAGTTTGACTATGCAAGCGGAACCTTCCCCGCTTTACAGAGTGGTTCTTACGAACACGCCAGGGACGATGCACCGTCCTGGAGCTATTATCAGCACCCATGATTGTCTCCCAATTAGGCCAAAAGCCTAAGCTTGGGGGGAGGTACGCGTATACTGACAGTTCGCTCATTTCTATATTCGCTCCATGTCAGTTCTTTGTATATCCATATTTCGCTTTCTTTTATTTGTTCTTGCTTGTGTGTTTATTTTCTCAAAACCCAAAAATACCAAAAATATTTTCGTTGTTTCTCTATGCTTTTATTTTAGTAATTCGAGTTGTAGTTTTATTTTGTCTTTTTGATTTTCGAGTTGATATTCAAAAAACCCAAAAATATTTTCCTTTTTATTTGCTTCTTCCTTGCTTTGTTTTAAAATTCGAAAACACCAAAAATATTTGTTGTTCTTCTTGGTTTTGTATAGTTCTTTTCAGATTCAACAGCCGTCTGTGACTCCACCTGGAGCTTGGTTTTCATTTTATATCATTCAAGTCATGCGAGCGAAGGGCAATAATGACGATATTCGACAACTTGATGTGGTGAGAGGCTGGTATGAACCGTATTTGTTTTCATTTTTGTACACATACCTGTCCATATGATTGCGCTTAGTAGTTATGGTATGGGCTATGTTACTTGATGAATGCTTGATAGCCATGTTTTCTCATGATTAATCCTAATCTCCTGAAGGTGCACCATATGTCATATAGTTATTTGCATGCATTGTTTTATTCGTAGAGTGGTATTGTAGTGTGGTATCCTCCTCTGAATGTTTTACTTGATTCGACTTGGCACATGCTTACACATGTTTATGACTCAAAACAAAAGTCAAGCCTCGACGATCTATTGTGACTCAGAGTTTCTGTATCACTTTTATGCCACTGCTAATTTTATTCTGTCGCAAGTATGATTATGACAGTTGTGCTCTCTTGTTGTCGCTTCCCCGTCTATTGCTAGCCTTCACCTGTACTAAGCGGGAATGCTGCTTGTGCATCCAAAATCCTGAAAACCAAGTTATTCCAAAGAGTCCACTATAAATTCCTATGCATGGTTTTAAACCATTCCAAGTAAATTTCTTCGTGTGCTATCTTTAACTATTCAAAATTGTACAATCCCTTTTTGTGTCACTGCGTGTAGCTCATAAGGATGTGGTAGTAGAACTTGTCATCTTCCATGCTAAATGATTTCCAAGGACAAGTAGCTTCATCTGCTTGTCCACTTTTATTTTTGCAAAAGAGCTGGTTAGTCCACCTATCATTTAATATTAAAATAGACACTCCTCCACGGTGATTGTTGGTCGGCACCCGAGGATTCGGTTAGCCATGGTTTGTGGAAGAAAAGGTTGGGAGGAGTGTCAAAAATCTGTAAGCATGATATAATGCAAACTATATGAATTTTCGGAACCGCTCTAAAAGTTGGTTAGTTATGGAAGATGACAAGAACTCTATCGCGGATTTGTTGACACTTGCAACCACTTCTCAAAATATTATTTTTACACTCTTTATATGCCTTCGGGAACTAACAAGCTCTAGCACACGATTTAATCCCTGCTTCCCTCTGCGAAGGGCCTATCTTTTATTTTAATGTTGAGTCACCATCCTTCTTTAAAGCACTTCTTTGAGAGCATGACTGTCATTCTTAGTGAAATGTGCTTGTCCCAGAATAGGTTAGTAGTGACATAGCTTGATGCTTTTATCTTTGATAAGCTTTATTTCTAGTCTGCCTGTAAACTTCAGAGGTGCCTGGGCATTTATGTTTTGCTGCACACATTCGGGCAAGCGAGATACCACTTTGCCATACCCAATTACGAACATTGCAATCCTGCACTTAGTTATATGCCATGTTGTTTACCTTTAGTATGTTAGAATCTTTTCATGGCTGCATATTTATCAAGCTTTTATCTTATGCATATCTCCTATCATGAGCTAGTAAGTATAATCATAATTCAAGTATGTATACATCATATGAAGCAATTGTGTTCGTAAAAGTTTCTTTATCGCGTTCAGTTTGTCAACTGAATTGCTTGAGGACAAGCAATAAGCTAAGCTTGGGGGAGTTGATACGTCCAAAACGTATCTACTTTTCCGAACACTTTTGCTGTTGTTTTACCTCTAACTTGTATGATTTGGATGCAACTAACATGGACTAACGCTGTTTTCAGCAGAATTGCCCTGGTGTCTTCTTTTTGTGCAGAAAAGTCAACTTTCGAGAAAAACTCCGAAAACAATTGCGATCGTCATATTTCACCGGAAGACCCACGGAGCCAGAAGGGGAGTCGGAGAGGCCACACCAGGCAGCCACGCCATAGCTGGGCGCGGCTGGGGGTGGGGCCGCGCCCAAGTGTGGCGTGGCCACCTCGGTCGCCCCCCGACGCTCCCCTTTGGACTATATATTGCCCTTGACCTAAATATCGAGGGGGGTTCGACCATATTTCGCGAAACACATCCACGCTCCGCCGCCGCCGCGATCTCTATTCCGGGGATCAGAAGTTCCGTTCTGGCACCCTGCCGGGACGGGGATTCGGAGGAGATCATCACCATCGTCATCACCACCGCCTCTCCATCAACCATCAATGATTCCCCCATCCATGTGTGAGTAGTTCCCTGCTGTAGGCTGAGGGGATGGTAGGGATTGGATGAGATTGTTCATGTAATAAGTTGCCAGATTGTTAGGGCATGGTGCCTAGTATCCATTGTTAGTGCTATTTATCATTGTTGCAACTTGTTGTGCTTAATGCTTGCCACTAGGGCCCGAGTGCCATGATCTCAGATCTGAACATGTTGTTGATGCATGAGAATAATTATGTTTTAGATCATATCTGCAAGTTGTTTTCACCTGTTATTGTCCGGAACCCGAGGCCCCGGAGTGACAGCAACCGGGATAACTGGAGGGGATGGCTTTGACTTGAGGATTACGTGTGTTCACGGAGTGTTAATGCATTGCTCCGGTACTTTATTAAAAGGAGTACCTTAATTGCCAGTAGTTTCCCTTGAGGCCCCGCTGCAAACGGGCTGGCAGGACAGTAGATGTTGTGCAAGTTTCTCATTGCGAGCACGTACGACTATATACGGAACACATGCCTATGTTTGACTAGTACTAGGATGCTTTTATAATTGTTTACCTGCAAATGCCCTGAGTTATGATTATTACATGAGCGCTCTTATCCATGCAACGCCCGTACATCCGTCCCTATGCCTACAGTACTTTTAATCCTGCTGTTTACTGAAATTACTGCTGCTGTCTTTGTTACACTGTTGCTGCTATTACTTTGTTACTACTGCTGTTATATCACCGTTGCTACTGATAATCTGTGTCGAGGAAGTCTACTTTCAGGTGCAGCTGAACTGACAATTCATCTGTTAAGGCTTATATTTATTCTTTGGCTCCCCTTGTGTCGAATCAATAAATTTGGGTTTTACTTCCCTCGAAGACTGTTGCGATCCCCTATACTTGTGGGTCATCACTGCGGCGGCAAAGTTCATGGCAGTGAGACATAGGTTGAAGACGACACACATACTGTTCATTAGCTGCTGCTGTGACAGTGCAGTCCATGGCAGTCCATGGCGGCGAATGGCAGCGACAAACGCAGTAGCTACTGCTGTGGCAATGCAGTCACGGCGGTGAACGGCGGCAACAAAAGCAGTAGGTACTGCCGTGATGGAGGTTGAAGAACGCACTGTACACTAATGCAGTCTAAAACGTACAAAGTTCAATGCAAAATCTACTCATATATGTCTGCCGAAATAGAAAAGTTACAACACAAAAGTTGTGTGGAACGTCGAGTTGAATCTACCCGTCAAAGGAAATTTTAAACGGTCGGCCGAGTGCGACAGATTTGACGAAGTTACAGTCGACGAAAATTGAAACCGAGCACTGGTCGACGCACATATTTTCGTGTACACTTTATTTTAAATCCATCAATATTTCTGTAGATTTTAGAGGCACTAAGTGGAGAAATTTAAGGGAGGTGAGCAGAACAACCTTACTTGCCCAGCCGAGCCAACCCACGTGGGCTCTCGTTCCCTTTTTCACTCGAAGGAACCTGGCTGAGTGGAAATGGCCGAATCGGCCGTTCCTTTAGGCTTGGCCCAAGTTTGCTTTAATGTTCGTGCTGACCATAACACGGAGCGAGCCAGAAACTAAACAGGTCCAAACTTACACCGAACAGTGGAAAACAAGGCCGCGCAGGATACCAAATACGCCCATGTAGTTCCTTCCGTTCTCCACCAAAACCTCTTTTTGTGAGTACATCTACTAATAATTTTTCCGTGCCCGTCAGTGTTGACCGATTAGGAAAGAGTTAAATACATTCACGGTACCTGTACTTTAGGTGAAAGCACAATACGATACCTCTACTCAGCAATACGCTCAATACGGTACCTGTACTCAACTTGGGGTGATTATACGGTCCCTGATTCAAGGTAGAGCTCTGTATTTGAACCTTTTTTGACGGTCAACCAGTGGGTCAACCAGTGGGTCCCACATGGCAGCTCAATTAAAAAAAAAAATCCCCGCTGCATCCTCTGTCGTCCAGCACCCTGCGCTCACGCCGCTGCTTCCCCGCGTGGGGTGCTGGCCGTGCGGAAGCTCTGCGTCGCCATGAACCCGCACGAGGCACGACCTACCACTGCCCCGCTCGCCTGCCCGTGCCTGGTCGCCGCGCCCGCCGGCGTGTCTGCTCGCGCGTCGACGTGCCTGCTCGACACGCCTGCCCGTACGACGCCTGCGTGTTCCTACTGCTCGACACGCCTGCCCGAACGTACGATGGCGGCGCGGCCAGCGGCATCGGCAAGGCGATGGCCGTCGAGTTCATCCAGAACGGCGCAAAGGTCAAAATCGCGGACATCCAAGGCGATGTAAGCCCCTCCATGGCGGCCGAGCTGGCCGCTGGGCCCGGACGCCGAGTACACCCGCTGCGACGGCACCGATGAGGCCCAGATCGCGGCCTCGGTGGACTTCTCCGTCGCACGCCACGGCTGGCTGGACAGCCTCTACAGCAACGCCGGCATATCCGGGTTCGCGGCGCCGGCGCCATGGCCGCCGTCGAACTCGCCGACTTCGACCACATTATGGCGGCCAACACGCGGTCCACGGTGGCTGGCGTCAAGCGCGCCGTGTGCCACAGCCCGCTGGATAGCCTCTACAGCAACCTCTGGGTCCGCGGCGCCCGCGCCATGGCCGCCGTCGACCTCGGCGTGGAGTACCACGGCATGCTCTTCCGGATCGCCGCGCTCCCGTGCAGCCTCTCGAAGGCGACGATTGTGGGCGTGGTGCGGCTGGTGGCGGAGGAGCTGGCGCGCGCCGGCGTGTGTGTGCATGCCATCGCGTTGCCGCTTCTGGTCCGGTCGCCCGCGAACTGGAAGGCGCGCACCTCCGCGTGCTTCTACGACGGACGGTCCGAGGCGAGTTCCTGGAGCGACAGCACCTTCCTGGAGGGATTTTTTCGATTTTTTTATTTTTATTGAGCTGCCATGTGGGACCCACTGGTTGACCAGTCAACAAAATTTTAAGTACGTAGCTCTACATTGAATCAGGGACCGTATAATCACCGCAAGTTGAGTACAGGTACCGTATTGAGCGTATTACTGAGTAGAGGTACCGTATCGTGCTTTGACCTAAAGTACAGGTACCGTGAGTGTATTTAACTCATTAGGAAAGGATGCGTTTCAAGCACTACATGGTTACTTGTTCTCTTCCATTTAGAACCGATGATTGTCATTGTATATGTTCTATTCCTGTCTTGGACCCCTGGTTGCGTGCACTAGAGGATGTAGAGTATGGGATGCTTTACCTACCTCTTTGAAAAAAAATTAAATGGTTTAATTGTGGTTTCACAAAATTTTAAAAAAGCTGAAGACGAGTTTTACGGAAACCATGGTGAAACTCGAACCACTATACATAACCTCTGTGAAATAATAAATCTGCAGTAAGTTCACTCAAACACACTAGGGAACTTCCACAAGTAAAAGAGTAACTCTTATAGTTTCATAGATGCATGTTCTTTTGAAGTACAAAATCCAAATCTTAAAATATATTCTACACTGGTCGTCAAGATGCAGACTATCGTTTAAATGGATCCTAAACTAGACCGCAAATCTCACGTCCGATGTAGAAACATACGCTTATTTTCTTTGTTTGAACAAAATGTAAATTTTATATCCAAACGTGAGGCAATGTACCCATCATAGACGTTCACCGGAAACCACCTTGCAAACATAGCTAGGCATTGCTTTGGCATGTACTCTGGAGCATGGTTTCAAATTTCAGTTTCGGAAAAATTTCGGCCACCACTGAAATCATTGAAATTCAGTGAATTTCAGTGATTTCGGTTTTCGTTTCGGCCAAATGACCGAAATTTTCTCTTAAAATTCGTTTAAATATTCAGAAATATTCAAAATATTTTAAATAATTTTTGAATTCTTGTGTAATACTGAAAGTGCTGAAATATTTTGACTGAAAGGCAATTATTTCGGGGTGTACCGAAATCACTGAAATTCAGTGAATTTCGACGAAATCTCACTGAATTTGAAAACCATGCTCTGGAGCAGTATGTCCGGCGCCCTAATACTCAAACAATAAACAAACAAGCAAATCATGCACCGATCTGGTAACTTATGTAGCAAACAATGTTCTGGGCACAGAAATGAAATAAAGTGGGGGAAGGACTTCCATTGATCTTACCTTCACAGTTGCAAACGTCAGGTTATTCGAGTATGACCTTGTATATCTGCATACAAGAAAAAGTTCCTCGTGAGCATCACAAAATGTTTTAAGCTATTCAACTGCAACTCATATGACGGACAAATCAGTCCTCAGAGTACACTGTCATGCAGGGACGAACTAGAATTTGTTTTTATTTCAAACCCTATCATGCATTGCCAACTAGTTGTTGTAATCCGACTCACCCTGCAACTTGCGCATCGACATACCATGGTCTCCAATCATCCAAAATAGAGAAATTTAGAGACCTCATCCAGGCTTGCGTGCCAATGGAAGGCATAAGCATGTCATGGTCTCCACTGTAAATTAGACTTCTGTAGCCTCTGGTGGTCGCATCCAGATGGTGTTTCACTGAACTTACAAAATCTCGAGTGTACGGTACATCATAGTTACATCTTAGCCATTAACAAACCTTTCCTGCAATGTAGAATATAATGGTGACTGACAGTTGAATTTTAAGACATATACAGTAGTGCATGAGCTTATGCTGGCAAATCCTCATTGCAAGAGAAAAATAGGATGACCAACTGTATGAAGACGTTAGCACGAGATATATTCTAACCGGTCTGGACAACGGTCTAATAGCCAACTTCGTGATGCATACATGTTTCATAATTCTCTTTTCTGCTAGTAGATTTGTGTATCCATTTTATGTGATCCATGACAGTTTTATACTAATAAATATGTGTGCACCGATTGATGTGGAGGCCGGGTTTTGTCTTTCCAAAAAAAAAAATCGAGAATAAGCTCTCTATTACCTTCTGGATACCAAGAGCATCTCTGACCCTCTCATCGTTTGCCCATATATTGGACAATTCATATGCTGTGTCCTGTGAAGAGATGCATAATATGAGATCAGATTACTCTGTACATATAAGGCAATAGGATTATAGATAAAACTTTTGATTTGTTATTACTAACTCTAGGCTCTGTAGAAATATCAGACAATTGATGCCCAGCGCTTGCAGTGTAGTCTTGGAGCTTGACCATGACCCGGTTTTGACAGGTCTTGAGAATATGGGCTTGGCATATGTCCTTGAGACACTTTATAAACAAATTAAACATTTTAACCGCCACTCGCTGATTACAGCGCCAATGGAAAAGTTAAATGGAAACAACTTTTGCCTGCAAATGGATACCTCGTCAATGGCGTCATGACTACCTGCACACTGAAGGCTTGGGTGTCCGTCTTCCTCTGCACTGCAGCTCTCCTTGTACGCCTGAAAATAGCAAGATCGATGCCAAATAATGAGGTAAAGTAAACTGCAAAAAGAAACATAAAGCTACAACTGTTTTGTCAAATGACGCACATAACTTGTATGTAGCCGTATATGCTTAACGTTAAACAAACATAGTATTACACATAGCACAAATATGGGGCAACAATTATTTAATTGCCGTGCATAGTTGTGGAGACAGGAAACTGTTGAACATATGTACTACGTAGGATTGAGCGAGGGCGAGTGATTTACACACTTTAATTACCCATCGTCAGGTGATACTTCTAACGTTATCAACATTACAAAGAGGCTGCAGGTTTAACTTGACTAAGAAATCTGAGTATTTCAATAAAGTACTACCACCCGTTGGGGCTTGTAAATCCCACGCATATTTTAGGATAAACTGAGTTATATATCAATTATATCACTGAAACATGTTCTGAATACGAATGGAATGACATAATTTTTAGTGTTATATAACTCGTATTTTATGTGCCAACTTGTATATCGTTCACCCAAATTGATGGAGTTCCTAATTTCATATATACTCAATAGATGAGATCATAGGTCCAAATAGTAAGGTCTATTTTTTTTTCATAATTACCTGGTACATTTTATCAGATATGAGACCCATCCCATGAGCAAATGGAATTGTTGTTGGACTATCAAACTTTGGATCTGTGACTGGATTTCCCAGAATGTAACCCTGGTCATGTCATTTCAGATTAGCAGGGAAGAACGATCAAATTAATATAACTATGAACATTAATATAACCAAAATTCATATATATACAAAGATGGTTTTGATTACTGTACAATTGCCCAACCTTTAGATTAAGAGCTGATGCATCACCATCTTGTTTGCCTAGGGAAGTTATGGATTGAGTTATTCGGCAAAGTAAACGAAACAAGTACATGTGAGAGAAGAAGATGTACATGCAAGTTACCTTTAGCAATTTCAAGGGCGAGAGCTGGCACAATCATACCGCTGCAGGAATCACCGCCGACGTAAAGAGGATTTGATAAGAATTCGGGTGTTCATCAAACCACTGCAATATATTTGATAAGAAACAATAGAATTTGCAGTTCGTACTAGCTAGTAGTTGTTGGGTGATTTAGGAAGTCGGACCTTTTTGAGAAAAATGAAATTTTGGATGACAACTGTGGTATCACTTGATTTGTAACCTTGCTCTGTTTCAACATATGAGAAGCCAGATCCTACCGGGGAGTCCAGGAAGATGACATTGCACAACTGTCGGGGGGATCCATTGCAACTCAGAATCATACAAAAATAAATATCGCGAACTGAGCCTAGCTCAGCTGGTTTCGTTCCTTGTGGTGGAACCGGCTCACCCAGGTTCAATTCCCAGACTTGGCATGGGTGCTCGCATTTTCCTGGATTTTCCAGAATTTAACCGGCGCTATGTTTTCAGTGGTAGGTGACGTGCCCGTCAACAGCGAGGTGCCTGTGGTGACTTCGTCAAACTCAAGATCTGCCGGACCAGTCTCTCGGAGGTACTCATAGGGGTAGGGTTTGCGTGCGTGCGTTCATAGGGGTGTCTGTACGTTCGTGTTTGTGAGCGTCTGTACTGTGTTTCTCAAAAAAAAAAAAATCAAGAATAACATGAGATTGCTGTCGAAATGAAAAAAATAACATGAGATCGGTACTTCCTTGGTCCATGAGTCTGGTCTGTAAACCAACTTAGGCAAGCCATCGATGTAGGCGTGACGGTCAAAACCCAGAGGGCCGCCTGCACATAACTGATTATTAAAACAAGGCCTACCAGGACTAGCTCATTGGTGGAGGCTTTTCATAGAAGAAGCCCACCCTCGTGAGAATTCCTAAAATTCTGCCACGACCGGAGTCGAACACAGGTCGCTCGGTGACGTGGGGATAAACCGGGTTACCGAAGTCAATGACTCGACAAAGAATGAGAAGATGCAAGTCAAGAAAAAGAAGAGCACAAGGTGGGTGGCCGGCTGCCAGGCCAAGGAGCTGGCCGGCTACCCATGTGCATGATCGATCATGCATACACTTGGGCATGCATTGGCCGGCTGCCCCCTGCATGCATGGCCGATTTCTCCTTAGAGCCTTGGCCGGCTGCCCCTCCATGTCGTGGCTAGCAAGCCGCTCTGCCATGCACCCATACCTGCACCTGTACCTGCTACACTGAAGTCAACAACGGTGGGCACGGCGGCTTGGATTGGAGCACACTCCAAGGCATTGGATGACATGATGGAGCCGGGTCTCATGAGAGCCCCACTTACTCTCTCTCTCTCCCTTGTACCATGGGCATCATCCTTATAAGATGCACCACGGTGAGCACTTAGAAAGGGGAAAAAACTCTCTCACTCACTTACGGATGAAGAGGGACAATCTAGCTATCTCCTTCCTCATTTCTTTCTCTCACTAGTTCATCATCCTCATTGCCATACAGCTCAAGGAGCAAAGATGTAACACCATATACGCCACCATATATACAGATCAGAAGCAGGAAGTAGGGGTTTTAGCTCCACACGAGGGCCCTGAACCTGGGTGTCTCGGTGTTTGTCGTGCTTGTGCCCAATCCCGTCGGAACGCCGTCGCTGCGCAGTAGCTACCCCTGAAGTAAGCCATCCCGTGGCATATGCCGTGTGAGATACCACGTCATTTGGCTCCCACCGTGGGGCTAAGCGACGACCGGAGTCCCGTTTCCGGCGGGACCAATCATCATCATCGCCGCCTCACCATCACCGCAGAAGCTCGGAGGCTCGGCGTCGCCTCCTGGAGAAGCTCGGAGGCTCAGCGTCGCGGTCTCCAGTGCACGCGTCGCCTTCGTCCTCGTCTGTGTACAGCTGCGCGCGCTCGTCTCCGTCAACAAACTCCTATGCCCTGCGGCGCTCGTGCGTGTGCGGGCGACCTCGCACTTGCGCGTCCGTCGGAGCCCGAGCTGCCTGCCCTGCCGGCGCATCCGCGCCCGCCCTCAAGCTCCTGTGCGCCGTCCTCAAGCTCCTCCGCGCCGGCCTCCAACCGCGCTTCCGTGCGTCCTCGCCTCTGCGCGCACGGCGGCGCCCGAGCTGCTCTCCCTGACCATGCGTGCAGGGTGGCGCCCACGCTGCTCTCCTCGCCGGCACGCAGACGCATCCGCGCCCGGACTCCTCCGCGCCGTGTTTCGCTCAAGCTCCCCGGCCCGCGCCCGCGCGCCCGTCGGCGCCTGCGTCTTCTCCGCGCGGTCCTCGCGCCCGGACTCTCCTCGCCTTGCTCCGCCCGAGGTCCTCCACGCCGTGGCTCCGGCGCGTTCCAACGGCCGCCCCCGTCACTGCAACGACATATAAGCAAGCACACGAGCAGCACGAGCAGCTGGATCAGGAGAGCTAAGCAGGCAGGGAGGCAGCTGGATCGTTCGTGTATGCGGCTGGCTGCTAGCTTCGTGCATGCCTGGCCGGCTGCTCCGGCCGCATGCATGGCCGACTGTCCGGCCGACGGCCCGGGCAGCGAGCCTCCGCGCAAATCGACCCGGCCGGCTGGCCGCGTTCGGCTCTGCCTGGCCGACTGCTGCCCGGCGGCCTCCTCCGCTTCCACACACTCGGGCATCACGCGAGACCAAAGAAGCTAAGCAAGCAGCCAAACTGCTGGATCGTTTGTACGTACGTGCATGGCCGGCTGCTGCCTGGCCGAATGCCCGCCGACCAGCCCAGCCTGGCGCCCGCGTGAATCGATCCGGCCGGCCGCACCCGGCTTCGTCTCTTCAAGCTGCCCCGGCAAAGTCCGGCTCCATCTCCTCAAGCTTCGTCTCCGACCCCGCCTCCTCGACCTCCTCCGCGTGCAGCCCATGGCCGGCTGCTCCGCCCCGGCCGGCGCCGCCATGGCCCAACCGAGGCCAAGGACGCCCGCCTCCGCCTGCCGCGCCCGGCTGGCCTCGACCGGCTGTGCCGCGCCGCCCGGCCGGCGCCCTCGCTGCTCCATCCGCCCCGCGCGCCCTGCTACCTCCATCGAGCCGGTTGCCCAGAGAGAAGAAAAGAAAAGAAAAGGAGAGAAAGAAAAGAAAAGAGAAAGAAAAGAAACGAAAAATAGAGAAAGAAAAGAAAAGAGAAAAGGAGAGAAAGAAAAGAGAAAAAAGGAGAGAAACGAAAAGAAGATATCCGGCTGCTCCCAGCCGTTTGGTTCCCTGGCCGGCTTAAGCAGCTCCGGCTGCCACCGTTTGGTTGCCTGCCGGCTGTGTCCCATGTGGTCGGCTGCGTCCCGTTTGGTTGGCAGGCCGGCTGGGTCCGATCCGGCTGCTAGACATTTGGTTGCTCGACTGGCTGGGTCCAGGCCGGTTGGAGAGCTCCGCCGGGCAAAAACGGCCCTTCCTCTTCAACCTCCGGTTGGCCGGCCTCCTCCAACTCGAACCTCACCGCCCCCTACGACATGAAAGCAGCTAAGTGACGATTACGTTTCACGTTTTCACTCTTTTACGCATCAGTCTCAGCACCCTTTACTTTCTGTCCGACTGTGGCTAGCCGGCTACCGATCCTCGCTTACGATATCTCAGTACCGTGCCCGACTCCAAGACTAAACTCTCCGATCCGGTTGCAGAGTCAGCGGTCAGAGCACAAAACTGGAGCACACGAAAAAGGCAAATAAGAAAGGAAAGCTTTCCGGCTCGCGACAGAAAAAACCGTGCCATCGCTCGCCTAAGTCCAGTTTATAAGATCTAAGTATTGTGCCACGCTCGTCATTCCGGCATCTCTTCGGATCCGGCTGCAGAGTTCAGCCGGCCAAGAGCCTGCGCCGGACGAGGTGCACACGAAAAAGATTAAAGGAAACGAACAAAGGCAAGCCGACATCAGCATCACATAAATAAATGTCCACTTTTCATTTCGTCGAGTCGCTTCTATCCAGTTTCTAGATCTAAGTATTGTGCTACGCTCATCGTTCCGACATCTCTTCGGATCCGGCTGCAGAGTCCAGCCGGTCAAGAGACTGCGCCGGACGGGGTGCACACGAAAAAGATCAAAGAAACCGGGCAAAAGCGAGCCGGCGTCAACCTTGCATATAAATATTCACCTGGCATCCTCAGTATTTTACTCAACGCAGTTGCAAATTCAGTTTGTTTACTTGATGTTGCAGGTAATACACGCAGGGCTTCGCGCCCATCGGCCGACGGACCCGCGCCCGCATTTGGTAGGACTCGACGTCCGCGACCGCAGGGCAAGCATGACCACAAGCCAAGAAGATGAACATCCACCCAACTCTTCGAGTCACCCGGAGGTCGGAGGCTGGTGACGTGGGGATAAACCCCGGGTTACCGAAGTCAATGACTCGACAAAGAATGAGAAGAAGCAAGTCAAGAAAAAGAAGAGCACAAGGTGGGTGGCCGGCTGCCATGCCAAGGAGCTGGCCGGCTACCCATGTGCATGATCGATCATGCATGCACTTGGGCATGCATTGGCCGGCTGGCCCCTGCATGCATGGCCGATTTCTCCTTGGAGCCTTGGCCGGCTGCTCCCTTCATGTCGTGGCTAGCAAGCCGCTCTGCCATGAACCATAGCTGCACCTGTACCTGCTACACTGAAGTCAACAACGGCGGCTCGGATTGGAGCACACTTCAAGGCATTGGATGACAAAATGGAGCCGGGTCCCATGAGGGCCCCACTTACTCTCTCTCTCCCTTGTACCATGGGCATCACCCTTATAAGATGCACCACGGTGAGCACTTGAAAGGGGGGAAAAACTCTCTCACTCACTCACGGATGAAGAGGGACAAGCTAGCTATCTCCTTGCTCATTTCTTTCTCTCACTAGTTCATCATCCCCATTGCCATACAGCTCAAGGAGCAAAGATGTAACACCATATACGCCACCATATACAGATCAGAAGTAGGAAGTAGGGGTTTTACCTCCACACGAGGGCCCTGAACCTGGGTACGTCTCGGTGTTTGCCGTGCTTGTGCCCAATCCCGCCGGAACGCCATATCAGATCGGAAGGCGAGATCCAACCCTAATTTACACCAACTCTTAAATATTCAAGACATACCACTTGTTTGTTTATGGTTTTCATTTTGTCGACTCCTAAATATCATACATGTGCAAAAAAAGTTTTGGTTAGATTCAACCCTAATATACGCCAACTCCTAAATATGCCTGACAGGCCAACTGGTCTTTTATAGGCTTCAGACTGTAAGACTTATCTGTAATTAAATCTTCTATCTTTTTTCGTCTTAGATCCATGCACAGGTAAGTCTAGATTCAATCCTAATGTACGCCAACTCGTAATAAATATGCCTGACATACCACTTGTTTGTTTATGGGCTTCATGTTGTGATCCGTGAACAAAAGCTGGTGGGGCTCAACCCTAATTTACGCGAACTCCTAATATTCCTGACCTACCACTTCTTGTTTTATAGGCTTCATGTTATCAGGCTTTTGCGTAATTAAACCTTCTATCTTGTTTCATATGAAAGCAATGCGGGTAGGATTTCAACCCTCATTCACGACAATTTCTAAATATGCATGAACGGCCTCTTGGTCGTGTTTATGCTTCATGGTGTTAGATTTCTGTCTAATTATACCTTCTATATATCTTCTGTCATATCAAATATATGAAACAAGGGCAATTCGGATTTAATCTTAATTTAGGCTAACTCCTATATATGCCTAACCAGTAACCAGCTACTTGCTCGTTTATAAGATTCATGTTTCGCATCTTCCCTGCGCAAGATAAGTTGCGCGAGTGACTGACAGACATCGCACCAATCATGATTAATTTGTGCGAGTGACTGACAGACATGGCACCAATCATCATTAAGTTGCTTCGTCTCTTCCCTGCTCGATCAGTGCTTGCACCATGCTGCTTCACGACTGTCTACAGTTTCGAATAGACAATATGACACGTCCTCGACGATATCAAGAAGACATTTGCTTCCATGCCCTGATCCAAATTAGCTGCTAGCTGTTGCTGCACGACTGGCTCACTCTCTAGATCATATATAGTACTACTTAACTTCTCAAGCTCTGCCAATGGAGAGCTTAATTACTGTATTAGAGGTCAGCTAGCTAAACCCAATGATGGATCTCACATTAATCAGTCACTAAGCATTCATGTGACGGCTGTCACTAGTATCTTCACTGCCGGAAAATCTGTCTTTCCCGTGTGGAGCAATCTTTGCCGTGTGCAACAAATTCTCGGAATAAAAACGGAGTCGGGCAAAGAAATGAATCACGGCACCGAAGAGCAAGAGCACACGGCAAAGTATAGGGCACGGCAACATGGACACAAAACACACGGCAAATCTATTCCGCTCGGCAAAGAAATATTAGCCGTGCGCCTTATGCACCCACACGGCAAATCAGTTGACCTGGATCCGCAACTTTGCCGCGCTCTCCAAAATTTCGCAGGAAATATCTTTGCCGTGGCTGGATAGCAGAATTCACGGCAAAGAGCGGCCAAATTTTATTCACGTCGCGGCGGCTCATTTCCCGCGCTCTAAATAAATTCGCGGGAAACGCTATACCGTGTGTATGAATAAAGCACACGGCACATTTGCCCTTTGCCGTGTGCCTTTTTGCACAGCACACCGCACACATCACCTTTGTCGTGCGCCTTTGTACACAGCACACGGCAAAGCAGGTGTTTATTTGTTTTGTTTTGATATGCTTGCTTGGTTTATTTTCTTTGTTAAGGCTTCTAGTACATTCATTTACTTCACTTAATTATGCTTTCTCGATAATATATATAAACCCTCCGGTGCGGGCCGCATGCGTCGAAACCCCGAATAAGTGGACCTAACGTGCGAGGCGTTGTCTACCCCTTCCATAGGCGTTGAATAGGGGCTGCTCGGTAGGCTTTCCTCCCTGATTATGTTAGGTTAAATCATATGAACATCTCAACCCAACTTTGGGCACATGTTAACACATGATTCCATGTCGTGCACCCGAGAAGTGTAAGTTTTCACCTATGAGAGAGTGCAGAAACCGGCCTATGTGGATGAAGCGGGGTGGGTGAATCGAGTCGCACCTCGATCAGAGCTGTATCTTGGTTCCCACAACCTACCAACACATTCTTATACATATATTAGGGACCCATGCAAGTTTTGGTGGGATTCCGACGCTCCGGACCCCGCTACGGCGAAACCCTACACCCGCTGGAAAAAAGTCAAACCTATCGATCTACCCTTTGACCGGCGCGAGAGGGGGTAGACGCATGAACTTTTTTGCTTGGTTGTGTTAGGTTGGTACATAGGACCATGGGGAACCAACATTTCATGTGGTCTGTCGCATGATTCCGTGCCCGGCACCCGACACGGGAGTTTTCACCTCTAAGTGTCGGAACTTACTACGGAGTAAGCGGGGTCAGTGAATCGGGTCGCACCTCGGAGCTGTATCTTGGTTCCCACAACCTACCAACACATTCTTATACATATATTAGGGACCCATGCAAGTTGGATGGAACGGTCGCGGGGTCCGAACATATGACGCTGATACGTCTCCAACGTATCTATAATTTTTGATGTTCCATGCTAATATTATACCAATTGTTACATGTTTTGCATCCACTTTATGTCACTTGTATATATTTTTTGGGACTAACCTATTAACAAGATGCCACAGTGCCAGTTCCTGTTTTCTGCTGTTTTTGTATTCCAGAAAAGCTAGTCAGGAAATATTCTCGAAATTGGACGAAAATTCACGGAGGCCCCTATTTTACCAGAATACACATGGAGTCCAAAGGAGCAACGAAGAGGAGCCAGGAGGGCCCCACACGCACCCAAGGCGCGCCCCCGCCCTCTGGCGCGCCGAGGGTACGTGTGGGCCCCTCGGGGCTCTCCAGCCGCCGCCCTTTCGCCTACTTATTCCCCGCGATGCGAAAACCCTAAGTACCCGAGTCATATTCCACGAAAAGTTCTTGAGATAACCCACTTACTATCAGCTATGGGATAAATGATACCAGCTTCAATAAGTCTTATTACCTCTTTTCTTACCACTTCTTTCATTTTTGGATGGAGACGGCGTTGATAATCAACAACAGGTTTTGCATCCTCCTCCAAATTAATTTTATGCATACATAGAGCTGGGCTTATACCTTTAAGATCATCAAGAGAGTATCCAATGGCTGGTCGGTGAGCTTTAAGCACATCAAGTAATTTTTCTTCTTCTTCAGCTGAAAGGTTAGCACTAATAATGACAGGATATATGCTCTTCTCATCCAAGTATGCATATTTAATTTTAGGCAAAGGTTTTAATTCAAAACTAGGATCCCCTTTAGGTGGTGGTAGCACTCCTAAATTATCAGGTGGGATATGCAATTGTAATTGTGGGGGTTGTTGCCATAATATTTGTTCTAAAGCATCTTTTTCTTCATCATTAAATGGTTCATCTTGATTAAGCATATAACGTTCTACACATCTGATGAAGCTACAGCTATATGAGCAAGAGTTTCAATTATATCTTCAGAAATTGGCTCTTTCTTTGAATGTTTATCAGCAAATTTAGAAAAGTTGAATTCAAGTTTTTCTCCAGCACATTTAATAAACACTTTCTCTTTAAGCAAATTAATTTCAGCACCAACAGTGTGTAAGAAAGGTCTACCAAAAATGATAGGACAAAATGAATCTTGAGGACAACCAAGCACAATAAAATCAGCAGGATATTTTATTTTGCCAACCAATACTTCAACATCTCTAACAATTCCAAGTGGATTAATATAATCTTTATTAGCAAGTTGAATTGTCATACCTGTCTCTTCCATAATGATAGGATCAATATCAGGCTTGATTTCAAGATAAAGAGAATATGGAATGACACTAATACTTGCTCCAATATCACACAAACCATGATAACTTGAAGTCCCAATAGAGCATGATATAACAGGCTTACCAACCTTGGCCGAATTTCCTTTAATGACTTTAGTAGCATCTTCACATAAATAAACATCAACAGGGTCTTCTTCATTTAATTGTTTGATAATTGAAATTTGACTGTTGACTTCCACCTGTTCATAAGGCTGAGAACATCTTCTTTTACTCTTGTTAGTAACAGCAATAAGTAAATTCTCCTTAACTTGGTTTGGATATGGAGGTGGTTCAACATACTCTTCAATTGTCACAGATGACACTGGTTCTACCTGTTTAATAACTTTAGGAACAACAATAGATTGTTTAACAGGTTCAACATAAACTTCAAACCCACTTTTAGGAACACCAATATGACAGCAAAAGATTTAGCTATCTCAATTATAACATAAGGATCAAGACCAAAATTATCACTCAGATTCTTAAACAAATAGAAGTAGAGAAGTTCTCTACACATGAATATCCATAGTCCAAATAGGGCTCATTACCTTTATCAAGATCCCAATGACAAGTATTCTCAGCAATAGTCTCCAATAAATTCCATGCTTCTTCTTCAGTATTATTTGTAAAACTTCCACCAGATGAATTATCCAGAAATTCCTTTTGTTTCATTGGTAGCCTCACATAAAAGTTTATCAATATAATTTTCCTTGTAAGATCATGACAAGGATTCTTGCGAAGGAGTTCCTTTAACCTCCCCCAAGCTTGAGTAATACTCTCTCCCAGATGTGGCCAGAAATTAAATATATAGCAGCGGTTCTCATAAGCTTCTTTAGGAGTAAAATATTTAAGAAAGAAAACCTTCCTCAAAATACTCCATTCAATAGTGACTTCTTCATCCAAAGACCTGAACCAAATACGAGCATTACCAGATAAAGACAAATATAATAGCTTCCTTTTTACCTGATCCTCAGAAATACCAGGAAGCCTAAATAAACCACATATGTCTTCAATTGTCTCCACATGTTCACGTGCAGACTTAGTTCCATCCCTGTAAATGGATTTTTCATAACTCTTTTAACATGACCAACGGGAATTTTAAATCCCACTTTAGGTACCTCAGACACAGTAGTTTCAACCACTTTAGGAGTAGTGGCATAAGCACTTTCATATAAGCAAGATGCAGCGAGGCACGATTCATAAATGCCATAGTAACAATGAGATAAAACAGTAAATAAAATTCAGCTTTCAAGTTTCCTTACCAAACTTCTTACCAATAGCGCTACGCTCCCCGGCAACGGCGCCAGAAAAGTGTCTTGATGACTCCCAAGTGCAGGAGATCAATTGTAGTACCTTTCGATTAGAAAAGGTTGTCGAACCCACGAGGAGCTGAAGGTATTGGTTAGCAAGAATGATAAATAAAACAATGAAAGATGCAAGTGTTTTTGGGATTTTTGGTTGTATAGTTGCAAGAGAGTAAAATGCTGAAAATAAATGGTAGCAAGTAAAAGCTCTCAAAGAGAGAAAGCCCAATCCTCTATGTGGCAAGAGGACAAGCTCAAGTGATGTGTAACTTATATGTGGAAAACGTTCCCGAGGGCGGCATGGATATTGCTAGGCATAGAGATTTATTAAACAACACGTTGAATATCTTGTCAAGTTTTAATCTTCTTTGGACGGAGCCATTGTTAGGTATAGCTAAATAAATAAACTAAACCCCTTATGATGGATCATGTGGCCAAGTAAATGACTGCACAAGAATTATTAAGACATAAAGTCCCACCATAGCATTACACTCTAAGGTCCCCGATACTAATACCCTCATAAATAACTTCATGACTCGGTCTCAGGTTTACATGTCCCCCAAGTCTCCCTCAATTCATTACACTACGGTGTTCTCCTATGAGCCCATATAGGTGAAGTGTTGTGCAGTCGACGTTCGCACAACACCATCATAGAATCACATAAAAAGATAAACACTAGACAAAATACCAACACATGTCATATATAAATCATTGCCAATTCATCCTATGCCCTCAGGAACATACGGGAACTACTCACAACGTGCAAACATGATGATATTCAGTGGCATAAGTGGTACAACACAATCTGAAAATATAACTTCACCTCCAAATAATGACAAGTACTCAATCACAAACATGAATAGTAGCACAAGACAAGTATCTAGGGTATAGCAACTCTCAAACTACGAGGGGAACGGAGTGGATCACGGAGATGATGATGGAGATGGTGCTGGTCTTGGTGGTGGTGATGATGTAGAGGCCTCCTCCCACGCCAAGGAGGAGAGGTGATGACGATGACGATGATTTCCCCTCCTCCGGAGCTCCGGAGCAGCAGGATCTGACCCCCCTCGGAGGGAATCAGGAGTTTCGCCGCCGCGCGGCCTCGGATGGACTTGAAAAATTAGGGCGTAGGTTTTTGGCGAGACGAAGGCGTGTTAAAAAGCCCCGAGCGAGGAAGTGCCCGAGGCTCCATTTAGTGGGTCCCACGCGGCCAGATTCTTGGCCGCGTGGGCCCCCTCTTTTGGGCCTCGTGGCTCTTCTTCTTCGATCTTCTTCCCACTGTTGTTCTCCCGATGAAAAACCAGCTGTGCAATTTTCCTTTTCTTATTTGGGTCCCTGTAGCTCCTGAAACATTAAAAACAAGAAAAAGGAGGTTTTCTGCCTCCCAGAAATTAAATACCAAAAATAGGGACTTTGTATGAAAGTCCCATAAATCATCTAAAACATGTAAAAATAATGGTATAATAATGCCAATAACATTCTAATATGATAATATAGTTGTATAAATGATGATATAAAATGCACGTATCAACTCCCCCAAGCTTAAACCTTTACTCGTCCTCGAGTAAGTAAGGACATAGATCATTACATGCATCAATGGACTTATGGTTGATAAATAAATACGAGCATTGTATCATCATCATATTCAATTGCAATGAAAGATTAATGAACTAAAACTCATACACATGAGGGCAACATAAGTAGAAGCTCTAGCAATCACCCCTTACTTTTGAAAGCAAATAACCATTGTATGTTGGACAATTGAATCATACTCTTTTTCACATGCTTTTGCTCTTATAGCAAGCATTATAATATTTATACTTTGCTGAAATTTAAAGACAAGATAAACTCTCATTGGATAACAAGTTTAAAGAAGACAAATGAAAAGATAGATATAAGATTGTTTACAATCTTGCTTCACTAGTAACTAGTGCAAACTTTAGTCATGGATATTTCAATCAAGTTCCTATGCTCTATACAACCTTTATCTTACACTTTCCATGGCTAACTGAATTTTCAGGTGCCTTCCTTTTCATTCACTTTCCAAGAGCATAAGTATTGAAATATCCATGATTCATTAATTTGCTCAAAAGATACTAGATTCTAACAAGAGTGTTTCATATCCTTTTCATTAACCCTTCCTAACTTTTTATCCTACAAGACTATATCTCAACCTTAAACTATTAATTTTCAAGTCATATTGACTCATTCTCTTTACTTATTTTATAATGAGATAATTCTACAATTGTCCAACACACTCAAGTTAATTAAATTCAAGGCAAGATGTGACTGAAACCTCTAAATATGCCACGCTCATTTGCATGAGTGTTACCCATAAATCTCCAAACAAGAGAATCATGGATGACACCATACTTCAATATTCATTGATAAACCACAAGATAGGGATACATGATAATGCTCCATGAGCTCACACAAGCCTAAAAGAGATTGATAACTAAACGATAAAAGCAAAACACACCATGACTAGATAGATATGATAAACTAGTAAAGATAAAGGCTAGGTTGAACTCCCCCAAGCTTGACGTTTTGCTAGAGGCTCTTTATTTCTCTTCCTTCTTGATCTCATAATAATTATCTTCAAGTTCTCCAATGATGCTCATCATAAGATTGTAGGCTTCCTCAAACTTGCTTGCAGCTTTTCCCAGTTTCTCCATGAGATTCTTCTCCACCGTCTTCTTGCTAGGCTTCCACTCCGGGCTTGGTACTTTCACATTCGGGATCTTACGATCCCATTCACCAGGATAGTTCTCTTGGGTGGCACGCTGGAATTCCCTGTCAATAAGAGCAGAAACCACGTTTTTGCTAGCAAGTGCGTTCCTAGGAACCTTCCCTCCTGTGCTCATGCGCGCCGTCTGCCTCTTGTTTCCAAGAGACACGTTCACCCTACACCAGCAACGGGGATAGGAGAAGGTGGTGCTGTTGCAATAGGTGCGATGTCGACGAAGGGCTTGTATTCTTTCTCTTCCGCTTCCTCCTTCTCCATCTCCTCCTGTCGGGCTTGTAGTCTTCATCATCTGAGTAGTCCTTCCTCTTCCTATTCCTCCTCCATATGGATGTGGGGCTGTTGCCCTCGAGTTCATCATCATCATCGTCCATGGAGGAGCATTGGAAGGAGTCTCCCGAAGACATAGCTAAAAACCTGACAGGCAGAAACAGCAAAAGCAAAGATCGCTCGAGAACGCTCGGTGTGAGATTAGATCAACGAAAAGGGGTATATATTGACGGTTTTTAGGTCAAGACGAAGCGTCGGAGACGAAAACGAGACGAAACGGGACTCCGAGGGGCAAAAGGAGTGGGCCCACGCGGCCAAAGAATCTAGCCACGTGGGACCCCCTCTTTTCCTCCTTGGGGCTCCGTTCCTTCCAAGTTTCTTGTCCCACACGTTAATTTCCATAAAAAATGACTCTCGTAAAAATTTACGCAATTCCGAGAAACTTTCCAACACAAAAGTTACCTATTATTGATTTTGGGTTTCTGAAACTGCAAAATTCTTCGCAATTACCTCCTCCGGTGTCTTTAAATTCAACTCTTCCACCTTTCCGATGAAGCTCCTTCCTGCAATATAATGTTTAAGGCGTTGTCCATTGACTACATGAGGTTTACCTTTCATATCACCGTGAAGACGGATAGCTCCTGAACGGTACACCTCCTGTATCACTAATGGTCCCTGCCACTTTGAAGCCAACTTCCCTGCAGAAAACTTGAAACGAGAGTTGTATAATAAAACTTGATCACCTACTTTGAATTCTTTCCTTTAATTTTCTTGTCATGCCAATCTTAACTTTCTCTTTAAACATTTAGCACTTTCATAAGCTTCATTTCTCCATTCATCTAGTAGGTTTAAATCAAGAATTCTCTTCTCTCCCGTAGTTTTAAAATCAAAGTTCAATTGTTTAATAGCCCATCTAGCTTTATGTTCTAATTCTACAGGTAAATGACAAGCTTTTCCATAAACCATTTTATAAGGAGACATTCCCATAGGATTTTTAAAAGCAGTTCTATAAGCCCACAACGCATCATTAATTTTAAGTGGCCAGTCAGACCTAGACTTATTCACTGTCTTTTCCAAAATGAGTTTAATTTCCCTGTTACTTAATTCAACTTGTCCACTTGTTTGGGGATGATAAGGAGATGCAACTCTATGGTTAACATTATATTTTGCCAATGTTTTCCTAAGAATACCATGTAAGAAATGAGAACCACCATCAGTAATTAAAAACCTAGGAACACCAAACCTGGGGAAAATGATGTCCTTGAGCATCTTCATTGCTGTGGCATGATCTGCACTTTTGGTTGGAATTACTTCCACCCACTTTGTAACATAATCCACTGCAACCAAAATATGAGTATGCTTTGTCTTTGAAGCTGGGAAAGGTCCCATAAAGTCAAAACCCCACACATCAAATGTCTCAAGTGGTAAAGAATAGTTCATAGGCATTTTATTTCTCCTACCAATATTTCCTAGTCTTTGACATTTATCACAAGATTTAACATATTCTGCACAATCCTTAAACAAAGTAGGGACTGTCATGGCAGTCTCTTATAATAGCCCGTTGTTCATGCTCAGGTACACAACGTCTAATAATACCATCCACACTTTTCTTATAAAGGAAAGGATCATCCCAAAAATAATGTCTAAGATCATAAAAGAATTTCTTTCTTTGTTGAAAAGTGAAGTGTGGTGGTAAAACTTTACCAACAATAAAATTTGCATAGTTGGCAAACCATGGAGATGCAACTTTAGCACTAGAAACATTAATATTTGCAAGTTGTTCATTAACAAAACTATCATTAATAGGAATAGGATCATCAGGTATATTTTCCATTCTAGAAAGATGATCAGCTACTTGATTATCTTCCCCTTTCCTATCAACAATGTGTAAATCAAATTCTTGCAATAAAGTACCCATCTTATTAGTCTAGGCTTAGCATCTTTCTTATTCATCAAATATTTAATAGCAGAATGATCAGTATGTATTGTGACTTTGAATCAGTAATATAAGGTCTAAACTTGTCACAAGCAAATAGCACTGCTAAAAATTCTTTTTCAGTTGTAGCATAATTCCTTTGAGCAGCATCAAGTGTTCTACTAGCATAATAAATAACATTCAGTTTCTTATCAACACGTTGGCCCAAAACAGCCCCAACTGCATAATCACTAGCATCACACATAATTTCAAAAGGCAATTCCAATCAGGAGGTTGAATAATAGGAGCACTTATTAAAGCATTCTTCAAAATATTAAAGGACTCAATGCAATCATCATTAAAAGAGAAAGGAACATCCTTTTGCAAAAGATTGGTTAGAGGTTTTGATATTTTGGAGAAATCTTTAATAAACCTACGGTAAAAACCTGCATGCCCAAGAAAACTTCTTATACCTTTGATGTCCCTTGGGTATGGCAGCTTTTCAATAGCTTCTATCTTTGCTGGGTCAACTTCTATTCCTCTTCCAGAAATCGATGCCCAAGACAATACCTTCAGTAACCATGAAGTGACACTTCTCCCAATTAAGAACTAAGTGTTGGTCTTCACAACGCTGCAAAACTTTGTTAAGGTTGAACAAGCAATTATCGAAGGAAGTACCATACACAGAAAAATCATCCATAAAAACTTCCATTATCTTTTCAATATAATCAGCAAATATAGCATTCATGCATCTTTGAAAAGTAGCAGGAGCATTGCACAAACCGAATGGCATTCTCCTATAAGCAAATGTACCATATGGGCAAGTAAAAGTGGTCTTTTCTTGATCATCCTTATGGACAGGAATTTGTGAGAAACCTGAATAACCATCTAAATAGCAAAAGTGAGAGTGTTTAGATAACCTTTCTAACATTTGATCAATAAATGGCAATGGGTAATGATCTTTACGAGTTGCTTTATTTAACTTCCTGAAATCAATACACATCCTATAACCAACAACAGTACGTTGAGCCACAAGTTCATCCTCATCATTTGGAACAACAGTCATTCCACCCTTTTTAGGAACACAATGAACAGGACTAACCCACTTACTATCAGCTATGGGATAAATGATACCAGCTTCAATAAGTCTTATTACCTCTTTCTTACCACTTCTTTCATTTTTGGATGGAGACGGCGTTGATAATCAACAACAGGTTTTGCATCCTCCTCCAAATTAATTTTATGCATACATAGAGCTGGGCTTATACCTTTAAGATCATCAAGAGAGTATCCAATGGCTGGTCGGTGAGCTTTAAGCACATCAAGTAATTTTCTTCTTCTTCAGCTGAAAGGTTAGCACTAATAATGACAGGATATATGCTCTTCTCATCCAAATATGCATATTTAAGATTTTAGGCAAAGGTTTTAATTCAAAACTAGGATCCCCTTTAGGTGGTGGTAGCACTCCTAAATTATCAGGTGGGATATGCAATTGTAATTGTGGGGTTGTTGCCATAATATTTGTTCTAAAGCATCTTTTTCTCATCATTAAATGGTTCATCTTGATTAAGCATATAACGTTCTACACATCTGTTGAAGCTACAGCTATATGAGCAAGAGTTTCAATTATATCTTCAGAAATTGGCTTTTTGAATGTTTATCAGCAAATTTAGAAAAGTTGAATTCAAGTTTTTCTCCAGCACATTTAATAAACACTTTCTCTTTAAGCAAATTAATTTCAGCACCAACAGTGTGTAAGAAAGGTCTACCAAAAATGATAGGACAAAATGAATCTTGAGGACAACCAAGCACAATAAAATCAGCAGGATATTTTATTTTGCCAACCAATACTTCAACATCTCTAACAATTCCAATGGATTAATATAATCTTTATTAGCAAGTTGAATTGTCATACCTGTCTCTTCCATAATGATAGGATCAATATCAGGCTTGATTTCAAGATAAAGAGAATATGGAATGACACTAATACTTGCTCCAATATCACATAACCATGATAACTTGAAGTCCCAATAGAGCATGATATAACAGGCTTACCAACCTTGGCCGAATTACCTTTAATGACTTTAGTAGCATCTTCACAAATAAACATCAACAGGGTCTTCTTCATTTAATTGTTTGATAATTGAAATTTGACTGTTGACTTCCACCTGTTCATAAGGCTGAGAACATCTTCTTTTACTCTTGTTAGTAACAGCAATAAGTAAATTCTCCTTAACTTGGTTTGGATATGGAGGTGGTTCAACATACTCTCAATTGTCACAGATGACACTGGTTCTGCCTGTTTAATAACTTTAGGAACAACAATAGATTGTTTAACAGGTTCAACATAAACTTCAAACCACTTTTAGGAACACAATATGATAGCAAAAATTTAGCTATCTCAATTATAACATAAGGATCAAGACCAAAATTATCACTCAGATTTTAAACAAAATAGAAGTAGAGAAGTTCTCTACACATGAATATCCATAGTCAAATAGGGCTCATTACCTTTATCAAGATCCCAATGACAGTATTTCAGAAATAGTCTCCAATAAATTCCATGCTTCTTCTTCAGTATTATTTGTAAAACTTCCACCAGATGAATTATCCAGAAATTCCTTTTGTTTCATTGGTAGCCTCACATAAAAGTTTATCAATATAATTTTCCTTGTAAGATCATGACAAGGATTCTTGCGAAGGAGTTCCTTTAACCTCCCCCAAGCTTGAGTAATACTCTCTCCCAGATGTGGCCAGAAATTAAATATATAGCAGCGGTTCTCATAAGCTTCTTTAGGAGTAAAATATTTAAGAAAGAAAACCTTCCTCAAAATACTCCATTCAATAGTGACTTCTTCATCCAAAGACCTGAACCAAATACGAGCATTACCAGATAAAGACAAATATAATAGCTTCCTTTTTACCTGATCCTCAGAAATACCAGGAAGCCTAAATAAACCACATATGTCTTCAATTGTCTCCATGTTCACGTGCAGACTTAGTTCCATCCCTGTAAATGGATTTTTCATAACTCTTTTAACATGACCAACGGGAATTTTAAATCCCACTTTAGGTACCTCAGACACAGTAGTTTCAACCACTTTAGGAGCAGTGGCATAAGCACTTTCATATAAAGCAAGATGCAGCGAGGCACGATTCATAAATGCCATAGTAACAATGAGATAAAACAGTAAATAAATTCAGCTTTCAAGTTTCCTTACCAAACTTCTTACCAATAGCGCTACGCTCCCCGGCAACGGCGCCAGAAAAGTGTCTTGATGACTCCCAAGTGCAGGAGATCAATTGTAGTACCTTTCGATTAGAAAAGGTTGTCGAACCCACGAGGAGCTGAAGGTATTGGTTAGCAAGAATGATAAATAAAACAATGAAAGATGCAAGTGTTTTTGGATTTTGGTTGTATAGTTGCAAGAGAGTAAAATGCTGAAAATAAATGTAGCAAGTAAAAGCTCTCAAAGAGAGAAAGCCCAATCCTCTATGTGGCAAAGGACAAGCTCAAGTGATGTGTAACTTATATGTGGAAAACGTTCCCGAGGGCGGCATGGATATTGCTAGGCATAGAGATTTATTAAACAACACGTTGAATATCTTGTCAAGTTTTAATCTTCTTGGACGGAGCCATTGTTAGGTATAGCTAAATAAATAAACTAAACCCCTTATGATGGATCATGTGGCCAAGTAAATAACTGCACAAGAATTATTAAGACATAAAGTCCCACCATAGCATTACACTCTAAGGTCCCCGATACTAATACCCCATAAATAACTTCATGACTCGGTCTCAGGTTTACAAGTCCCCCCAAGTCTCCCTCAATTCATTACACTACGGTGTTCTCCTATGAGCCCATATAGGTGAAGTGTTGTGCAGTCGACGTTCGCACAACACCATCATAGAATCACATAAAAAGATAAACACTAGACAAAATACCAACACATGTCATATATAAATCATTGCCAATTCATCCTATGCCCTCAGGAACATACGGGAACTACTCACAACGTGCAAACATGATGATATTCAGTGGCATAATGGTACAACACAATCTGAAAATATAACTTCACCTCCAAATAATGACAAGTACTCAATCACAAACATGAATAGAGCACAAGACAAGTATCTAGGGTATAGCAACTCTCAAACTACGAGGGGAACGGAGTGGATCACGGAGATGATGATGGAGATGGTGCTGGTCTTGGTGATGGTGATGATGTAGAGGCCTCCTCCCACGCCAAGGAGGAGAGGTGATGACGAAGACGATGATTTCCCCCTCCTCCGGAGCTCCGGAGCAGCAGGATCTGACCACCCCTCGGAGGGAATCAGGAGTTTCGCAGCCGCCGCGGCATCGGATGGACTTGGAAAAATTAGGGCGTAGGTTTTTGGCCGAGACGAAGGCATGTTAAAAAGCCCCGAGGCCCCCCTCTTTTGGGCCTCGTGACTCTTCTTCCTTCGATCTTCTTCCCACTGTTGTTCTCCCGATGAAAAACCAGCTGTGTAATTTTCTTTTTCTTATTTGGGTCCCTGTAGCTCCTGAAACATTAAAACAAGAAAAAGGAGGTTTTCTGCCTCCCAGAAATTAAATACCAAAAATAGGGACTTTGTATGAAAGTCCCATAAATCATCTAAAACATGTAAAAATAATGATATAATAATGCCAATAACATTCTAATATGATAATATGAGTTGTATAAATGATTATATAAAATGCACGTATCATACGCACATTACTTAATGCAATTATCCGTTGCTTGCAACTTAATACCAACGGGGAACTCGGATGACAACCTGGCGGTGGATTATTAGTCATAGATGCTGTTGGATAATGGTCTATGTATTTTGTCGTAATGCCCAATTGAATATCATAGTAATCATCATGTCATATATATGCATTGTCATGCGCTCAATATTTGTCAATTGCCCAGCTGTAATTTGTTCACCCATGATGGCCCTTCACGTAGTTACCTGCGTGAAAAGTAAATGGGTTAGGTTGAGACTCCAAGTGCAGAGTGTATGTAGTAGTGGAAGACAATTTTCCCCACGAGGGGTGACTCGAGGGTTTAATATCGAACTCTCGGGGAACCAGTATTTCAGGTGTTATCTCCTTATCCTTCTCTTGAGAACCTGCAACAAAATAAATTGTTTTGTGCCCTCAACCTCACCAAGTGGTTGTCAAGCACAAGGTGTGAGAATGATAATAAAATAAATATGCAAACAGTAGTAAATGTGCAATGGTGGTAAAATAAATATGCAATGATGGTGGTAGTAATGATAAATGATATTTTTGGGTTTTTTATGATGAATGCAAGATATAAAAGTGTTTTTGTATTTTCGGATTTAATAATGGCAGCAAACAAAAGTGGTGATAAAAGTGTTGGAAAGGTGTTTCTTATGATTAAAAATGGACCGGGGTTCATGGTTTCACAAATGCACTCTCTCTTGATAACGTGGTAGACAATGGAACACTAAAATTAACATGTAAGATGGCAACACATGGTTTGACAAGTTATTAATAATATGGGCATCACGTCCTAACATAGAGATCTCAAGTATAAGTTGTTCTCTCTCTTATGCTCCACCAAGATGCGAACTAAATCATAACATCTTAGTAATTAAGATAAATCAGAGCATAGCAATAAGTTCAATGACATGAAGTTAAAATAAGAACATGCTAGAGCTAGTCATGGAGATAGTGGCCAAGGTCACATCCACCCTCCGGTAGCATAGTATTTTTGTTTATCCCTAGTGAGACAACAAAGTAAGGTAGAAAACCCAAGTGGATCGCAGAACTATCTGTCACGTTCACTGCACTAGCCACCCCCCGTTACTCCAACTAATGCACACGTTCCCCCTCACATGCTCTCATAAACAAGCTTGATCATGACAAGTAAATAAGAACGGGGTACATAATATGCATCTACTTTCATAACTGAAACAAAACCATTGCAATCTCAAACATGTATTAACTCATAAATAAAGATCCACCACAAAGGAATTACATAGATGACCGCAATCATGTTCAGCAGCTCATACGGTACTAATTAGTGAAGCTCATAGAGAGGAGAGATACATAAGTTACTTCCACAAACCCATAGTCGAGGGGTGGACTACTCCCTCTTCATCATGGTGTCGGTGGAGATGTTGTTGGAGGGGAAGGACACCACACCGGCAGCGCCCCGCCGGAGTTTTCCCCCTCCAATCTTCAGCTCCAGGTCTCTGTTTCGTGGTTTCTCTGTTTTGACGGCGTTCTCTTTCGCAAAAGCCCTGGGGGGTCTATATATAGTCGTTTTTAGGTCAAGACGAAGCTTCGGGAAGAAAGATCGACGGCAGCGGAGGCCCGAGAGCCAGTTTGGTGGGTCCCACGCGGTCAGGGAATCTGGCCGCGTGGGCCCACCTTTTTTGGCCTTCTGGTCTCCGTTTTTTCGATTCCTTTGCGCCTACGTTTCGTTCCTTCCAAAAAAGTGATCCCCGTAAAATCTCATGTCATTATGACGTGATTTGGTCGCCTGAAACGTAAAAATATAGAAAAATGGGTTTTCTGACAGCGCAAGGTTAATTCCAGAAAAATGGGGAAGTTGTTAATTATGCCCAAAACTCAATATAAATCATGAATATAACCCTTATATGATGCAAATAACATGGAATAACAAGTAATAAAATGTAAAGTTCATGTATGCATTTTACATGCATCAACATCCCCAAGCTTAACCCATGCTCGTCCCGAGTATGAAGGTGATAAAACTAACATGGACTTTGCATTTTAATACTATCAATGGATATCAAAGGTGATTACTATTGCTACATAAAGTCAAATGATTCATTCTTCAAAGGAATAACAATATACAAGATAAATTATGAAGTGATATCGAATACTCAATATAAAGATGTTCAATGATAAATTCACAAAGTGTAACATAAAAGAAAGTACTATGGACCAAATGTATGCATAATGAAAAGTAAAAACATCCTATGGTGGTCATAGAGTACTTCTTATGAAAACTGAATATAAAAGGTGGACACTTTGGATAGATAAATAAGTAGAGGTAAAGCATGAATAAGTATCATCTAACTTCCAAACACTTCTAATTAAGTTAATGCTTGCAATGTGGTAATTATTGGTGTGGAGCTCTCATTACCCCTATCATAGCATATTGAATGATTAATGTTTAAAGTGAAAGCAAATATGAGTGGTGTGCTTGACAATGTATTGGTTGAATGTCTCATGTCCCTTGAATACAAGTAGCTACACCATGTGTTACTCACTTTGGTCCACAAAGTAAATTCAAATAAAGGTCATCTATTATATATTAAAAGTGCATTATGGGCTAACCAGAAATTAGAGAATTAGCTAGAAAATCCCACAATAATCAGAAACATCTGGCCATTAATTTAACTAAAGAGACAATAGTAACCGCTGGATTTTAGAAATAATCTGTTGACACAAAAGTTAAAAGAAATTACCCACCAATGCCCTTACTTATTTTCTCACGTACCCGTTCAATCTCAATATAACGATCTCACGCCGCCGTATCACAATTGAAATATACCTAGATCGCCGGAGGACCTAGCTAGCTTGATTGCTGGAGGCATTACGTGATACACATCGCCACGAGAAGAAGTCACCATCAACGTGCGTGCAATTTGCCGCCGCCGCCGCCGTATTCTACCGTCGTACGCACGCTGCCGCAGGACGACGTATTCCGATCGCCTAGCGTGTATAGGCATGGTGCCGCCGCCGCCGCCAAGTTCGCCCGATGCAATCGGCCAGTCTATTTAGATTCTCAACGTGAGTTTTAATCTCATGCATATGCCATGCAGCCATGTATGCATACAGGATGGATCGATCGAATTAAGATTTGCGTGGTGCGCGCACACAGGGACAGCCCAATGCAAGGTAAATATATGTGCAATTTAATTTCCTTCCAGTGTTTCATCTACTTATTTACAATATACTACAACATATACGTACTGTCTACAAATTGTCAGCGGCTATCTGCAATATAGATCGAAAGGGTGCATGGCGCCATGCACAGGATGGATCGATCGGTTGAAGTAATACTTGCGTGTGCACACACAGCCAGACAGTCCAAAGCCAGGTACCTACACGAGATGTTTAATTTCCTTTGATTTGATTGCTCCATCTACATCTTTATAATATACTACAGAATATACGTACTCTCTAGAAATTTGTCAGCTCACTATCGGCAATATAGAACGAAAGGAGCGCATGCATATTTATCGGTATGCTACAAAAATATTACGGCACGAACAGCTCTGCCGTGAAATTTCAGCTAATTTGAAGCATATAAAATTGAACAATACAGATATATTCTGAGCCAAATTTGGCCAAGCAGAAAGGAGAAAAACAAATGGCACACCTGAATATAACAATAATCACCTGGTATACTGAAACTTGACATGATTATATATTAATGTAAACAAGATTACATTATTTCTCTTACAAATGCTATTTTTAATCTATGTGGTGCTCAATTTATAGGTCAGCTTCGTGACCCTTCAAGGTAGCTGACGGTAATTCTGCATTATTCTCATCTTAAAGGAGTTCCTGAATTTTTTAAATAGGTCCAAAAGCATATGATAATTCTGCATTATTCTCATCTAAAATAAGTTCCTGAATTTTTTTAATAGGCTCAAACGAAGCAAGAATGGATACAGAATGCATGGATGCATTGCCTCCACTTTCTAGCTACCTTCCCCGATCTGGAGAACTGCACCACCTCACCGGGTAAGGATACGAGCTGGAGAGACGCCTCCGGCAGCCTCAAGGAGCAAAACCATGCTGGTCAGGAGTTTCCTTTATTTCGCCGCTTCTTCCGCCCTCTCTTCCTTCATTACCCGTCGGTACGTTGTTCGGACTTTTCTGCTATCAGCCTGCTGCTTCCCGCTTTAACTGCAGCTCAGTCCGTGATGACAAAAAGCTCCCGTCATTTGCTTCTACTCCCTCCGTTCAGAAAAGGATGTCTCAATTTTTTCTAGATTTGTATGTATGTAGACATACATACTTTAGTGTGTAGATACATACAAATCTAGAAAAGATTGAGACATCCTTTTGTGAACGGAGGGAGTACATCTAGGGCCCAGGGTGCCCATTATCGAGATTTGAACGAGTAACAAGATAAGTGCAGTGATATCCCAGGTCAGAGGGTCTTCATGCCACGGGCATTGGCGTCTTCATCAGGACTGGGATGGTTGGAAGGATGTACTCCATCATGATTCAGGCGGCCTCCCAAAGGACTAAATCGGTGTTTCAGGCTGAAGCAACTAGCCTTTTCTTCGCAGCGACCCTGGCACAAGTTCTTCACATACAAAACCCAACTTTTCTAACGGATAATCAGGTGCTCGCGAAGGTGGTTGATCACCAGATGTTGCATTGGTATTCTAGAGATGTTGTGGCAAATTCCTTGCAGACTACTTCCAGATCATCGGTGCAAAATTTTCATATCAAAAGTGATCTTAATGGGATAGCTCATGACTGTGCAAAACAAGTTGTAAGGCAACATCTTGATATACCTATCTTTGGGTGTACAAATTCAGCTCACTCCCCAGATTCATGTCCTGTAATGTTAGCTCTTCAGAATCCTCCTCTGCTGGACATTAGACTTCAATTATGTAAGTTTCCAACCTTTTGGCTGCTTAAAAAATATTTTTCACAACTACTTGCTACATCTATTCTCCCTAAAAAATTAATTTAGAAGAAAACGTTTTTTCACTAACACTCAAAAAATCTGAGATTCAGAGCTAGATAATTTTTCCGCCGGTAATAAACCTTAGTTTTTTTTGACGATCTACAGTATCTCTAATGATCTTTTATACCCCATGAGCACATTAATCTGAATTTTTTCTCCCGTTCAATCTATATCCGATTTTGACCAGTTAATTGTTGATGTGTTTAGAGTTAATGGACTAGCAATTCTCTCTATGACATGTTTAGAAGTAGCATGATTGTTAGCATGATTGTCTAAGAAAGAAGCAATTTGCTTAGTCCAGTTTTCCAATCATTAAGCTTTTGTATTCCTGCACTTGCCTTCAGCAGAGAGATTGATCGTGTCAACATGTCCTTGCAGACAGTTCAAGGTTTGAAAGAATACATGCCTTTTTACGTTTTTTCATGTCACATAAGAATTACAGATACATGTTTGGCACAATTTTTCTTAGGTGTTCCCTGGATAATTCTCAACAACTGCAATCTACATGGGTTAGAGTTGCATTTATGTCAACTGTTATTCTGTAAATTAAGTATAGTTACTCATTGTATGAACAGTATGTTCTGGCCCGCTAAGTGTAAGTGGGCCGGCCCACTCATGCAAAATGGGCCAGCCCATTTGCTAAAGTATTACGGCCCTCTAGCACGCATGGGCCGGATCATGTACATTTATGGGCCGGCCCACTTATTGTTACATGGGCCGGTCTTTCCTAGGTAATGGGCTGGCCTGCCTTAGCTGCCACGTCAGCAGGTCCGTTCTGTAATGCCATGTCAGCAAATGATCATTTGTTGACATGAAATCAGGGGCTCTTGGGCGAGGATAGATGGTGATATTAGCAGATATGACCAGAATCGTACTTGGAGTGGCGAATCTTTTACATGTGAGCTGATCAACAAAGTACCTTGATCAAACAGATATCCAAACCATCCATTTTTTCTCCCTATATATATGCTAAATGTGAATTCTTGCTAAATTATCTATAAATGTTTGGAACAATTTTGTTTAGGTGCTCCGTGGATAATGCTCAACCACTGTAATCTGCAAGGGTTAGAGTTGCATTTTTTTCATTGTGAATAAATGATCTGACCAACTTTCTTTAGGTGTTGTATAGGTACTACCTAACCACTATTGTGCGGATTTGATTTTAGGGTTTTGTCGATTATACCATCATCTATATTAAATTAGTTATTTTTTGTTCCGCGGTTGGTATGAAGTCCAGGGCTTACCGGATTTCATGAGCGAGGATAAATGGCGGTATGAAGTATCAACACATATGGCCGAATTGATTCTGCTAAATAATTCCATTTGCATGGATTAAAAGCAATGTTTTATCCTCTAGGTTAATCACTACAAAAAATATATACTGTGAAAAGAAGTATTATTCAAAATTATACTTGGTTGATATGAAATTAAGGGTTTATCAAGGGAGAATAAATGGTGGTATCACATATCAACACATATGGCCATAATAACATGTGAGTTTTACTGGCATATTGGTTGACAAGATGCCTCAAGCAAGTAGAAAATTCAACATCAATGGTGATCATATATCAGCTTGATTTCTTCGATATCTATGTTAATTTGTGAACAATTGTTGGCTACTATAAGAACCACGAGGGTTTCTCATAATTTCTCTTTTCTAACCGCATATTGGTTGTTTCATAAGATGTAAGTTCTATATCCATGTGAACTAATAAATAGTTTAATCAACTTCGTTAATTGGGAGGTTAGCAGATAGTGCTCAACCACTAAATTTTTTAAGTACCTTCTCCGTCATCGTCACTCAAGCTGCATGCAAAAGTGTGTTGTGCTAGGCATATGGTCTAGCTGGATCAAACAAAATATACTATGATAGGCATCATAATTAATTTATTTTGTCAAATTTTGTATCAGTTCAAATTCAAACTATATATGCTAAACACGATGAGTGTGTTAGCAATTCACTAAATAAACTGGGAGATGATTCCAACGATATTGAGATCATGCTTTAGTATAATGCATTTGAAAAAATAGTCTGTTGATGTTGAGACATATTATGTTGAACAATAGTATAAATACGTTTGTCGGACATTAAAGGTGTTGGCCGCGCATGTTATTTTTTATTTCCTATTTCATTTAAGCCTTACGCTTTGCTCTGCTCTGGTATATTACTATATATCCTCTACTGCAGATTACTTACTGGAAGCAAATAATGGCTTGAAGTCGAGATGGTACCAATCCACCAACAGGAGGTATGCGAGAATTATACCTGTCTATCCTTACAAGATGAATGGATTACTTCTACCTATCCACGATCTAAGAATGGGCATGTGTATGTCAAGGAGGTAACTCTGAAAAAATCTATCTCATCGGACCACCGTCAGGGTGCTAATTAGATATGCAAAAATCAACTGCCATGAACCTCGCTAAAAAACAATTGGTGTGTGACCTGTGTAAACATGTGCTCTTTGGCCTGCATATTAAGCCAAAACTAACTGAAAGAGAAAATTTCTACACCCAAACAGGAAACAATGGGAACATATATGAACTTAAATCAAAATAAGACTGGAATACTGCAGGTAGCCAGTCAAACCTATGACAGAAAATAACTAATATTAACGATTTGGTATCTTCATATATCATACGATCAAACCCTTCTAGCGGACCAAATAGTTCGACCTAGACATTATAGAATCAAAGAAAGCTAAGAGCAGCTGGTACCAATGTATGGTCATGTCCTCACCGAGTCCATCCAACCAACATCAGACACCATCGCCTTAATCTCCTCCAAGCAGAGGCCTCGCAGTCTACCGGACGCACTGATGCAAAAATGCAGGACAAATCTAACACTGGCGTCCGGATGCAAGGTGCCTGGCCGCGCCTTCCCACGAATCGCATTTTCTCCAATAACAGCACCTAACACTCCAGTTGCGAGCGAGGGAATACAGCTAGAGCAGCGGCGATTTGGTTTTCGGGGGGCGGCGGCAGAAAGCAGATTTACTAAGAGCTGTAGAAAATAAGCTTGAAAGAGGAACGGTAGCACTGGGAATGGATAACACCTGAACTAGGAAAGGGTGTGACAAGTAGTAACGCTCAGTAAGGGCCTTGATTATTTTTGTACACTCTGGGACGTATATGGAAAAATTCTACGCATGTATTTCACCTATTATATCCTATGGAAAAATACTAGGCATGTATTATTTAACCTTTTAAGTCCAAGGGCATAAGTGCAAAAATATTCACGTAGACACAATGTTTGGACGAAAGATTGTTAACTTCTCTCAGTCAAAAAAATACTACCAGGGTCAAGTTCATTATTCGTAAAAGTTATAAAATAATAGTAAAAAAATCATGCCAAAAAATCACATTTATAAACCATTAATTAATATCATAAGTACGCGAGGGAAAACATAATAGACAACATATACTAGGTGCCCGCATATTTTCATTAAAGTGTGCAAATGCACCCCGAAATTAATCATGGACAATTAAATTTCAAACTATATATAACATTTCAAAATTAATGGTACAAGATCAAATGAGCAAAAATTGGACCCACATAGATTGAGTTAGATTAAATTGATATAATTAAAACTCATCAAAAGTATTATTAGGTAGTTACTTATTTTTGAATAATTTTCAAAGATAACTACAAAATAATAATTTTTCCCATATCAGTAGGAGACACTTAGATACATAAACCAAGAGAAAAAATGCAAGTGAACTAACTAAAATCCTAAAAGAATAAAACTAATCATGGACAATTAAATTTAAAAAATATATATATCATTTTAAAAACAATGGTACAAGATCAAATGAGCAAAAAATGGACCCGTGTAGATTGAGTTAGATCAAACTAAAATAATTACCACTCATGAAAAGTATTATTAGGTAATTACTTATTTTCTTAGAATAATATTACAAAAAATAACTACAAAATAATAAACAACACATTTCCTACTATGATTTAGGTGCATACGGAATTGTTTCCGTAGATCATAAAATAAATTTAAAAGACCATCAAGGTGTTGCCCGCGCATGTGCGCGGGCCACTATCCTAGTTGCAAGTAATAATAGTATCATCAAGAACTGCACTGGGGTACCTCTTCTCCCATGACATGAACAAGCCCATGTCAAAACAACAAGACAAACAGATAATGAACAATCTCATCACTCTTTTATTTACTATGTGTATAGCTTTTTATTATGAGGTGCATCACTGAATGAACATTATGGTTATGCTGTAAATTTCCACCATGAATGATGCATGGCTTAGATTAGCGGCCCAAGCATTTCTCTAACCATTTATACAAACTCTTTGAACTTACTAAGTATCCACATTCATTTCACCCATGATAGGCATCCATAAACAAAAGTACATGACATCAACTAAATATAAATAAGTGCAATGTTGAAAGCTTGCCATGTGACAGCACATATGGGCTAACTCCCAACCAAAACTATTGTCAAGCCCACAACTTCATAATTTTAATCACAATGGTTCATGCTTATTAAATGCAATAAAAGTAAATTGTGCATCAAGTTCGTGAGAGCTTTTAACCAATTTTTCCCATGACAATCAATAACATAAGCATTTAAATTCAGAAATGTAGATAACACAATATAACATGATAAACATACTTGGAATAGCATAAAGCTAATAGGTAGATATGGTGGACTCACTGGAAAAACTTTGGTTGAAGGTGTTGGGAAACAAGCTTTTTACTTGTTGTAATTTTTGGGCTAGCAATAGGGAGAAAGTTGACCATCTAAATGCATGCATAAGTGTCCATAGAACTAATCAATCCATGTTAAACCAAGTAAAGTTAAAATTCAACATCTAAACATGGCATAAGATAGCTCTTGACTACACACTTGCAAATTAACATTCATTCAAAGCACATGAATTATGCAACTATATGTATCTTTTAAAATCAACTCAAACATCCCTATCCCAATATATTTAATAGCATCCAACATAATTCAACCCAAACTTCCAGTAGCTCTCTCATATATAAATGATAGTGGTGGTCTTATTAACAAACCGAAATAACAAAAAAAAAAAAAAAAACAGACGCTCCAAGTTTATACGATAAAGTGCTTTGATCGAAAAACAGAAGTTAGACGTGTGCAAACCGAGAGTGTGTTGGTCTAGTGGGGTTGTCTTGACATCCCCAAGCTTATGGTCTTCACCATCCTTGGATAGCTCTTGGTGCAGCTCCTCTAATCCCTGTGAAAAAACTTCAAAACACCGTTTCTCCCATTTCTTTTCTGTGGGGTGATATTAGTAGTGATAAACAAATAGGTTCCTTGCTGCATAAAATCCTTAGGCAAAAATTCATATGAATGTCCATAGAGTATATAATGTTGTATGCCTACTCATAAACTCAATTGAATCAAAAAGATTCAAGCAAAAAGCTCAAAGAATGCATCAAACAATATCAAGACAGAATCTGTCCAGAAAAACAGCAGCAGCAAAACGCATTTTTCTACCCTACTTAAACTCGTCAGAAAAATCTGAAAAAATCACGTATACAGAGGATGAAAAGTTGAAGCTACGGTTCAAATTACAGCTCAATCGGAGTTACAGATAAAAAATGAAAAATCAAACCGTGCACAGACTTCGTGCAGGCAGAAAACTCTCCGAAAATGAATAGCAACTTTTCAAACCCAAAATAGGTAAAACTTGGTTCTTTATTAAAAATCCCAGAAACAAAACTAACAAACTACTCTCTTGTTACAGCAAGAGGACTCAAAGAAAATCTCAAACAAAAACAACCGGGTTGCCTCCCGTAAAGCGCTTTCTTTATAGCCATATAGCTAGGCTTACTTACTTGATAATCAAAGGGGACGTAGCTCATGAGGGAGCTTGAACCTTGGTGTGTCCCTCTTCCTTGGGAAGTGTTCCATGCTCTTCTTGTGTGGAAACTGAAACTTCACATTCCCTTCCTTTGAATCAATAATGGCACCTGTAGTACGAAGAAAAGGTCTTCCCAAAATAATAGGACTAGAGGTTTTATTCCCCATGTCCATGATTAGAAAATCAACAGGCACAAAAGTCATGTGTAACTCTACCATAACATCACTTACTTTTCCTAGAGCATGTCTAATGGAATCATCAGCAAGTGCAAGTTCAATAGAGCATTTCTCAATATTTTTAAGTTCAAGGACTTCATATAGTTCTTTAGATAATATAGAGACACTAGATCCTAGATCTAAAATGGCATGGTGTGTCTCTTTTCCAATGGTTACTAGTACCTTGGGATCCAGATATCCCCAAGCTTAGGTGGTATCATAGCTTCTTGATTGTACCTAGCAATCTTTTCTTTTAAGACATGATTAGCAATATAGGAACCAAAACCAGCCTGGTTAATATTAACAGAAGGATCACTTGCAAATTTTTGTAAGATAGAAATTAATTCATGCAAGCTACACTTCTCTAAATCAACAAATGGTTCCTTAACTTCACTAAGCATTTTAACTTCCTCAACTTTTTTCTCTTTTTTAATCCAAACTTGTTTCTTAATAGGAACTTCCTTCACATGTTTAAATGATGGGTTTTTCCTTAATAAATCACTAACACAAACCAACTTTTCCTCAATACTGTTGAGACTAATATCTTTTTCAAGAAATTCTTTCTCACATAATCTTAGTTTATGCATGACATTAACTAATTCATCATTTATCTTAGGAATAATATTTTTAGAAACAGATGCTAGTTGTTCAAAATCCTCTTTATTTGGTAGTTTCTCTAAACCAGCTTCGAATTTATCTTTAGATAATGCAAGTGCTACTGTGGTATCCTCTACCTTTTTCTTTCTACCAACAAAGTTACCAAAAATTCTTCTAAGTGTCATGGCCGCACAGGATGGTGTTGACAGGACAAAACTTCCACCTGTAGCCCCATCTAAAGCATTTTGATACCAAGGATCTATTCCATAATAAAAGTAAAGATCTAGCTTTTCATCTTCACAAGGTGTAGGATCTTCATAGTGCATCCTATTAATTCTAACCCAGGCATCTTTTAATGTTTCTCCAGGTTGTTGTTTAAAACTAGAAATGGAACTTAAAGGAAGACTCACTTTCTTTTTGTTTTCAAGACTCATGATTGCAAGTTTTTATGTGTTTTTAATTTTTTATGCAAAACTGAAAGTAAAATGACACTAATGCAACTCGAAATAACAAATGCAACACAAAAATGCAAAACTGAATATAAATATGCAAACCGAAATATAAAGATGATATGCAAGACAAGAACAAAACAAAATAAAATGATTGTAGGTAAAGATGGATAAGATGATGCTCACGTAGGTGCAACCTCCCCAAGCTTAGGTTGTTACACAAGTTGGTGATGAAGTTGACTTGATGTGAGTGATCCTTGGATAAACCTTTCAGCTATGGTTCCCCGGCAACGGCGCCAGAAAATGTCTTGATGGCCCTTCACGTAGTTACCTGCGTGAAAAGTAAATGGGTTAGGTTGAGACTCCAAGTGCAGAGTGTATGTAGTAGTGGAAGACAGTTTTCCCCACGAGGGGTGACTCGAGGGTTTAATATCGAACTCTCGGGGAACCAGTATTTCAGGTGTTATCTCCTTATCCTTCTCTTGAGAACCTGCAACAAAATAAATTGTTTTGTGCCCTCAACCTCACCAAGTGGTTGTCAAGCACAAGGTGTGAGAATGATAATAAAATAAATATGCAAACAGTAGTAAATATGCAATGATGGTGGTAGTAATGATAAATGATATTTTTGGGTTTTTTATGATGAATGCAAGATGTAAAAGTGTTTTTGTATTTTCGGATTTAATAATGGCAGCAAACAAAAGTGGTGATAAAAGTGTTGGAAAGGTGTTTCTTATGATTAAAAATGGACCGGGGTTCATGGTTTCACAAATGCACTCTCTCTTGATAACGTGGTAGACAATGGAACACTAAAATTAACATGTAAGATGGCAAGACATGGTTTGACAAGTTATTAATAATATGGGCATCACGTCCTAACATAGAGATCTCAAGTATAAGTTGTTTCTCTCTTATGCTCCACCAAGATGCGAACTAAATCATAACACCTTAGTAATTAAGATAAATCAGAGCATAGCAATAAGTTCAATGACATGAAGTTAAAATAAGAACATGCTAGATCTAGTCATGGAGATAGTGGCCAAGGTCACATCCACTCTCCGGTAGCATGGTATTTTTGTTTATCCCTAGTGAGGCAACAAAGTAAGGTAGAAAACCCAAGTGGATCGCAGAACTATCTGTCACGTTCACTGCACTAGCCACCCCCCGTTACTCCAACTAATGCACACGTTCCCCCTCACATGCTCTCATAAACATGCTTGATCATGACAAGTAAATAAGAACAGGGTACATAATATGCATCTACTTTCATAACTGAAACAAAACCATTGCAATCTCAAACATGTATTAACTCATAATAAAGATCCACCACAAAGGAATTACATAGATGACCGTAATCATGTTCAGCAGCTCATACGGTACTAATTAGTGAAGCTCATAGAGAGGAGAGATACATAAGTTACTTCCACAAACCCATAGTCCAGGGGTGGACTACTCCCTCTTCATCATGGTGTCGGTGGAGATGTTGTTGGAGGGGAAGGAGACCACACCGGCAGCGCCCCGCCGGAGTTTTCCCCCTCCAATCTTCAGCTCCAGGTCTCTGTTTCGTGGTTTCTCTGTTTTGCGGCGCTCTCTTTCGCGAAAGCCCTGGGGGGTCTATATATAGTCGTTTTTAGGTCAAGACGAAGCTTCGGGAAGAAAGATCGACGGCAGAGGAGGCCCGAGGGCCAGTTTGGTGGGTCCCACGCGGTCAGGGAATCTGGCCGCGTGGGCCCACCCCTTTTGGCCTTCTGGTCTCCGTTTCTTCGATTTCTTTGCGCCTACGTTTCGTTCCTTCCAAAAAAAGTGATCCCCGTAAAATCTCAGGTCATTATGACGTGATTTGGTCGCCTGAAACATAAAAATATAGAAAAAGGGGTTTTCTGACAGCGCAGGGTTAATTCCAGAAAAATGGGGAAGTTGTTAATTATCCCCAAAACTCAATATAAATCATGAATATAACCCTTATATGATGCAAATAACATGGAATAACAAGTAATAAAATGTAAAGTTCATGTATGCATTTTACATGCATCAACCCAGCATGTTAGTTATCTTTTATGGAGAGACACCTCTAGTGAACTGTGGACCCCGGTCCATTCTTTTACACTGATAATACAACCAACTGCAAACATTGTTTCTTTTCATTCTCTGCAATTTACTACTGTTTTCCACACCATACGTTTAATCCTTTGTTTTCAGCAAGCCAGGGAGATTGACAACCTTCCTGTTTCGTTGGGACAAAGTAGTTTGATTGTGTTGTGTGCAGGTTCCACGTCAACAGTCCAGACTCCCTGCAACAGCTTTTCTGGCGCCGTTGACAACCTTCTGAAGTGCTACTGCTCCTACTGGTTCGATAACCTTGGTTTCATACTGAGGGAAAACTTACTGCTGGATTACAACATACCTTCCTCAAAACATGTTGGGATATCATAAAAGCTGATTTCTACAGGCTATGCATGGATTTTTGGGAAGGGAAGGCCAACATCCAGTGCATCAACAGCTCCTTTATTACTGTGATACCGAAAACTCTCTCCCCGGAAACTGTCAGTGACTTTCGCCCGATTTCACTACTGAACTGTGCTCTCAAAGTCTTAACCAAGATCATGGCTGACAGACTTCAGAAACGTATCTTGCAGCTAGTTCACCGCAACCAATACGGATTCATCAGGAGCCGAACGATACAAGACTGCCTCGGATGGGCATATGAGTATTTGCACCAATGCCACGCATCGGGAGCTGCGTGCGTAGTCCTTAAGGTCGACTTCGAGAAGGCTTTTGACACAGTAGAGCATCACACCATCTTGGAGGTTTTGAGGTGCAAGGGCTTCGATGAGCGGTGGATCAATATGATCAAATCGATTCTTGACTCAGGTAATTCAGCTGTGCTTCTCAATGGAGTCCCAGGGACTGAATTCAGATGCAAAAGAGGGGTACGACAGGGTGATCCGCTGTCTCCCCTCCTCTACGTTTCCGTGGGGGATCTGCTGCAGACGGTGGTCAACAAGGCATTCGAGGAGGGCCTGTTGCAAGCCCCAATCGCACAACCTGCCTCTGAAAACTACCCGATAATCCAATACGCGGATGATATGATTGTGGTGCTGCCTACGTGTGAGTCCCAGCTTTGGATTATGCAGGAAATCCTCCAAGCTTACGCCCAAAGTACTGGACTCAAGATCAACTTCAGCAAGTCTCAGCTCACCCCGATCAATGTCTCCACAGATGATATGGTCTCCCTCGCTGCTGTCTTCGGCTGTCAGGTTGGAGCCATGCCGTTTATGTACCTCGGCCTGCCGATGGGCACGACTCGCCCCACAGTCGAGGACCTGATGCCGCTGGTTCATGGCATTGAAAGGAGACTCACCAGTACTGCCATATGGCTCACGTACGGTGGGAGGCTCACCTATGTGAACTCAGCAATCACCCCCCTTGTCATGTTTGCTCTCTGCACCCTCAAGATCCCACTGAAAATCTTTGAGTACTGCGACTGCGCGCGTCGCCACTGCCTCTAGCGCAAATTTGTGGACGGTGAAGAGAAATGCCAACCCCTAGCCTCGTGGGACATGGTTTGCCAACCTAAGTCCAATGGAGGACTAGGTGTTCTGAACCTGAAAATTCAGAACCAAGCTCTGCTGCTCAAATTCCTGGACAAGTTTTATAGAAAATGTGACATTCCTTGGGTCAAGCTCGTCTGGTTTCTTCACTATGACTATGATGTACCGCATGCTAAGCCTCCTTGCGGATCTTTCTGGTGGAAAGATATGGCAGGTCTCATGGACGTTTTTAGAGGAGTCACCACCTGCAATCCGGGTGTTGGGGACACAATTCTCTTGTGGAAAGATGCTTGGACTGAACCTCTCCTGTGCGACAGCGCTCCGAGGCTCATGTCGTATGCGCATGAGGAAGATGTTTCGGTGAAGGAGTTTGTGGAAGCTGAATCCCTTGACTCTCTGTTCCAACTTCCCCTGTCTGAAGAAGCGCATGCAGAATTGCTGCAGCTTCAAGCCTGGCTCAATGCCGACAGCCTGGATGAATCCAGACCTGATACCTGGTCTTTCGTTTGGGGCAATGGAAAATACAAACCTAGTGACTACTACAGGGTCTCCTACAAAAACAACATCCCTCCGGGTTACCTGCCTCGGATCTGGAAAGCTGGATGCACCATGAAGCATAGAGTGTTTGCATGGTTGATGTTGGTGGACAAAATTAACACGCGACATATGCTTCGCAGGAGAAACTTCAACATTGGAGATGATTTTTCGTGCCTCCTCTGCAACTCAGGCCAGGATGAAACAAGGAATCACCTGTTCTTTGATTGTGAATTCAGCACCTCTTGCTGGAATAAGTTTGGGATCGCTTGGGACATTGACGTGCCTCTCGAAGCCATGATGGACGTGGCAAAAACAACTTGGGATGGAGCTTTATTCATGGAGTCAGTCATCCTGTGGGTGTGGAACATATGGAAAATTCGCAATAGAAAGTTGTTTGATGATGTCGCTCCCGAGCTGGCCTCCTGGAAAGTGCAGCTAACCCAGGACCTTGACATTCTAAACTGTAGGGTGAAAAACAAACACAAAGACTCTCTTTCACAACTCATAGCTAGGATCTCTTGACAGCCCCCTGTTTTGGCTCCCCTTTGCTCTCGCTAGTGAGAGCCCTACCTTGGCCCTTATGTAAATCTCCCTGTAAATTCTTTGGCCTTGTGCAGCATTTTCATATATAAAAAATAAGCAGTGGGAGTTTCTCCCGCTGTAATGTATCAAAAAAAAACATACCTTCCTCTTGGGGTCTCCCAACGAACGTGTGTTTCACGTCAGCAGACGCCTCAACAAATGATCACTTCGATATGTATGTCTGGTACCACACATCCCTGCATGACTTACCAGCGCGTGCTTTGTTCTGCGGCTGGTGTACACATGGGAAGTGGCCTTGCCCACAGTGCAGACAGGCTATGACTTTCTTCTGGCTTAAGAATGGAGGCAAGTATTCCTGCTTTGACCAACATCGACAGTTCCTTGACCCAGATCATACATACAGGAGTGACGTAAAGCGGTTCAAGAAAGGATTCGAGATCCATGCTCGAAACCACGTCTGATGACCGGAAGAGAAATCAAGGCTGAGCTAGAAGCTCTCGTGCCTAACACCGATGGGAATGGTTTTGTGGGTTATGGGGAGACGCACCAGTGGACTCACATTCCTTGCTTCTGGAAGCTGCTCCCTTACATGGAGGATGTCGAGCTTCCACACAACATTGATGTAATGCACACCGAAAAGAATATTGCCGAGGCTCTTTATAGCAGCATCATGGAGACTGAGAAGACGAAGGATGACGTCAAGGCTCGAATGGACCAAGAAGAACTTTGTGACAGGCCAAATCTTGATATGAAGCCTCCTGGAGTCAACGACACTAGGTGGTCTAAGCCAAAGGCTCGGTTCTGCCCTACAAGGGCGGAAAAAGGGAAATATTACAGTGGCTCGTGGAGTGTTTGTACTTCCCTGATGGGTATGCAGCTAACTGGGTGAGGTGTGTGAACCTGGAAACGCAGCGAGTAGGAGGGCTGAAGAGTCATGACTACCACGTGTGGCTTGAGCGCATAATGCCAGTGATGATTCGAGGCTATGTCGATGAGGAGACTTGGCGAGTACTGGCGGAGTTGAGCTTTTTCTTCCGCCAGATTTGTGCAAGGGAGTTAGATCGTGAAGTGGTTCAGAAGCTGCATGAACAGGCACCCGAGTTGCTTTGCAAGCTAGAGATGATACTTCCGCCAGGGTTTTTTAATCCGATGCAACATATGATCTTGCATCTCGCGCACGAGGCTTTACTGGGGGGCCTGTGTCGACCCGTTGGCAGTTTGGGCCTGAGAGACAAATGAAGAAGCTACGTGACAACTGCGGGAATAAATGCAAGATCGAGGCATCCATGGCCGAGGCATGCCTTAACGAGGAGGTGTCAAACTTCACGACAAGGTACTATGATGCCAACATTCCCACAAACCACAATCCAGTCGTTCGCTACAATGCAGCCAACCCTGAAGATGTACCCAAGCTTAGCATCTTCACAGGGCTCGGTGGCAAATCAAGTGGCACGAAGAAGTTCATCATGAAAAAGCTCGAGCGGGATATGATCTCCTCGTATATCTTGATGAGTATGGTGGAAGTGAAGCCGTACCTCAAGTAAGTCTTTCACCATTTAGTATTTCACAAACATTCACTCCTATATTCGTGGCTAACTCCTCTTTTCTTATTGGCGTAGACGATTCACTCGTGAAAACTGGAAGCTGAGAAGGGACCCTACCCCGAAAGAGTCGAAGGATCTTTTTGACAAGGGTGGTGGTTTTGGCAAGGGTGGTGGTTTCATTAGCTGGTTCGCGGTTTGGTACTGTTCTATCTAACTTTTCTAGTACCGTGGACATTCATCGATCATTCCTCGTTCTAAACTTCTCGTGCTAAACTTGTAGGCAAAAAAGGACAAAGAGATGAAGCCAGAGCTTAGAAACATTGCCCATGGCTTTAGCCATTCCGTCAACTCATTCCATGCTTATGACGTGAATGGATATCGCTTCCATACCCATGAATACACAACAAACCGGGCCAACCGGAAGACAATAAATAGTGGGGTGTTATGTGAAGGCTCAGATAAACTCCATTACTATGGAAGAGTTGAGGCTATATACGAGTTGAATTATGGTTTTGGTAAAGGGCTAAATCCCGTTGTATTCAAATGCCATTGGTTAGACCCGCATCGGGTTAGACGGGATCCTACAATTGGATTGGTCGAAGTTGAACGAAGCTCCAAGTATTCGGGAGACGACGTCTACATTTTGGCTACCCAGGCCTTCCAAGTATTCTATCTCCCGTACCCGTGCAAGAAAACAGCAAAAGCATATCAAAAGCGTCTACAGGGGTGGGATGTTGTGATGACGGTACCGTCGCACAATAGGCCGCCTATGCCTAACAGTCAAGATTACCGCCGCCTAGACCCCTCAACATCTGACGGCGAGTTCTATCAGGATGGAGGGCTCCCTGGGAAATTCACTATCAACTTGCCGACCGATGATGACATGGAATACGGCGAAGAAGACGAAGATGCGGGAATGGAGGAAGACACCGCGCATGATGAAGTCGAGGAGGTTCATAACCAAGCCGATGTGACTTTGCTAGAGCGGTTCCACGCAGGACTAATCGTCGACGAGCCACAGGGACCACCTCCAGGTTCCGTGGATGGTTGGTGGTGTGGCGACCCTGACAGTGATGACGACACGGGTGGTCCAATAGTTGGTCCGATGATCTCGACACAGGCTACTGATAGCGATGAGGACACATGTATTAGTAATTGCCAGTCTAGCTTATATGTAATAGGTCAATGCTACTCTATGTAATAGTGATTGTCAGTCTAGCTTATTTTGTGAGAACTCATTGTCGATACTCCATGTATTTTGTTTTATTCTAATTGTTGCTTCATCTAATTGTATTCATTTTTACTTTACTCGTTGTTGCTTCATCTATTTACCTTAATTTTGGATCATGTATACTGATGAAACCCATTTTTTTGTCAATGCAGGAAACATGAAGAAGGCCTTATCAAAAAAGGTGGGCAGCGTGAAGAAACTCCTGGTGGGATCGAGTTCGGCACCACGACCACCTTCACCTCCACCCTCACCTCCACGTGCGAGGAGTGCACGGCTTGGGCGTACGAGGACAGTGAGGACTCCTAGTCCTCCCCCGGCCGAGGAGTCCGACGAGGAGGACGTGGAGTACGATCAGGAGCCGGAGCCGGATTCTGAGGACGAGTCGCTGGATTCTGAGGAGGGCGAGGAGGAGGACAGCGAGGAGGAGGAGGAGGGCGAGGAGGGACCTGGGGAGGAGGGGTATGAGCTTGACCCGACGCTGCAGTGGGTGCCGCCGGAGGAGTGGGTTGAGACTGAGCCGGATATACCTGAGCCACAGACCAAGCCACCGTATCAGCGGGGGGCGGCGAAACTCCCCGATCTTCCTTACACCTACAAGCACACTCTTCTCATGCCCACCGGGAAAAACTACTTATTATAGTTTATGTTCAATTTTATCTCTTTATTGTGTTTTGACCCGCTAACCATACTAATGTTGGTTTTTTCATTGTGTAGGTCGTTTGAGTATGTGCCTCCTAAAATGAAGGGGCAGCGTACCTACGCGAGCATCCTTGGATGTTGTGTCAGGAAGTTCTTCCCAGGGATTGTCACCCTCCCAAAGGGTGGCGAGAGTGTACCTACGAGGCGGATCCCGAGGGCAAGTACCGCAACATGGCGCATAAGACACTCAGCTATTTCTGGGTAAGTTTGTTTGACTTCTGATCATTCTATAAATCCGAGATTGCACTAATGGCTTTGACCATATTTTACCTATGTGCATGCTTGCAGAACTTCTTCTCCTATCGGAAGGAGGACGAGGACGAGTGCATGAACGTCCTTTTGGAGATGGCCTCTAAGATGGTGACGGACATGCACTACGAGGTTCGCGTGAACTCTGTCCGCAATTGGTACGCCGAAAAGATGATTGCGCTGGACAAGAAGCGTGCCCGGGACATCTTGCTGCAGCCATGGCAATACCTGCAGGTAGCTTCATTTCTATATTATCGATTTTGGTGACCGCCGTGTAATATCATTAATATGTGTGTTCTGTGTACGCAGGTGCCTCCTCCGTACGTCGGTAACAACGAAGCGTGCCACCTCGCGATGGTAGCGTGGTGGACTAGCCAGGAGTACCTCAAGATACACGCGGATGGAAAGGCAAAGCGGGCGCACAACAAGGGTGGAACACACCGCCAAGGCAACCTCAGCCTCTCCCAATGCATACAAAAGGAGGTGAGCAAATGCATTCTTTAATCCACCTATGTTCGTGCTCTCTTTTGCAATATCATCTCCTTTTCACCTATGTTCGTGCTCTCTTTGCAGAAATTGAAGACCGGCATAGACCCCTCGCCCTTTGCCGTTTGGGCAAAGATGCGTACCAGAGCTCCGGAGCAAGGGTACACGACGAAGTTCAAGGAGCGCAACGGTGACGAAGCTGACCCTCTCACCAGTCCACTTGACATCGAGGTTGTCGTGCTTGCGGGGCAAGGCGCGGCGAATGGCCGCTTGTGGATAGGTGACGGCTCCATTAACCCTCGCACCGTCCCGTCTCTACGCCAGGACCACCGTGCGAGGGCGCCAGGTGCGCCTGCTGTGGAGACCCGCCCACGAGTTTCGGGTCTAGCTATCGACCAGCTCCGGGAGGAGATGCGTGAGAAGCAGGTGCTCTATGAGCAGCAGCTGGAGCAGCAGCAGGAGCATTCCAGGCAGATGATGGAGTGGATGACGAGCACGATGCAGCGCATTGCTCCTGGGGACGAGGCTGTTGCCATGGGACTGTTCCCTCCATCGATGTTCCCATGGGTATGTTGTCAAACTTGTCATTCTATCCATCTTATTGTTGTAACTAAATTATTTGTGTAATGCGAGCCTTTTTTCATGTTGCAGACGAATCCAGGATCGGTGGGTGGATCTCACTCGATGGCGCCGCCGCTTGGTGGCCAGGACGATCCGGAGGGGCAGCCCCATATCTCCAACCCAAACGTTGTCCGGAGGCTACCGTGGGTATGCTCATGACATTGAAACTTAGCTATTTTAGTTGTCAAACTTGTCATTTCCACTTAGTTAGTTTAACTATTCCCATGACATTGAAACTTAGCTATTTTAGTTGTCAAACTTGTCATTTCCACTTAGTTAGTTTAACTAAGTCCATGACATTGAAACTTAGCTATTTTAGTTGTCAAACTTGTCATTTTCACTTAGTTAGTTTAACTATGCCCATGACATTGCCACTTTAGTTGAACTTGTCAAAATTTAGTTAGTTGAACTTGTCAAATTTTACCCATTAGTTGAACTTGTCAAATTTTAGTTAGTTGAACTTGTCAAATTTTAGTTAGCTTTCTTTTAATGCCATGACTATGCCATTTCCACATAATTAGTTAAATTATGCCTATGCACTTGACATTTAGTTGTCGAACTCAATCATTTTTTTTTGCAAACATGTAGGATCAGGATCCTCCTCAATGATGTCCATCTCCGCCGTCGTGACTTACATGTGGAGCTTCATGTCCATCTTCGCCTTCATGACCTATATGTGATATGTTTGTGAATTGTGTGAATTATGGAGCATTGTGTGAATTGTGATATGTTTGTCGTCGTGATCTATATGTTTGTGTGAATTGCCGTTGTGTTCTATATGTTTGTGTGAATTGCCGTCGTGATCTACATGTTTGTGAGAATTGTGATATATATCAAATTGTATCCATATTTGTCAAACTGTTTGAATTGCAGGGATTTAAAAATAAACAGAACAAAACGGGTGCATAATGGAACTTTGCCGTGTAAGGGCACACGGCAAAGACCTTTGCCGTGCCAAGCCACACGGCAAAGCCGCCACGCGTCGCGCACCTGTGCGCCTGACAACATGCCAGATGACCATATGGTCTCTTTGCCATGCGGTGGTCAGTGGAACACACGGCAAAGAGAGCAGGCTGGGATCTGTGCATGGGTTCTGTGCCGTGCGGTCGCGCCACAAGCGCACGGCAAAGGGCAGCTCTGTGCCGTGAGTTGGGCCGGCGAGCACACGGCAAAGATTGAAAGTGTGCCGTGCGGCTTCTCGCAGAGCACATGGCAAAGATAGAAACTGTGCCGTGATGCTTATCGCAGAGCACACGGCAAAGATAGAAAGTGTGTCGTGCGGCCTCTGCTGTCCACACACGGCAAAGGTGGAAACCACGGGAAAGGTCCGGCACACGGCAAAGAGCTGAATTGTGTGTTGACCACACTCTGACAGAAATGTGCCGTGCGGTGCGCGTATGGCTCACGGCAAAATCTTTGCCGTGCTGTTTGTGCAAAAGCGCACGGCAAAGTGCCTTTGCCGACACGAGTTTTGCCGTGCGGACTTTGCCGTGTCGTGTTGCACGGCAAAGACATTGCCGTGTTCCGCATGGTCTTTGCCGTGTACTTTGGCTACACGGCAAATACCTGTTTTCTGGTAGTGCTTGCTGGAGATCGAGATCACGACGATTGAGCTACCTTTGTGCCGTGCTCAGAATTTGCTGAACACATAAGGCCACGATGCACTAGCCACTGACGGTGATCAGAAACAAACATGCAAAACGAACTTTGCATCACATACATGCGTCAGATTAGTGGACCAAGCTAGCGGTGGTGCATCGTGACAAAAAATTGCTATTGTTTTCTAGTGTAAATTTGTTGAAAATTAAAATTTATATATCTTCTCTCTCTGTAAACACTCAGCCACAATGCTCGTTTTACAGCTTGCTATCTGTCAGGTTTGTGGCTAATTAAAGTTTCTCTCTTCTGTCATCTTTGCATGCAGACCTGTCGAAGGCCCCATGCGAGCAGCGTGACCACACAGGGCCCCCAAAACCTGGGAGCCCAATATTCCAGGGAACAGGCCACTCTGCAAAGCTATTTGTTTAGCCCAATCGTACCTGGATACGGCCCGGTTTGCATGCACTGGCTGGCAAGTTTCAACCTTCCCCAAGGAATTTGCAAATATTCCTAGCCAGCCAGTTGCTCGTCTCTATATATTGCCTAAAAAAAAAAGAGTTGCTCGTCTCTGTAGACTTCATATTGTCCAATGAAGCCTTGGTCGGCCACTTGCACGTTTATAGGGTACGTTTAGTTTTGTGCCATAGCTGGCCTTACCAAAAAATTGGCAATATCCAATAGCATATGACTGTTGTTTGGTTGGCTTCCATTTTTTTGGCTAGTCCACTCCACACCGTGCGGTATAGTATAGTTTTTAGCCAATTCGTGGGTGTTTTGTGGTTTTGTGGGTGTCCGATTCGTCCACCAAATATTTGGTCATGCCAACGAATTGGTAGGGCGCAACTGGCGTGAAACAAATGTACATATATGCTTCATCTTGCCAAGCTTAATTCTAATAAAACATTTTATATTTTGAAATATCAGATCAGTGAGCACAAGGCAGGTTCGATTCAACCCTAATTAAAACCAACTCCAAAATATGCCAGATGGACCACTTTCTTATTTATAGGCTTCATGTTGTCGAGCTTCTAGTAATTAAAACTTTTGCCTTATTTCATACAAGATATATGTGACCACAAGTTGGTGCGATGCCAACTCCCAAATTTTTCTTACTGTTCGCTTGCTCGTTTATAAATTTTGATGTTGTCAAACCTATGCATAATAAACCTTCTATCTTGTGTCATATAACGCATGGCGGGAGGTATTCAACACCTATTCACGCCAACTCCTGAATATGATTTGATGGCCACTTGCTCGTTTATAGACTCCATGGTGTTAGAATTCTATCTAGTTAAATCTTCTACGTTCTGTCATATCAGATTTGTAAAAACAGGGCAGGTCGGATTCAACACTAATTTACGCCAACTGCTATATAGGTCATAACGAATCAGTGATCACATGCAGACGGTATTTAGCCGTTGTTTACGTCGACTCTTGAATATGCCTGACTAACCACTTGCTCGTTTATTTCTTTCATTTGCCAGGATTCAATCCTAATTTACGCCAACTCCTGAATATGTCTGACCGACACTCACTCGTTTACAGGCTTCATGTTGTCAGGTTTCTGTGTAGTTATACCTTCTATCTTCTTTCATATTACATCTGTGAACACAATGCAGGTGAGATTCAGCCGAAATTGATGCGTGACGGGGAGTAGTTACTTCTACAAACCAACTCTAAGTAAAACTGGTGTTGGTTTATGTCATCTGGCAGCAATAATATTGGTATCTTAGTGGCTTTGGTGTAGAAACCGACTCAGAATTCCTTAGATTATTACGTAATACATTATTTCATTATAATTAGGGTCGGTTTTCCGCGAATATGGAGGTGGTGACACTATTTGGAGTACGCTTGAATTTTAACAAAATAACAGACTCAAGTCAGATTGGTAGTAGGGCTATCACCCAACGGGTGCTAGCTTGGTGCTTCCTATAATTAAGATTTGTAGGGGCGCGGGCCTAGCGGATCTCTTACGACCTGATCAACCTCACCAATGTCTATCATACTAGATCTGCTCCAACAATCATGCATATATATATGGAGAGTTGAAATCGACAATGTGGATATATAAACTTCCCATGCTCTGCAGATCGAGAACTTAGTTACAGTACTAACGGCCAGCTATCTAAACCCAATCCCAATGCTGGATCTCACGTTAATCAGTCAGCATGTGAGGGCTGTCAAGGATCTTGCCAGAGATCGAGCTCACGATAATCGAGCTAGCTTTGCGTTATGTTCGGAATTTACTGAACACATAAGGGCAGGCACATAAATTAACATAGTTACACGAAGCACTAGGACATTGACGTGAGCACAAACAAACATTCAAAAACAACTTTGTATCCTTCTTCCGATTACGGGACGAAACATGGATTTCGCCTATGCGCTATGGCGCGCGTGTGCTATCTCCCCCGTCCTTTTCCTTGTGGATTCGAGCCCGTGCATGTTGACCAGAAACACCACATCTGCAATTTCTGCATGCTGTCAGGTATCCCAATTCTTTTCGAGCTGTATTTCGGGAGATGCTCCGTACGGTTGACACACCAGCCCGACAGCCCGTGCCTCCTCTGTCCTCTCCAGCAGGTGGAATCCGAGCGGACCAGGCTTTTTAAGCGTTAAACTTTGGAGAGCATCTTTAAACGTGTGGAATCCCTCAGGACATGCTTAAACACCAACACAACTTAGTTTCTAATTTATATAACCATACGTCCATTCAAAATAGAATGTACACAAAAAATGTGCGCGTCGACAAGTAGGTTCCATTCCTGTACTCGGTTTCGAGTTTCATCGAGTGAAAATTCTCAATTTTGAACCGATGTTTACAACTTTTTTAGACAAATTTTGTCAAATTCGTCGTACTCGGTTGACCATTTGATATATATTTTGACGAGCAGGTTCATCTCGACGTTTTGCACGGTGTTTAACAAAATCTAAACTCGTTGGTCTTGTCATCCCTTATTGGAGAATGTCGCGCGATGTCCATGTTCCTACTTAGGGATATCTTGATTTATTATCGAAAAATATCCTGCCAGGATATCCATGTTCCTACTTAGGGAATAGCCATGATCTCGATTCTAGATATCTTCAATAATGTTCGGTTAGCCATCACCGGTTATCCATGTTACCCCTTGTCGATGTCTTCGTCGCTTACCGGTGAACCTATGAATATATTCATTGCTTATCACCGGATAGCCATGATCTGGATTGTAGATATCTTCAATAAGTATCGGTTAGCCATCACCGGTTATCCATGTTATTACTTGTCGATGTCTTCGTCGCTTACCGCTGAACCTATGGATATCTTCATTGCTTCTCACCGGATAGCCATGATATCGATTCTAGATATCTTCAAAATTTTTTGGTTAGCCAACAACGGTTATCCTTGGTACCACTTGTCGATGTCTTCGTCGCTTATCGGTGAACCTATGGATATCTTCATTGCTTCTCACCGGATAGGCATGATATCGATTCTAGATATCTTCAATAATTTTCGGTTAGCCATCAACGGTTATCCATGGTACCACTTGTCGATGTCTTCGTCGCTTATCGGTGAACCTATGGATATCTTCATTGCTTCTCTATCATGCAATATCTCGCATGTATTGTCCCCATGCATAATACACGTAGCTACAATTGGGGAGCAACCAGGTAAGAAAAATAGAAAAAAAAAGCTCACAAGCATGTACTACCAAGTAGACGGAAGGAAGAGAGAGCAAAAGAATTGGTTGCACATGCCGAATGGAGGCATCCACACGTGGGACCAGAACGAACCTGTGATTGGTAACTGATTTTGTATGTTGGGTGACCGATTTTTGCTACATTACAATTTTTGAAATGTCGTGAGTATTCTTTTTCACGACTTTTGTAACATCTTTCTCAAAAAAATGTTGTGGAACTACTTTTTTTGTTGTATTATTTATATCTACCGAAACAATTTTGCACAATTACAAATCTTCCTGAGAAAATATGTTGGATTGTTTTAAATAACCCAATTTTTTGTTCGCATGAGGGATTGGAATTTATTTTTAAAATATAATTTCATAAAATATTGTACTAACAACGATTACAACCAGTTATATTTGCACGTTTACACTCAGATGTGATGAAGCTAGTCACATGATTGAGAGGTACTCCGTAGTAGCAAAGCAACTAGCACAAGTGGGGTCCTGCATGCAATCAAGACAAGACGTGAGAGCAGTGTACGTTTTTCTCCACTCCACCGCGTGAGCACTGAGCAGGCGCATGCGCATGCGCAGCCGCGTGCTACGGAGAATCATACGAGGCAAGTCGTATTAGTTTCGCTAGGCATAGGTTCTGCCAGATAAGTAGGGGTCAAAAGCTGGGACGAGGTGGGCCAGGGCGCATATCCCTTTGCTGGATTGAACGCGCCAGATAGCAATCACGCGCCATAGCGCGTTGTAACGCGACTTCTCCTTACGGGACCAGCAGTTATATATGCACCGCCAGACACGCTAGCTACTTGCTCGTATTACAGCCTGCAATCTGTCAGCTTTGTGGATAATTAAAGGTTCTCCTCTTCTGTCGTCTTCGATTCAGTTTCTCGAAGAGGGGCTGCTTTCTTCTCTATGGCTCGTCCTCTTCCAGCTGAAGACTCTTCTTTTCGTGGCTCTCTTAACTAGCTCAAAGCATTGCATTCAAACTTGGACGGATAGTATTGATCAACAAACATGTTATAGGATGGTTTTTAGATACTCCCTTATTTGAGCAGATCAGCACAGACTGCTATCTAATGTACATCGGATACGGTGGCCTTACTTGACTGCTAACACGACACAGTTGTAGGCCACTAACGTCCAGCACAAACAAACATTCAAAACGAGCTTCGAGACTGGTACTGCTACGCCGAGTCAGCCGCTGCCACAAGGAAATGGGAGGTAGACATGCTGTGTTTCCAAGTTAGTTCCTCTGGGTTCAGTTTCACATGTTTCCAACAACACTTGGATCCATGTAGATTCCAAGGATTCGCATTTCTGGGTTTAGATTCCTAGGGACAAGTCGTTTACGTCATGTGGTTCCAATGGCCAATTCATGTGGTTCTGGTTCCTCTTCTTTCCTCAGATGGCTCGTCTCCTTTCCTTTTTTTTTGAACCCAGCAGAGGAGGGGCTCCACGGTTTTTAAATACAAGAAGTGAGACACCAGGAATTCGCCTAGATTGGGATTCGAACTCTGATGGGTTGGCTGCACCACCGCAGCCTTAACCACCCGGCTACTAGCGGGTTCGCTCGTCTCCTTTCCCTCTGAATGGCTCGGCTCCTTCCCTTTAATTGTTATGCTTCTTCTCTGGAATGGCTCCCCTCCTTCCTCGGTCCGTTGTGCTCCATCTTCGGACCATTTTACTCTTGTCTCAGACATCTCGGCTCCTTTTTCAAAACACTGGAAGTGAACAGATGACTACGAACTGACAAAAGACCACATATGCTGATTAGACAAATAAGTTAGCGATTACTACGGATAAATGAAGTTCTCTAAAAAGTATCTAGGTCAATAAACCAGTGGAGGGTTATGGTGGTGGATGCTAGGTTCCGCGTGGTGGCTTGCGCGGTAACGACGACGTCGGCGAGTGATGGTTTGGTTGCGGCAAGATCTTGGTAGTCGGCTCTTGCTCCGGCGTGTTCGACTCGTCTCCTTGCCGGACTTCCCCTGCTTTGAAGTCGGAGCTGCGACCGACATGTCTGCGGCGACGATGACGTGTGTGGGGCTGTCAGGTTGTGGCGACCTTCGTCGGCGCGGATCCTGCCCATCTCCTCTTCGGAGCTCATCTTCAGAATCGGAGCTGCCAGCCTTCTGCGTGAAGGGTCATCTGTTTGGCATAGGCCAGTGCGGGCTTCACGCTGCTGCTACGATGAGGTCTTCTTTGGTGGTTGCTTCTTCGAGGAAGTCGGAATCGCTCGCGAGGAGTGAGTGATGACGATGACATCGGTGGGCTGCCTCGACGATGACTCTCGTCTCTAGCGGTGTGTGTGCAGTTTGCGTTTGGTAGCCAGGGTGGCCGTGTGTGCCCTCCCAACGGTCGTGTTCCATGACGGTCGGCGAGGGTGTTTGTATCGGTTTTAGGCCGGTTTCCCGCTAATTAACTAGTCAATTCCCACTTCTTCTTAATTAATGAAAATGGCAAGTCTTTTGCCTCGGTTCAAAAAAAATAAAATATGGCAAGGTTACACTGACTATCAAGCAAGGTACTAAAGACGAAAAAAGCGAGAGGTAGTCCAATTATGGACCGGCCACTATACAGGCGTCAGCCTGTTTAATCTGGGGAGTTTGTGGGATGAAATAGAAACCGGTCCGGAAATTCCACGAGTACGTTGGCCCCCCGGCACTATCTTAGCCGTTGGATTGGGCAAAAGCGTGCGGCGACTTTGCAAATTCACCCTCTATGACGTAGTAATTAACCCGCACGAACAAGTCATCTCCACATCAAACGGTACCACCACTCACGACCTCCTCTCTCCTGACTCCTGGCGGCGGCGCACATCGCGGCTCCCTTCTCCCATCTGCTCGGCCGGCCGACCACCTCCACCCGGTGGGTGTACCCGCGCTACCGTGTGTCTAGCAGTAGGGAAGGGAGGCCGGCCCCTTCCTCTGCCATCCCCGTCCTCCCTGCGTCGATCCGGCCACGGCGACCTCAGCACCCGCACCGTCGCCACCACGGAGGAACAGATACTCCACCCTCAGACGCCGCCGCCACCACGGAGGACGCAGGTGGCTGAAAGGGCGCATCGACGGCGACATCCGCCAACGACGGTCTCCGCCACCGGACCGGCTTGAGGACCTGCGCGGGCTGGAGCAGCTCTCATCTGTCCGTCCGCAACCCGGACGCGTCTCCCCTTGCAGCACCGCCGCGAGCTCGACCACGACGACCAGGATTGCCGAGATAGGTGTAAGGAGAGCTCCGATCTGGATCCGACCGTGGGCGTCCCATCCCACGCCGCTCCTCCCGGTAGTGCATTCTCCAGCTACTACCACCTAGTGTCACGAAGGTGTGGATGGAATCCATCGTCCACCACTGCCCTTCCTCTTCCTGGTCGAACGGCCCACCTCTCCATGTTCAATGGATCCGGGTATGGCGCGACTAGCCCCTCATTCACTCTGTGAAACTGGTTTCAACAAGTTTCACATCCTCAAATGCTTAGGAAACATGCATAAATGTAATCAGCTGGGCACAGTGCTGTTGATCTTTTCCACTCCCAATGATTACGTAGTGGCTTCCTGTCTGTACATGCAACCATGCTAGATGCTATCCTGCTCTACATTCCTACTTACTTTCTCGACATGCTCATGAAAAATCATATGCAGCCAAAGGGTTGGCCATGACCTCACATAGCAAATCGACTAGGGATTCTGTGTCCATTTGGAATGTTGGAAATAACCCTATCCCTCTTTGACGACATGCAAAATATATGGTTCTTTAGTAGTGTTGGTTCTCAATAGAAAATTTTATGGTTTTGAATTAGCAATCCAAACAGGCATTTAAAAATCTTTTGGTTAACAATAGTACTGAATTATTGTTTTCTATTTTTCCATGGAGTCTGTCGTTCTTATTTAGTTGGATTTCAACCATGATGCTAATATGTACTGTCGTTCGATGTGAAGATGTGTGGCCGGAGTACAAAAATTGAGAAGGAAGTTGTGAAACTTTGGTGTATCTGGTTATATTGGTGCATTTGTCAGTGTACACAAAACCACACCACAGTGGAGTAGGATATATAACTTGTATACAGATCTGTCATGTCTTGCCACTTCTCATACTAAGGGTAACACAACATTTGCAGTTTTGTGCCCAAATGTTTGAGTTCATTTCTCTGCATAGCTTTGTTGCTCATTCAGTCGCACTGTGATTTCTTTAAACTAACTTACCATTGTTTTGATGATGTTTTTTGCTAATTCTATTACTACTCAAAAGGCATTTGAAATTTGACCTGCTAACTTTGCCCTTTTATACAATTTTTTAAGTGGTAACTTTGAGTCTGTAATTCTTATGAATCTGGAATTAGCTGAACTTGCTGGTTCTCTGTCTGTTTCCAATTAAATAGTCCAGTTTGGTGGGAGATTTATTTCTCTCAGTTTCTATTGTATATGCTTCATGAAGGTATGAGGAAGGAGTCACGTAACTGATGAAAGTTTGTCTAGCATCAGATTTATATGGTCGGAGGCCTAGACACCATTACACTTTCTTGGTCCTGTTAGTGAATTTTCATATCATCATCCAGCATCTGTTCCTATCAAGAATCATGATATTACTACAGTGGACTCGAGGTAGACGAAGTCGGCTGATGCATCAACCGACATATTTTAAGGTTTTCCATTTAGATTTTTGTTAGATCATGTATGAAATCTGTCATGTGATGTATCTTGTATGAATTTATGCTCTGTTGTGCTAGATATTATATGAGTATTGGTTCTTTAAGAAATGAAAAATGTATGAATGTTGATAGACTCTGCTTTTGGTGTTCAGAATTTGTCCCGCTTGTTTAAATCTTCACAGATCAAAACTTGTATAGAACTATGTATGAAACTTGAATGGAACTGCATTGGATCTTGTATGAAAGAATTTTTAGGTACTTGATGCCTTTTTAATATTGTAATAAAGTGTGCGAATTTCAATTTTTTTACCACACTTGGTTAAACTCCAGAAAGTAATTTCTTGCAGGAAAATCCCAGGAAGTATTACATTTTTATTTATTTTTAATAATAAAGTGCCCGGTTCGAATAAAGTGTTCCAATTTTTTTTGAATAAAGTGTTTCTTCGATTTCTCTTTTTTGAATCAAGGGTTCGAATTTGAGCTCTATTTTTTGATCTTCCTATGGATGTGTCGTGTGCCTCCAGGATCTGTCCCTTTAAGGCTCGGATCCAAGCTTGGATGGTCGGGATCCAGCCCTGATTTTTTTGTTCATCCTGGCGTGCCGTGTGCTGGGCTCTGCCCCCTAAACCGTGGATCTGATTTTAATGCGATTTTCTGTCTCTTGATCTTTCAAGTGCATGCAGACTCAGATCCGGATTTTTCTCTGTTCTTGGGGATCTTCTCTAATCTTGATCTTCCGATTTTTTTCTCCCAGGAATCTTCCTTTGATTAAGTTTCATGTTTCAGATCCGGATTTTGTACATGTAGATTCCAGAAGATAAATTATACAGGAAGTCTCAGATGTGGAATTTGTATATCATTAATTGTGTTCTTGTAAAAAAAATCTTTGTATGAACTTAGGACCAATTTCCTTTGCGTGAAAGGAAATAACAAGAGGGACCCATGTGTGCTCTGTTATCCAAAAACTGTACGCAATAAGAAGTAAAAAAAGTGAACCGTTACATGTAAATGTTGATTCATTGATCTGGATTATTTGTTAATGCATGATCTTGATATTTTGTTAATGCATAGTTTTAATCTAAGGGAACGACTATGTGTAAGGCGCCTTATATTTGGCATAACCGTAAGGCGTTAGGATAATTTTTGTTAATCACCGAACGCATGCATGCATGCGCATGCGCGCAGGCCTGTACGCACGGGATGAGAGATAGAATAGCCCTCCTTTGCATGCATGCACAAAATCCAAAAAGCTGATGTCATCCCGCATTAAATGCGAAACTCGAAAATTCAAAAAGTTTTGTTGGCCAAACCGTTTATCCGATTTAAAATCCGTTTTCACCGTTGGACTAGTCGCGACGAGATCTTCGAAACTAGATCCCATGTCGATATGTTTCGACGAAATTTTTTTTTGGCACAAAAGTTACCACCCCGTAACATATAAGTTACCCAGGCTTGAATACGCAAGTTACCCATTTTTCGGGTTGAAATAGAACCATTTTTGTTGTTATTTTCACTTTTTACGAGTTTAAAGTTACCACATCACTTTGAGATGGTAAATTTATCGTGCATAAGTATTAGGATGATAAATGTCGATTTCATAGTGACAACTTCATAAGTACTGAGTGGGTAACTCCATCAGTATTGGGTGGGTACCTATTATCGAGAGAGTATGATAACTAAATTAATTTCATATTGGATAACTAAATCATGAAAACACATGGGTAAATTTATCAGTACTGGGTGGTTAAATCTATCAGTATTGGGTGGTAACTATTACCGAGAGAGTAGGATAACTATAACGATTTTGTGATGGATAACTACACATGAAAAAACATGGGTAACTTTATCAGTATTGGATGGGTAACTTTATCAGTATTGGGTGATAACTATTACCAAGAGAGCATGATAAACATGAGTAACTTTATCAGTACTGGGTGGTAACTTTATCAGTATTGGGGTGGTAACTATTACCGAGAGAGTATGGTAACTACATTGATTTTGTGGTGGATAACTACATAGGAAAACTCATGGGTAACTTTATCAGTACTGGGTGGGTAACTCCATCAGTATTGGGGTGGTAACTATTACCGAGAGAGTATGGTGACTAAATTAATTTTGTGGTGGATAACAACACATGAAAACACATGGATAACTTTATCAGTACTGGGTGGTAACTCCATCAGTATTGGGGTGGTAACTATTACCGAGATAGTATGGTAACTACATTGATTTTGATGGGTAACTCCAACAGTATTATTCGCACGTCGGTCGGGGATCTTCGGAGTGTCGATGAAGTAGTCGACGTCGGGGAAGTAGTTGAAGTTGCCGTCTCATCGTCGTCTTGTCAGTACTGTGTGGATAACTCCTTCAGTATTGGGCGAGTAACTATTATCGAGAGAATATGACAACTACATAAAATTCATGGCGGATAGTTATATCATGAACACATTGGTAACTCTATCAGTACTAGGTGGCTAACTATTAGCCAAAGGGTAGGGTGACTACATCAATTTCTTGATGATAACTATCTCATGAACAGATGGTCAATACCATCAATACGGGGTGGGTAACTATAACAAATATAACAAAGAGAGTAGGGTAACCATGCTACATCAATTTCGTGCTGGATAACTATATCATGAACACATAGATAACTTCATCAGTACAGGGTGGGTAACTTTATCAGCACTAGGTGGGTAATTATTATCGATAGAGTAGGATAACACATGTGTAATTTAATCAGTATTGGGTGGGTAACTCAATCAGTACTGAGTGGGTAACTATTACGGAGAGAGTAGGGTAACTCAATCAGTACTGAGTGAGTAACTATTGTCGAGAGAGTAGGATAACTCAATCAGTACATGGTGGTCCGATGAGACTCTGGTGAGGTGGTCCGGCGAGATTTGTTACGCACCGGCAACGCGACACCCGGCAAGAGACGTCCCTCGGATCTCGGCCAACGACTTATTCGGTCTGTCACGTACGACGCCTGGACTAGGCGACACGTGGGTTGAGCGAGACGGCGGCTCGGCCAACAACGCTGGCGAAGCGCGACCTCGGCAATCAGTACATGGTGGTCCAATGAAACTCCGGTGAGGTGGTACGGCAAGAGTCGTTGCGCACTGGCGACATCGGCGACGCGACACCCGGCGAGAGACGTCCCTCGGCTCTCGCCCAATGACATATTCGGTCAGTCACAGACGACGTCTGGACTAGGTGACACGGGGTTGAGCAAGACGGCGGCTCGGCCAATGACGCTGGCGAAGCGAGACCTCGGCATGTGGCTGGCATTCACACAAACATACATCTCACAAATTGTCATGATAAAATTCACACGCCCATGTACAAGAATACGTACAAACCAATTGTCCATGTACGGGACTAAATAAGTTGTGCATGCACAAATGCTGCATGTTGCCCTCTGTATCCTCCTTCCTTTTCCTTTGCTTGTATTTGGCCTTGTATTTGTTCTCTTCGTATGAATACTAGTATGGAAAATGCAAAAAAAAAAAGCTAGCTAGCTGCCTTTAATCTACGTACGGAGCAAAATCGATCAAGTAGTATGCATGTACAAGTGCTAGGCTGTGCTAGCTGCCTTTAATACGTCACATACACCAAGCGAGGAGAGCATCGCGCAAATGAGGCAACGACCCGCGCCTGGTCTCCGGCAAGCAGGAGCACGTGGGCCTGTCGGCCAAGGCTGACGCTGCCACGTGAGTCAGTCGCGCGGAGACTAAATCGCACCCTCTCGTGCGTAATTGCACGGTCCAGGTTGTGTCTCGAGTTAAGCTAACGGTAAGGTGCCTGCTGATTAGAATTTCCGATTAATAAAAACTGAGTGGGTAACTCCATCAGTATTGGGTGGCTAACTATTATCGAGAGAGTATGATAACTAAATTGATTTCGTGCTGGATAACAACACTATGAAGACACATTGGTAACTTTATCAGTACTGAGTGGGTAAATCCATCAGTATTGGGTGATAACTATTATTGAAAACACATTGGGTAGAGTAAACTATAACGATTTTGTGGTGGATAACTACACATGGAAACACATTCATGGGTAACTTTATCTGTATTAGGTGGGTAACTCCATCAGTATTGGGTGGTAGGTATTACCAAGGCAACATGATAAACATGGGTAACTTTATCTGTACTGGGTGGTAACTTCATCAGTATTGGGACGATAACTATTAACGAGAGAGTATGGTAACTACATTGATTTTGTGGTGGATAACTACACCATGAAAAACACATGGGTAACTTTACAATACTGGGTGGGTAACTCCATAAGTATTGGGTGGTAACTATTACTGAGAGAGAAAGGTAAATATAACGATTTTGTGGTGGATAACTACACATGAAAACAGATGGGTAACTTTATCGGTACTGGGTGGTAACTATTGCCGAGAGAGTAGGTAACTACAAAGATTTCATTTTGGATAACTACGCATGAAAAATCATGGGTAACTTTATCAGTACTGGGTGGATAACTACATCAGTATCGGGTAGATAAATATTACTGAGAGAGTATGATAACTACATTGATTGTGTGGTCGATAACTACACCATAAAAACCCATGTGTAACTTTATCAGTACTGGGTGGTAACTCCATCAGTATTGGGTTGGTAACTATTACCGCGAGGCTGGTGGCGCAACACCTGGCAAGAGACGACCCCCGGCTGGGAAAAAAACATATCCGGTACATTCTTTACGTTTTGTACAAAGCCTAGGCTAGGCGACATGGAGGGGTTGAGCAAAACGACGTCGGTGAAGCAAGATCTCGGCATGTGTCCCGCCATCGCACAAGCACAATTCTCACATATTGCCAAGGTAATCACACATTGTCAAGGTAATCACACGTAAGAGTTGAAAACATTTGGAAGAGATATGTTGTTTGGAAGCACGTATGAGTAGAGACATGTTGCATTAATACAAAATTACAAATAGGTCCAAAGATTTACAAAAAGGCCCTTGAAGAGGAAAAAGAAGACGCAATCGGGTCCTTCTATTCCTCCATGCGCTAGCCGGAGCAGCTGGCCGGAGCTCCTCTCCTCCTCCACGCGCCGCTGCCAAGGGAGAGCTCCCGTCGAGCCGGCGGAGGGTGGAGCGGCTGTTCCTTCTCCTCACTACTAGATATCCCCATATAGCCGACGGTCCAATTACCGTCGGAGATTTGATTTCACCGTCGGATAATCCTATAACCGACGGGTCACCATCGGATATCCACCGTCGGGGATGCTCAGTCGGCCATTACTATATTGGCCGACGGTACGCTCGGCTAATAGGCTTTCCGATGGTATAAGATCGACGGTGCACTGTCAGTTTTATGTTGGTCGCTCGCAGTCTTCATGACTGTCGTAGTAAGCATATCCGAGGGGTCGTGGAGACCGTCGGTTATAATATACCCAAAAGGTTCATCTGGCAGTCGGCCATGTGTTAATCCAAGATGTTTATGTCCAACATATACGCTATTTCTAAATGTCTAGAATACACTGACGGCAACTACTAGCTGGTTAATACTCTATTCCCACATTGAATTGGGCATTTCTTGACTGAAACACATATAATAGAACTCCGGAATTATGACAAAATACATGTATAAAATGTTCCATACCAACAGTAGTATTTATTTCATCGTACAGAAGAGTACGATAGAAATTATACTGCCCAAAAATTTCTCACTAGAAGTTCACAGAACTCTACTTTGAAAATGTCAACATCACTAGTTTATGACTTCCAAATGGGTAAACTCCGAAGGACTTGTTTTGTACTCCTTCCCGTGGATAGCATCATCCTGATCACTGATGGCACCATCTTCATCAATTTTGTTGAGATATGTAGAGCCTGCAAAATCAAAAAAGAATTAGAGCTGAACATGCTATAAGTTTCAGCAACAGCTAGTTTAGACAAGGACAAAATGCTGTAAATCAGGTCTCAAGTTTTAGAATATTTTCATCAATGGTACATGAGCCAACAATTGAAGTCAACATTACAAATAATAAGAAAAATAGTGATGCAAGACTTACTAGCTCATGCGGTTCGAACATTCTTTGGTCGCCAATTCCTGAAAGTTTACCAATTCGCAGAGTTATATTATCCTACACGAATCAGGTCAGCATAAAGTACAGTAAGAGAAAAGAATCAATTGCCTGCAAGAAATGCTTGATGCCACAAAAAGCATCGTTTCCCTAACAGGAACTTACATGTTCTGTACGCAGACGCTCCTCCTTACCACTCTGCCATAGCTTCTAGACTCGATCTATCACTAGCAGGCATGCATATTCGTTGACTAACTAGTTAACATCCTCATCCTGAATATGTCAAAAGAACTAAATATGAATCTGTGATGTTTCCTTACGGAAAAAATTGCAGTTAGCAAAGTTGAAAAATTACAGTAGCTAACTCGAGAGACCACCATAGAGTAATTAACAATGATTCCATATCATTCAGACAAAAAAACAAAGAAATACAATAGGATGTTGTGGAGCCAAGCAAATGAATTTGAGATTAACCTGTTGTCTAAACCTGGAGAGATGTAACGCACAAGCGGATCAGCGCCCAAACTCTTCGCTGCAGGCCGGTGGCCACGCTCAGCCCTGCACCTCAAGCACAAAAGATTTATTTCAATCTGCTACCGGAGTGCCCTATCCTTTGTGCAACATTGGCTTTGGCGAATCTGGATCGGGTAGGAGCACCAACCACTCTAGCCCCACGATATGGAGACCGTGACCCATCAACATGGCCTTCAATGCCATGATTTTAGGTGACCTGGTACATGGCAGGAGGACTGGAGGAGGGAGACGGGCACGAGGGCCGACGATGGCTAGATGCGGAGGGGATTTCTAGTAGTGCCTTCACGGGCCGGCGGAGTGTAGAACGGAGGGTAGAGCGACGATCGGCGGAGGGCGGAGCGGGGTCGGCGGAGGGCGCGGCGAGGTTGAGGCCGGCGGCGCTGGGCGGCGGGGCGAGATTGGGGCGGCGGGGTGAGGACGAGCGTGGCGGCTGGGTGGCGATGGGAGGCCGTCGCGCGAGGATGAGCTGCAGAATGACCGGGGGTCTGGAGGCTCGAGCGTGGAGCAAACACGCGAAGCGAGATCCCCGTCTGTCCGTGATCCAACGGTGCGCATGCGAGCGTCGAGATAAGCCCCGTGGCAGGTGCCTGCTGATTAGATTTAGCGTTAATCTAATACATGAATCCCTTGAACCTTGAACTTTGATAATCTCCGGGCACCGAACTTCTTTGTTAGCTTCTGCTGGTCCTTCTTACTGGCGATCCGTTTAGAAAGCTCAATGCGTCGTTCTCTTTTGCTCACCGGCTCAATTCTTTCTCACGTCTCACCAGCAAAAAGGGGGGCCATAGCACGGCCGTATGCATGGTCCAGCTAAAATTATCAAGGGCTTAATTAGCTCGTGACTTTATCCAGATCAAAGTACACAGTTGCTTCAAAATGCTAAAAGGAAACACGCATATATACATTGATGCGTGGAACATATCTCGTGAAATGCAGAATCACACCGACACCTTAGATATGGAACACTATAGCAAGACAGTATATACCCATGACCGACCGATGTAAGAGCTCCTGTTTTGATGGTTCAACACATGTGTTCAGTGAACGACAGCGACGCCGATGGTTCAAAACATGTGTTCAGTGAACAACATAATTTTCAATATTTCATATAGATTGTTTCACATAATTATTTGTCCTATAATTTCTTTACAAGAAAATTCAACATTTTTTTCAGAATTTTCAATATTCATATAGATATTCACAAAATATTCTCAGAATTTTCAATATTCACAAAATATTCAACCATACTAGAGTTTTCACAGAATTTTCACAGAGTTTTCACAGAATTTTCAGAATTTTCAATATTCACAAAATATTCAACAACTTTTCACAGAATTTTCAAATGTTTCATATAGATATTTTCATCCATACTAGAGTTTTTTAATAAATTGCAAAGGTATTTCATACAGAAAATTGAACTTTTTTTATAAAAATATCTTGTAATAATATTAGTGTTTTTCACAGAATATTTTACATTTTTCGTTCATACTAGAGTTTTTCCATAAATATTTCACAGATATTTCATACAGAAAAATGAACCGTTTTTCATAAAAAAAAACTCTTGCAACAGTATTCGAGTTTTTCACATAATATTTTTACAATTTTTCATTCATACTAGAGTTTTTCACATGATTATTACATTCATTTACTATTCACAGAATAGAAAGATTCCTTCAGGGAACACACAGATCTAACAGAGAAAAAACTGATTCAATCCAGTTTCACCATAGATTAGCAAGTTCTATACATGTTTTTTGAAAACCTCAGGAAGCACGTAACTCTTACGGAACGTTGTTGAAATATATTGGAAACGTCAGTGAACATCACTAAAGCCCATAACAAAGTTTCACCAACAAAATTTCATTTGTTCAACAAAAAACGTGAACTTCACCAATAAAATTTCCGATGAACAAAAATAACCCGACTTTCACCAACAACATAATTAACCCATTCTTTGCACGTGGAGTTTTGTTAAATCTTAAATTTAAAATATTTGGGCCAGTAATTTTTTTGAAGTTAGGTTGTATAGACATACAAACCAAGAATAATTCTAATTGCATATACAATGTGAACAACACCTTGTATGGATCTGATCTTGTTTTCGTTTTATTTTAGAGTTTTACAATGGCTTAAGTTTTTTGTTTGATTCTTCAGAACTGACTAGCTTCAAAAAAGCTACTTGTGAAATGTACATATTTATTTTGAAATGTATCAAGATTTTTGAATGATTTCGTGGCTCGAAGAAGATTTTTCATACTGTGCAAAATGCTGGCCATTTTTCCAGCCATTATTCAATTTGTTTTGTTTCATGAGATGATAGCAAATGTTCTGGTGCAATGAATCCAAATTATTCAGTGCAATTCTCTGTTGATTCAAATCTGACAGCTATTCTTATGTAGATCCTTACATTTTTTCTTTCATGGACATTCAAGATACCGTCAAGATCCAGTGAAGATTTATTGCTGCTCCATGTTTTCAATATCTTATATTAAATATTGTATGATACTTTGTATGAGTACTCCTAAATATGTGAATCCTGTGTGACTCGGACAATAAACTGATATGAATTATGTTTCCTGTTCTCTTGATATTTGAGTGTTGTATGAATATATATGGAAATGCATTTATCTTTTTTGAATCTGACAGAGATTCAAGACCCTAGATGAATTGTTTCCCTAAATAAATTTTGTATGAACGCTCTATGAATTGTGTCTAGAAATTGTATGAAACAAATTGGAACATTTTTTTGGATCTGTGAATTGTGTATGAAAATTGTATGTTCTGTGAAAATTTCTAGTATGAATATATGTATTGTATATGAATATTGTGTCATTATTGCAGTGAAGATCCAGTACTATGACACTGAAATGTATATGAGTTTTGGGTCGGAGTTTTGGGTTGGTCTTGTATGCATGAATATTCGAGTTCCGTTTATTGAAAATTCGGAAGTTGTCTTAAATTTTTAATCTCCTGGTGGAAAAAATGGTCTAAGAGATTTGAAAACGAAGCGAAACTGAAATGAAACTCTTTTGAACATTCCTACAAAAATCACCTACGAAATCATCAGAATTTGAATCGAACCAACCCAGCAAAACCTGTCCGGAAAGAAAACCAGAGAAACATGTATGAAATATATTTGAAACTTTTCTGAATATTGTTCTTACATGTGATGTGGGCTACGTCATAACGTGTTTGTTTATGTGGACCGTTCAAAAATGTTTTTCCTGTTTGAATTTCGATATGGTTCTTACATGTGATGTGGGCTACGTGGACCTTCAAAGCTCCATAATTTTTTGCATGAAATCTTCTAATATACTGTGTAAATTTCTGGTGTTCTTTATTTTCTTTTCCACCCAATCTTCTAATATGTTTAACCAAAATTGCATCTTCATGTTTCAATTTTTTCCCTGTTTCGTTTATATTTCTAGACTTTTGATCAAGTTGATGTACGAATCGTTTGTGATACACGTGTGAATGATCTTTTTAATAGCTTGCTGCACATGTATAGTTTTCGTATGAGATGCTAGCAAACTTTTTCTGCCATTATTCATGATTTTTTTTGTTTTGTTTTATATGAGATGCTAGCAAAGTTCTCTTGGAACGAATCAAAACATTCAGTGCACTTGACTTCCCTGCAGTTTCATATATAGTTTACTACCGTTTCTTTTTTGTTTCCTATATAGTTCACTACAGTTTCTTTTGATGGAAATTTCATTGTACATTCAAGATCCTGTGAAGATTCATTTATGCTTCTGCGTTTATTTTTGGGCCATGTCAATCAGCAACATGAGAAAGAGTGAAGATTTGATGCTCCCGAGCTACGGTGATCTCGCCCGTTTCAAAAAATATATATATATTTAGAAGTTTCGAAAAAAGTCTGAAAAAAATCATACATGTTCTCAATGTTATATCCTACAAAGGTGCAAATTTGCAATGCAAAATACTTTATTATTTAAGCAACACAAAAATAACAAATGTGCAGATCTAGTATAGTGAATAATATGTAGATTCAAATTTCCAACTTTTGACATTTTCGTGTAGGTTAGAATATATTGTATTTGTGTCGGGAAGTCGTGCTGACGTGAAACACACGTTCGTTGGGAGACCCCAAGAGGAAGGTATGATGTAGTCCAGCAGTAAGTTTTCCCTCAGTATGAAACCAAGATTTATCGAACCAGTTGGAGCAGTAGCACTTCTGAAGGTTGTCAACGGCGAAATATGATGCGGCGCAACACCAGGGATTCCGGCGCTGACGTGGAACCTGCACACAACACAATCAAACTACTTTGCCCCAACGAAACAGTGAGGTTGTCAATCTCACCGGCTTGCTGAAAACAAAGGATTAAACGTATGGTGTGGAAAACAGTATTTAATTGCAGAAAATGAAAAGGAACAATGTTTGCAGTTGGTTGTATTAATCAGTGTAAAAGAATGGACCGGGGTCCACAGTTCACTAGAGGTGTCTCTCCATAAAAGATAACTAACATGCTGGGTGAACAAATTACAGCTGGGCAATTGACAAAATATTGAGCGCATGACAATGCATATATATGACATGATGATTACTAGGATATTTAATTGGGCATTACGACAAAATACATAGACCGTTATCCAACAGCGTCTATGACTAATAATCCACCGCCAGGTTGTCATCCGAGTTCCCCGTTGGTATTAAGTTGCAAGCAACGGATAATTGCATTAAGTAAAGTGCGTAATGTAAACAAATACATATGACCGTGGGCATAGCATTGTTAGGTTACCCCTAGTTGCAACAGCACATCCACAACCTTAGGCGTTGTTGTCACTCGCCCAGATTACTGGAGACTGAACCCACTATCTAACATAAATACTCCTTCTTGGAGTTACAAGCATCTACTTGGCCAAAGCATCTACTAGTAACGGAAAGCATGCAAGATCATAAATAACATAGGATAGATTGATAATCAACTTGACATAGTATTCAATATTCATCGGATCCCAGCAAACACAACATGTAGCATTACAATAAGACGATCTTGATCATGTTAGGCAGCTCACAAGATCTAAACATGATGGCACAAAGTGGAGAGACAACCATCTAGCTACTGCTATGGACCCGTAGTCCAAGGATGAACTACTCACGCATCACTCCGGAGGCAGGCATGGTGATGTAGAGCCCTCCGGTGATGATTCCCCTCTCCGGCAGGGTGCCGGGAAGAGGTTCTGGACCCTCCCGAGCTAGGGTTGACGACGGCGGCGCCTCTGGAACTTTTCGTGGATAATGGCTCGGTTATCTAGGGTTTTCTCATCGGGGAAATTAGTAGGCGAAAGGGCGGCGGCTGGAGACCCCCGAGGGGCCCACACGCACACTCGGCGCCGGTCCCACCTTGGTCGCGCCGAGCCCACGTGTGGGGCCCTCGTGGCTCTTCTTCGTCTCCCCTCTGGACTCCAGGTGTCTTCTGATAAAAAAGGTGCCTCCGTAAAATTTCGTCGAATTCCGAGAATTTTTCTTGACTAGCTTTTCTGGAATACAAAAACAGCAGAAAACAGGAACTGGCACTGTGGCATCTTGTTAATAGGTTAGTCCCAAAAAATGTATAAAAGTGACATAAAGTGGATGCAAAACATGTAACAATTGGTATAATATCAGCATGGAACATCAAAAATTATAGATACGTTTGAGACGTATCAAGTCGTCGTGCTAAGGTATCAAATTTGAGCAGGTAACAAAATAAAAACATAAAAATTGCTATTCATGTATTATTTTGTGGCTGCAATGTCTGAATTAGTCCCCTGAATCCCTGATTACAAATGAATCAAATAGCTTTGCGGCTTGTGATGTGACGATCGATTAGTTCTTGGTGCTGAGGATGTTAGCCCTCATGGCCTCCAGGTGAAGGACGGCTCTGGGATGGGCTCCTCCACCATCTGCGACAGCGTGATGAAGCTCCTGCAGGCCAGCACCGCGTGTGAGTCCATGGTCTCCATGGCCCTCAGGTACAGGCACTGCGCGGCCCGGGCTGCCTGCGTCCTCAGCTCGTCGGAGTTGGCGGAGCGTTGCTCGACCACACGGAGTTCTTCTTCCTCCGCGACGTGCTCGGCAGATGGGACGCCACCGTGGACGTGTTGCGGGCCTGCAAAGCATAGCAAGAACAGGGAGGCTCCGTTCGAGCACGCCCTCTCCCAGCGGCCTCGCTGCCACCTGGCGCGTCGGGATGAGGTGTAGAATGGCAGCAGAGCACCACGGCTACTCGATGGGCTCCTGGACGAGCGCCGGCCGAGCGGCTCCTCTAGACGAGCTCCTCGTTGGACTACCGGTCGGCGGCGGTCTGCGTTGGAGCAAAATCAAGAAAGGAGAGAGAAAGTAAATCGGGGAGGAGATGAGGATAAGGACAGCACGGTTACCGCGTGTTGATTTGCGATTTCTCTGGGTACTAAACTGCATATGCGTGTGAAACTTTGACAGCCGTGCAATCTCACAGCAACGGACGGCAGAGATAGTCCGGGAAGGCCAACTTACATGTGGAAGTGCATTTCCGGTTCTAATAGCATGAACTGATCGGGAAAGGAAAACAGAGCAATTGCTAGCTACTGGTCACGGACGATGAGCTTGGCATTGGCTTCTCGCTCGTCGTCGATCCGGTACATGTCGCCGAGGCCCCCGTGCGCCATGAGGAACCAGACCATGGTGATGAGCTCCCCGCCGCAGCTGAGCTGCCGGACGTGTGTGCTCCCACGGCATTTGCCCGCCGCGTAGGTGAGCATTTCCACCCACACCCTGGCCACGACCTCCCACATGAGGTCCTCTTCCAGATTCCTCAGCGCCTTGGCCAGGATCACGCCGTCGAACAACACCGATTTGCACCGGTTTCCCTTCAACCACGACGGATCCTTGGTAGTGTTCACGCTCAGCAGCATCCTCCGTGCGTCGCTGTGGTCGGGGTCCCACGCCGCCGCCGACTCGAAGAACCGCTTTGCCTCGGCGCAGGTGTCACGGTACCGGAGCAGCCCTATGCCCGCCGTCGCCGAGAGAATCTCCGGCTGCTTGATCAGCAGGTACAACATGTACTCTGACAATGTCTTGCCGATGGGCCTCATCTTTTCCGCCGTGTCCTTGGTCGGCGGGCTTTGCTTGATCGGTTGGCAGCAGAGGTCCGTGGCGATGTGCCACAGCAGCAGGGACTCGTCAAACTCCTTCTCCACGCTGCGCTCGAGTACGTCGAGCGTTTCGTACGCCTTGTTTCTTACCTCTGCCTCATCCTCTTCCTTGCCTGCGTCGGCATCTAGTGTCGCATTCCTCAGGTTCTCCATGATTTTCTCATGAAGCTGCTCACGAAGCCGCTTGCGTTCTTCATTGGTTTTGATAGCCATCGCCTTGACTCCATCAAACACGAAATTGAGGAGCGGGACCTTCCCCTGCCTGCACGAGAGGGCTCGCGCCGGATGAAGAAGAAGTCGTCGAAGATCTCCCTCACGCGCAGCGTCTGTGCAACCCTGGCGAGCACCCGAACCACCCGCGGGCTGCCAAGGCGGCGGCGAATGCCTCCACCGGAAGGGTCCGGCTTGCCCAGGCCGTAGCTGACGAGGTTCAGCTGCGATGTCCTCTCCGACCAGCGCCGGAGCCGTGGCCGCAAGGACCTGACGGCCCTCGCGATCCACGCGAGCCGCCGCGTCTTCTCGAGGAAGACGAGCATCCGGTGGGAGGAGAGAAGCATGCCCAGCGCGGCTGCGTCGAGCGCCAGCCCGCCGAGGAGCAGCGCATAGGTGATGGCGACGTCGATCCGCAGGATGCCGCCCTTGTCCCGGAGGAAGAAGAAGATGAGTAGGGAGGAGACGAGGCAGGCGGAGGCGATGAAACGGAGGACGCAGCCGGCCTTGCTGTGTGCGACGGGCGCCTTGGTGTACACCATATCGTAGATGAAGTTGAGCTCCACCTCGATGACCTCGTAGGCCGTGGCCGGCGACCTCGTCACCTCTTCGCGCTCGAGGAAGTAGGCCTGGTGGAACTTGAGCACCTTGTACCCGAGGTTGGGGACCCCGAGGATGAGGTTGGCGAAGAGGCGGCGAAAGATGAGGAAGAAGTCGAATGCCTGCGCCTCTAGGGTGGTGCTCCTCTCCAGAAGGCGTGTGGCCTCGCCTTCCTCTAGGGCGGCAAGGGCTCTCTTGGCCTCGCTGTCGGCACCGGTGATGACGATCTGGACGTCTAGGCCGGCCTTCTCCTTGGCGTCGAACTCGGTCATGAGCTTGGCATAGTTTGGGCCCGGGTCATGGGGGTCGAGGATGTTCTCGCGGAAGCCGTCGACGCTGCCGGAGTAGAGCGAGTAGGTGCGCTCGCCGTACTTGATGATACCGACTACGAACATGAGGATGGTGGCGGGGATCATGGGGTTTCCCTTGAGGGAGCAGAAGAAGATGACGCAGGCGGAGAAGAGCTCGAAGAGGAGGCCGATGAGGTGGCGGAGCCACAGCTCGTTGTCCTCCGGGGAATAGGCGGTGATGGTGTCAGGGCCACCCAGGTGGAGCAGCAGGAACGGCGTCCAGAAGGCGAAGATAATGGGACTGCTGTTACCGCCTGCGTTGGAGACGGCGGCGGCGGGGCCGCGCTTGAGGCCGGCGGCGTGAAGCTGGGTGATGCTGGAGGAGGAGCTGGAGTTGCCACCGATGTTGCCCATGTTGTTGAGGAGGAGGCCGAGGGCGAGGTCGGCGACCCAGTCGGCGAGTAGGTAGCATGACCAAACCAGGAAGCGGGCACCGGCGAGGAGGAGCGCTTGCGGACGGGGCCGACGAAGATGAGGATCATCTGGAGGAAGAGGCTCAGAAGAACCGCGACGCGGATCTCCCAGTCGCTGTCATTCTGCGGGATCGGAGGCGTGAATCCTCCCATCGCCGCCCGCCTGCCGCCGTTGGAGCTGAGGCAAACCTAGGTAGCTATGTACATGCATATAGTCGTGTTATATATGCATCGGCCAGCCGGATGGGTATGTGTTATTTGAACCTAGTCGTGTTACAGATCGTCGAATAAATCCTTTCCTTCTTTGGAGAGAAAAGAAAAGAAAAGGGGAAAGGTGAAAGTATGTGATGATTAATCCATCTGCATGCAAAAGAAAAATCGCATGCGCTGGTGTCTGTATCAAGATAATCAAAGCCGCACGCTGAACGAGTATGCATCAAGATTGAGTGCTACTACCTCCAGCCAACAATGGATCCTCTCCACAGAAACAAACAAAAGTAAGATCAGCAGCATGCAGCGTCAGGTTGGAACCACAGCACGCACCCTGGCATGCATCAAACGCAGTGGTGTCTATATCAAGATATAATCAAAGCAGAAAGCAAGTGATTCTGGCCATCGATCTCTCTTGTGTAATGAAGTGATGCAAAGCACAAAATTAATGGCCTTTTGTTTTGAGGTAACAAGAAGGAGGCTTTGAGCACTGAACAAAGCAAGCTACCCTATCTATGCGTACGGACAAGCAAGCAAGACATCTCGATCCACATAAAGAAATTAAAGCAAATTAGAGCGATCCATGCATGAGCATACATTCGTTTTGATGGTAGAACCCGGCTTCCTCCGAAGTCTATGGGAAAAAAATGAGCATACATGCATAATGTAAGATAGCATATGAAAGCAATTGGATTGTATCCCTAACCAGCTTTTGGTGCCAAAGCTGTCATTTCGTCACCATTTGCAGTTTGTACGCTTGGAACAATGCAAAAGAAGGACTGGATGCATAATTAGAGATATTTAGAAATAGACGTAGTTGGAGGTTTTTTTTGCAAAACATGAACACAGATTTTTTATTTAAACCGAGGCAAAAGACTTGTCATTTTCATTAATTAAGAAGAAGTGGGAATTTGCCGGTTTATTAGCGGGAAACCGGCCTAAAACCGATACAGATGCACCAATGTCGTCATGGAACACGACCACACTGGGCATCACCACCGGCCGACCTGGCCACCCACACGAAGCACACACGCGTCAACGAAGAGAAAAGCCACCGTCGGGGTTGCCAACCAACGTCATCGTCATCACTCCTCCTCGAGCAAGCGACTCCGACTCCGTCTTCAACGACCACCAACACGGCCCTCGCCGCAGCGACGCTGGAACTCTGGCTAGACGCGAGCCAACTCGGTCCAGCTCGGGGCGAGCTTGCAAAATGTTCGGTCTGAAGTTGCCGAGCCCGAGCCAGCTCGCGACGGCCAGCGAGCCGTGAAACGGAGCTCGGCCCGAGCTTTCCATTAGCTCGGTGCAGCTCGGTGCAGCTCGCGAGCCTAGCGGTGGCTGGTCACTGACGGGTGGGGCCGTCTTCTCCGGCAGCGGCGGAGGCAACATCCGCGGTGGCTGCAGCCGGTGAGGGGCAGCAGGTCGCGAGGAGTGAGATGCAGGGAAGCAGGAGAAGGTCGGGGGCTTGGGGCGGACCTACAGGAGCGTGGTGGCATGAGGGCGCGGCGTGGCTGATGGCGGCGGCGGCAGCATCGCGTGGAGTTGTGGCCTCGCTTCTCTAGGGAACGACGGCAGCGTGCTTTGCTCGATGGGAATTGGGAAACGACCGAACGAGAACGAGACGACCTCGTCGCTAACCTAACAGGCCACAAATCCTTGCTCTGGGCCGCACAGAAATTGAATTGGCAAAGAAAAAAGACGAGCTTTCGGGCCGGACCGAGCCGAGCCAGGCTCGGCCCAAGCTTGCTGCGGTCCAGCTAGGCCAGCTCGGCTCGGTCAAAATTGCTGGCGGGCCGAGCCTTGCTCGGGCGAGCCCAGGAAAGCTCGGGTCGAGCCCAAAAGCTCGGTCTGAGCGTCCAGCCTGAGCTGGAACCCATGTCGGCCCATGCCAACAGTCGGCCACACGCACCAAGCGACAGGCAACTCCGACTCTGACGAAGAGTTCCGAAAGGAGAAATATGCTAGGCTTGCACCGACCGAGTCCTCCGCAAACCACCGGTTGCCCGCCATCGTCGCCGCAGGGACACTCTTCACCGCAGCTCCGACTCCATAGCAACACAACGAAGCACGAGAGGACCCATCGGACACGCCGCAAAAAGACAATGAAGCCTGAGCCGCGACCCAACCTCAGCTCGACGCATCATCGTTGCCAAACTTCCCACGGAGCACCCAAAGGAGCTGTCTGAGCAACCACGCGGCCAAACCGCCAATCACTCCCAAGCTGAGTTCTCCGAGACGACGCCCCCAAGGAGGAGCAAGACGTAGCAGCGCCTTCATCGTCCGATCCAAAGATCAGAGGTTTCCCTCCGGAGCCAGAACCACGGCACAACGAGAGGAGCCCTCGGCGACGCTTCCAAGAAAGTGAGCGGCACCCGTGGGTGTCGCCGCCGCCGGTTCTGATTAAGGCCAGAACTAAGATTTATCTCGGGAACTTCCTCTGTTGGCCACGAGTTCAACCAAGCATCCCTGCTGGGAACCACCGTCGCCAAGCACCTCCGCCGGGACAGCACCATCACCACCACCCCGCCGCTGCCAAGCCAGAGCCTGCAGCACGCTGTCCCGAACCGAGATCTGACGGCAAGACAACCGCAGCCCTCCCGGCCCGCCCGGCCTAGATCGGGCTCGGGAACCACCTCTGCCGCCCGCACCAAGCGGCTGAGCACGGGAGACCAAGACCAACCGAACCCGGCTAGATCCGCCCGTCCCCCGCCCCACGCCGCCACCGGAACTCTGCAACGCAACCACCGCCGGCGGCGCCAACCGCGCCCCGCCATGAGAGCCGTCGAGCTCGCACCAGCAGGGACCCTCACCACCTTTGGAGGAGAGGGGGCCGCCGCCACCGCACCCCACCGGCGGCAGCAGTGGCCCGGGAGGGCGCCAGAGGGGCGAGCTAGCTCGGGCGGAGTGGAGTCGCCCCCGGGTCGCCAAGCCTGGCGACAGGGGAGCCCGATGCGTTTTGTTTAGCCAATATTTCGCTTAACATGAACACAGATTGATGGTGATGAAGTCGAAATTTATGTATTTTCACTACTTTGATGGTTGTTAAAAGTTGGCGGGGTCCAACCCATTACAAATATGATATATACATATATATAATATTGTTGTTGTGGCATACAGTAGTACGTACGTTCTAATAGCAGGAACTGATCGGGAAAGGAAAACAGAGCAATTGCTAGCTACTGGTCAGGGACGATGAGCTTGGCCTTGGCGTCTCCCTCGTGGATCCGATACATGTCGCCGAGGCCCATGTGCGCCATGAGGAACCAGACCATGGTGATGAGCTCCCCGCCGCGGCTGAGCTGCCGGACGTGTGTGCTCAAACGGCATTTGCCCGCCGCGTAGGTGAGCATTTCCACCCACACCCTGGCCACAACCTCCCACATGAGGTCCTCTTCCAGATTCCTCAGCGCCTTGGCCAGGATCACGCCATCGAACAGCACCGATTTGCACCGGTCTCCCTTCACCGCCGACGGATCCTTGGTAGTGTTCACGCTCAGCAGCATCCTACATGCGTCGCTGTAGTCGGGGTCCCACGCCGCCGCCGACTCGAAGAACCGCTTTGCCTCGGCGCATGTGTCACGGTACCAGAGCAGCTCTATGCCCGCCGTCGCCGAGAGCATCTCCGGCTGCTTGATCAGCAGGTACAACATGTACTCTGACAAGGTCTTGCCGATGGGCCTCATCTTTTCCGCCGTGTCCTTGGTCGGCGGGCTTTGCTTGATCGGTTGGCAGCAGAGGTCCGTGGCGATGTGCCACAGCAGAAGGGACTCGTCAAACTCCTTCACGCTGCGCTTGAGTACGTCGAGCGTTTCGTTCGCCTTGTTTTTTATTTCGTTTGCTTTGTTTCTTACCTCTGCCTCATCCTCTTCCTTGCCTGCGTCGGCATCTAGTGTCACATTCGTCAGGTTCTCCATGATTTTCTCACCAAGCTGCTCGAGAACTCCATCGCCGCGGCGGCCGCACACCTTCTTCATGGCTTCGTAGTCCTCGTCCTTGGCCGTGTTCACGCTCAACAGCCGCTTGCGTTCTTCATTGGCTTTGATAGCCCTCGCCTTGAGTCCATCAAACACGAAATTGAGGAGCGGGACCTTCCCCTGCCTGCACGAGAGGGGCTCGCGCCGGATGAAGAAGAAGTCGTCGAAGATCTCCCTCACGCGCAGCGTCTGTGCAACCCTAGCGAGCACCCGAACCACACGCAGGCCTCCACCGGAAGGGTCCAGCTTGCCCAGGCAGTAGCTGATGAGGTTCAGCTGCGATGTCCTCTCCGACCAGCGCCGGAGCCGTGGCCGCACGGACCTGACGGCCCTCGCGATCCACGCGAGCCGCTGCGTCTTCTCGAGGAAGACGAGCATCCAGTGGGAGGAGAGAAGCATGGCCAGCGCGGCTGCGTCAAGCGCCAGCCCGCCGAGGATCAGCGCGTAGGTGATGGCGACGTTGATCCGCAGGATGCCGCCCTTGTCCCGGAGGAAGAAGAAGTGAGTAGGGAGGAGACGAGGCAGGCGGAGGCGATGAAACGGAGGACGCAGCCGGCCTTGCTGTGTGCGACGGGCGCCTTGGTGTACACCATGTCGTAGATGAAGTTGAGCTCCACCTCGATGACCACGAACGCCGTGGCCGGCGACCTCGTCACCTCTTCGGGCTCGAGGAAGTAGGCATGGCTGATCTTGCACTCCTTGTACCCGAGGATGAGGTTGACGAAGAGGCGGCGAAACATGAGGAAGAAGTCGAATGCCTGCGCCTCTAGGGTGGTGCTCCTCTCCAGAAGGCGTGTGGCCTCGCCTTCCTCTAGGGTGGCAAGGGATCTCTTGGCCTCGCTGTCGGCACCGGAGATGACGATCTGGATGTCTAGGCCGACCTTCTCCTTGGCGTCGAACTCGGTCATGAGCTTGGCATAGTTTGGGCCTGGGTCAGGGGGATCGAGGATGTTCTCACGGAAGCCGTCGACGCTGCCGGAGTAGAGCGAGTAGGTGTGCTCGCCGCACTTGATGATACCGACTACGAACATGAGGACGGTGGCGGGGATCATGGGGTTTGCCTTGAGGGAGCAGAAGAAGATGACGCAGGCGGAGAAGAGCTCGAAGAGGAGGCCGATGAGGTGGCGGAGCCACAGCTCGTTGTCCTCCAGGGAATAGGCGGTGATGGTGTCAGGGCCACCCAGGTGGAGCAGCAGGAACGGCGTCCAGAAGGCGAAGATAATGGGATTGCTGTTACCGCCTGCGTTGGAGATGGCGGCGTCGGGGCCGCGCTTGAGGCCGCGGCGTGAAGCTGGGAGATGCTGGAGGAGGAGCTGGAGTTGCCTGTTGCTTGTCGTGCAGTACACGTTCGTTGGGAGACCCCAAGAGGAAGGTATGATGCAGTCTAGCAGCAAGTTTCACTCAGTATGAAACCAAGGTTTATCGAACCAGTAGGAGCAGTAGCACTTCAGAAGATTGTTGGCGGCGCCGTTACTCGATCACCAACGTGAAATCTGCACACAACACAATCAAACTATTTTGCCCCAACAAAACAGTGAGGTTGTCAATCTCACCGGCTTGCTGAAAATAAAGAATTAAACGTATGGTGTGGAAAACAGTAATAAATTGCAGATAATGAAAAGGAACAATGTTTGCAGTTTGTGGTTGTTTAATCAATGTAAAAGAATGGACCGGGGTCCACAGTTCACTAGAGGTGTCTCTCCATAAAAGATAACTAACATGCTGGGTGAACAAATTACAGCTGGCAATTGACAATATTGAGCGCATGACAATGCATATATATGACATGATGACTATTATGATATTTAATTGGGGATTACGACAAAATACATAGACCGTTATCCAACAGCGTCTATGACTAATAATCCACCGCCAGGTTGTCATCCGAGTCCCCGTTGGTATTAAGTTGCAAGCAACGGATAATCGCATTAAGTAAAGTGCGTAATGTAAGCAAATACATATGACCGTCGACATAGCATTGATAGGTTACCCCTAGTGGCAACAGCACATCCGCAATCTTAGAAGTTACTATCACTCTCCCAGATTACCGGAGGCATGAACCCACTATCTAGCATAAATACTCCCTCTTGAGTTACAAGCATCTACTTGGCCAAAGCATCTACTAGTAACGGAAAGCATGCAAGATCATAAATAACATAGGGCATAGATTGATAATCAACTTGACATAGTATTCAATATTTATCGGATCCCAGCAAACACAACATGTAGCATTACAATAATATGATCTTGATCATGATAGGCAGTTCACAAGATCTAAACATGATGGCACAAAGTGGAGAGACAACCATCTAGCTACTGCTATGGACCCGTAGTCCAAGGATGAACTACTCACGCATCACTCCGGAGGCAGGCATGGTGATGTAGAGCCCTCCGGTGATGATTCCCCTCTCCGGCAGGGTGCCGGAAAGAGGTTCTGGACCCTCCCGAGCTAGGGTTGACGGCAGCGGCGTCTCTGGAACTTTTCGTGGATAATGGCTCGGGTATCTAGGGTTTTTGCATCGGGGGAATAAGTAGCCGAAAGGGCGGCGGCTGACGACCCCCGTGGGGCCCACCCCACCCCAGGGCACGCCAGGGGGGCCCGCGCCCTGGGTGCGTGTGGGGCCCATGTGGCTCCTCTTCGTTGCTCATTTGGACTTCCTGGTGTGTTCTGATAAAATAGGTCCCTCCGTGAAGTTTCGTCCAATTCCGAGAATATTTCCAGCTAGCTTTTCTGGAATACAAAAACAGCAGAAAACAGGAACTGGCACTTCGGCATCTTGTTAATAGGTTAGTCCCAAAAAATGTATAAAAGTGATATAAAGTGGATGCAAAACATGTAGCAATTGGTATAATATCAGCATGGAACATCAAAAATTATAGATACGTTTGAGACGTATCATTGCCACCGATGTTGCCCATGTTGTTGAGGAGGAGGGCGAGGTCGGCGACCCAGTCGGCGAGTAGCACTAGTATAGAACGACACATCGGAAACAGGCCAAAAACCCCTTCGGCAATGGAGAAAGGGTCCGTGTCCCCGCGTCCGTGACTGATGTGAAGGACCTCATCGGGAACGGAGGGAAAAAAACCGTCACCGATGAGGCATAAGTTGGCTACGGTTGCCGACCAATCTCCGTTTCCGATGTATCGGTGCATCAGTAACGGAGATTCTATTTTACTCGTTTGCATTGAGATTTCTTCAGAAGCCTACAGCAGCAATGCGGTTGCCAATTGACATTCAAAATCTCACAGCAGAAGCACAAAGTTGCTAGCAAATCCATTCATAACGTATATAAGAATTGTCATCATTACATAGCATCAAAAGATGAGTTACACATGCCTCGCTAATCCTATCATTCTCATGCCTCCCTAAACTTAACTTTTATGACACTCTACACTTCTCCAGCTCCACCTTCTTTCTCAGTTCCGAAGCGCCGAAAACAGAATTCGACCTAGCAAAAGACTCGAGTAGCGGTTTCATGCTTCTCCAAATCACATCTGCAGCCAAATTGCTACACACATACACAAAATAGATGGAGAAACTAAAAACAAGAAACCACACCGAGCTCGCAAGCCACCTTGGCAAATTAATCTTGCCAAATTCTTCGTACTGAGGCTTGCTCCATCTTGGACGGTGTCGCCGAAATATAATAACGTCACCGCTGTGACATTTCGGCCACACTGTCCAAGACACTCTTAATTAAAAAAGTGTTTTGAACAGTGTAGCGAAACGTCACAACAGCGACGGTTCACGGATATGATCCCACTTTGTATTTAGCTCTTTTAAAGCTTGTTTGGATCTGCATGGCACTTCTGCATATAAAATACATGGATGTCTAGTTAGAAAAGAGCCAAATATGATGCTACATGACATAAATACAATTCAAGATAAAAACAGTTTACACCTTAAGCGCCTATATCCGTGTGCTTCGGTCCGATCGAAACGATTTGGAGGCAGAACTTGAAGGTGATGTTACCTTCAATTGCCTCACCATTTTTGTGCATTGTCGCCAAAATATACTATTACTTCATACACTAGCTACACAAAACCATAACGAGGATTAGCACATTGACAAAGGGTTGAAATTAATCTATTCATCGTCGGTAGTACTAGTAGTGAGGGATCTATTCATCATCGGTAGTACTACAAAGCGTTGAAATTAATTTACCCTAGTAGACTTAAAATAGTGCAAGATTTAGTATTGAGGGATGTATTCATCATCGGCAGTACTAAAAACAGACACAACACAATACTAGCCTTCAAATACTAGACAAGTTTTCTACGCTACTTTAAATAAACGGAGAATCTAATAAGGGGACGTGCCCTGGGAACGTTTTCCGTCCGGCGTTTGAAGATTCGTGCTGCCAGCGATCGAACGTCGCGCTCGTGGCCGTCACGTCCTTTCCTCTTTTAACGGGCGCGCGGTCGTGGACCCGTTTCACGTGGGTTATCCGGTTCCACCGCCCCCCATTTCGCTCTCCTCCTTCCTCTCCGCTCTCGCGGGCGACGCAGCGACGATTTGAGGTTAGGGCTTCGAGCGCGCCGGAGTTTGGTGGGTGGTCCGGCGAACGGAGGTTCGGCGCGGTGAGTTCTCGGTCTCGGGCTCCCCTCTCGCACTCGCGCGTCGTTTTTTGCTCCGTGTTTTTCCTCTCCCTCACCGCTCTCCCGTGGCGATGCAGCGGCGATTTGGTGCTAGATTCCCGAGCGCGCTGGAGTTGGTGGGTGGTCCGGCGAACGGAGCTTCGGGCGCGGTGAGTTCTCCTTCTCCGGCTCCCCTCTCACACGCGCATGTCTGTTTTGCTGCGTGATTTCAGTCCATTTTGTCGCTGCGGGGGGTCCCATGCCTTCGCCGTCCACGGTTTAGAGCTCCGGCGTGAGAGGATCTGGTGTTCCCGAGGTTGTCCATGTCTTCGCCGTCGACGGTTAGAGCTCCGGCATGTGAGGGTCTGTCTCGCGGTGGTGGGATTTGCTCTGGATTTGGCCGTGAGCAGAGGATTTGAGCATGCTGTTTGTATCCAGGGCTGGGGCGCTGATGGATTTGAGCTATTTTTGGCATGTTCGTCGCAGTGAGATGGGTTACCGGGTTAGTCGAAGCCAGTTGGGTTGTCCAGTGTTCAAGCAGTGGCGCAATTTTCCTTGTGCATGTGGCAAGCAGAGAGGAATTTTTCGTTTTGGTACTAGTGATTTGTTCCGCAGTGTTCCTGGATGTTGAGTTTGGAGTCGGAACATTGGATTTAGCTTGTTTTTTTACCACATGTGTAGGCACTGATGTCCTTATTTTTTGTGGAAGGGGTGGGGGAGGAGAGCATGCTTTGCGACGTACATATATGTTCATGGGGTGGTGTGGTGTGATATGGAACTGATTTGTGGTTTTTCGCGCAGGGAGCAGTTCGGCTGTGTCGTAATGGGTTGGCGCTGAAAAGCTCCAAGCAATGATGATGGCGATGAAAGGGTATTGGGTCCAATGTCGAAAAAGGTTTGTGTAGAACATGCACAATCCTTTTTGGGATATTAAGTAGGGTTTTGTTTTTGTGTAATTGCTGTTTTGTTATGTACCAATCCTTTTTAGTATACATTTTTCTGGCAAATGTCAACTATTTTGTTTCAGGGTGGTTTGTGTGTAGATCTTAGTTAACCATCCAGTAAGCCACCAAGGTTTGTGACCATGTGGGTATCTCTAGTTTCCTGATTGTGTCTGGTAAATAAGTAGGTATTGGCTGTTAACTATGCAGCTATGCGATGGCAACTGTTTTGTCTATGCTGTTTTTGTCCCAATTTTCTTATCCTGGCAATTTATTGCTTGTCGCATGGTAATTCAGTATGCATTATCTGGTTAATAATCTCATGTGCAATTTAAGATCGCATGTGTTTTCTCCTAGTTTCCTAATTGTGTATGGTAATTAAGTAGACATTGCATGGCAATCATGTAGGTATACAAATATACAATGGCAATTTGTTTTTTGTTTATGCTCAATTGTTTGGCCTAACTATTGTTTTATCCCTGGCAATTTATTTGCATGTTGCATGGTAATTCAGTATGCATTATCTGGTCAATAATCTCATGTGCAATTTAAGATGGCATGTGTTTTTTTCTTAGTTTCCTAATTGTGTATGGTAATTAAGTAGACATTGCATGGCAATCATGTAGGTATACAATGGCAATTTGTTTTTTGTTTATGCTCAATTGTTTGGCCTAACTAGTTTTTATCCCCGGCAATTTTTTTGCATGTTGCATGGTAATTCAGTATGCATTATCTGGTTACTAATCTCATGTGCAATTTAAGATGGCATGTGTTTTTTCCCTAGTTTCCTAATTGTGTATGGTAATTAAGTAGACATTGCATGGCAATCATGTAGGTATACGATGGAAATTTTGTTTTTGTCTATGCTCAATTGTTTGGCCTAACTAGTTTTTTTTTATCCCGGCAACTTCTTACTTGTTCCATGGCAATTCAGTATGGATTGTCTGGTAACTGGATACCTTTTTGGTGTGTAACTAATATTTTGCTTCATACCACTTTTTTAGTATGCTACCAAGTTACTGTCATTTTTACAGTGTGCGCATGTGCTTACCTTATTTTTCGTGGTGTGAACCATATAACTGAAAATGAATTTACCTTGTTGATTCAAAAACAGTACCATTGGTGCCTTGATTTAGTGATGGCCTACAATCAACCACATTTGCATCAGGGATAGACGAACTACTTTGAACCTGCAATGTTTTTCACGAAGTTAGTAACTTCTTTTTACAGTGTTAACAAGTAGTTATTTTTTTTCGCAGCTATGTTTCGTTGCTGCTGACAAGATTCACAAGGTGGAGCTCAACCACAAAGGAAGAATACGTGTTATGTATGGATGGAGGTTGTGCAGAGGAGGGTTTTTTAGTACAGTAGATGCTATATTTTGCAGTTTGCCAATTGCACAGTTTCTAGTTGCCACATTCCCAGTACTTGGTCACCAGATTTTCAATGTTGGAGAGTTGCCAGGTTCTCAGTTCGTAGTTGCCACATATGTTTTTCCTAGTTACCAAGGATCAAGTTCTTAGTTGCCATGTACGTACCACTTTTTCTACTGCATCTGTGGATAATATGGTAGTCACTTTTTAGACCTAAATCTCACTGATTTTGTGTATAGTCTTTTATTGCATTGAAGTTGAATCCAGGTGGTAGTTGGATCAATGGGGCTAGTTTTCGTGCTGGGCCAGAGATGTGATGACGTGAAACACACGTTCGTTGGGAGACCCCAAGAGGAAGGTATGGTGTAGTCAGCAGTAAGTTTTCACTCAGAAAGAAACCAAGGTTATCGAACCAGTAGGAGCAGCAACTCTTCAGAAGGTTGTCAACGGCGCCAGAAAAAGAGCTGTCGCAGGGAGTCTGGACTGTTGACGTGGAATCTGCACACAACACAATCAAACTAGTTTGCCCCAACGAAACAGTGAGGTTGTCAATCTCACTGGCTTGCTGAAAACAAAGGATTAAACGTATGGTGTGGAAAATGAGTATTAAATTGCAGAGAATGAAAAAGGAACAGTTTGTAGTTTGTGGTTGTTTAATCAGTGTAAAAGAATCGACCGGGTTCCACAGTTCACTAGTGGTGTCTCTCCATAAAAGATAACTAACATGTTGGGTGAACAAATTACAGCTGGGCAATTGACGAATAGTGAGCGCATAACAATGCATATACATGACATGTTGACTACTATGATATTTAATTGGGCATTACGACATAATACATAGACCGTTATCCAACAGCATCTATGACTAATAATCCACCGCCGGGTTGTCATCCGAGTCCTCCGTTGGTATTAAGTTGCAAGCAACGGATAATTGCATTAAGTAAAGTGCGTAATGTAAACAAACACATATGCCCGCGGACATAGCATCGTTAGGTTATCCCTAGTGGCAACAGCACATCCACAACCTTAGAACTTTCTGTCACTGTTCCAGGTTAAACGGAGACATGAACCCACTATCTAGCATAAATACTCCCTCTTGGAGTTACAAGCATCTACTTGGTCAAAGCATCTACGAGTAACGGAAAGCATGCAAGATATTAAATAACATATAAGATAGATTGATAATCAACTTGACATAATATTCAATATTCATCGGATCCCAGCAAACACAACATGTAGCATTACAATAATATGATCTTGATCATGTAGGGCAGCTCACAAGATCTAAACATGATGGCACAAAGTGAAGAGACAACCATCTAGCTACTGCTATGGACCCGTAGTCCAAGGATGAACTACTCACGCATCACTCCGGAGGCAGGCATGGCGATGTAGAAGCCTCCGGTGACGATTCCCCTCTCCGGCAGGGTGCCGGGAAGAGGTTCTGAACCCTCCCGAGCTAGGGTTGACGACGGCGGCGTCTCTGAATCTTTTCGTGGATTTCTGCTCAGGTACTTAGGGTTTTCGCATCGGGGGGAATAAGTAGGCGAAAGGGCGGCGGCTGCGGACCCCCGAGGGGCCCACACCACCTAGGGCGCGGCAGAAGGGGGCCCGCGCCCTAGGTGCGTGTGGCTTCCTGGTGGCCCTCCTCTGCTGCTCCTTCGCTCCGTCAGGCGTGTTCTGGAAAAATAGGCACCCCCGTGTAGTTTCGTCCAATTCCGAGAATATTTCCAGACTAGCTTTTCTGGAATACAAAAAACAGCAGAAAACAGGAACTGGCACTTCGGCATCTTGTTAATAGGTTAGTCCCAAAAAATGTATAAAAGTGATATAAAGTAGATGCAAAACATGTAGCAATTGGTATAAAACAAGCATGGAACATCAAAAATTATAGATACGTTTGAGACGTATCAAATGCGTGAGGCCCAGTTTGTGCTTTGATCCGTTTTGATTCGCTGACGCGCGCGATGCTGACTCGCTCGATCGTTCGCTCGCGGGTTGACGGGCGCCGAACGGGAGGAGGGATCTGGGGCACGTTCGCTACATAGCACAGTCCATAAATAAAATGTAAGATCTAGTGTTGAGGGTGTATTCATCATCGGCAGTACTACAATACTAGACAGAATACAATACTACAATATTAGACAGTACTACAATACTAGATCGGTAGATGCTAGTTTAAATAAAATGTAAGATCTAGTGTCGAGGGGTGTATTCATCATCGGCACTAGACAGAACACAATACTAGACTTCAAATACTAGACAAGTTTTCTGTGCTACTTTAAATAAAATGTAAGATCTAGTCGGCTACATACCCGGGGAAGATGCACGGCAATAGACCAGTAGATCCGCGTCGGCGACATACTCGGGGAAGATGCGCGGCGGCTCGCCGACGAGCCGCTGGGGGGATGCGCGGCGGCTCACGACGCGCCGCTGTGGGAAGATGCGCCGACGCGCCGCTGGGGGAAGATGCGCGGCAGCTCGCCGACGCGCCGCTGGGGAAGATGCACGGCGGCGATGCTGGCCGGACGCGCCGCTCAGATCTGCAAGATAAGGGTTAGGTCTGGTGTGCAGCTTGAAGCCGCCGCCACACTGTGCTGTGGAGTGAGAGTGAGAGCGAGAGCGTTAGGGTTGCCGCAGTGGCACATATATAGCACAAAGTATAACATCTCTAACGGAGGCAATAAACAACCGTTTCCTTTTATCTCTTCACTGACACACTGGACCTACATACGAAGGATCGATACGGTAGAATTGAACTATCTATCTATGCTACTTGTTCTTCTTACGCCCTGCCTCCGCGCCATTGTCATCCGCGGCGCGGCGTCGCTTCTTGCCGGTTGCCTTCTCCTCAGGCGCGTGCTCCTCCTCCTCCGGCTCGTGCTCCTCCTTCTCCGGCCGTGCGTCCTTCTCCGGCGAATCCTCCTCTCGCGCCTCCTTCTCCGGAGCGTGATCCTCCTTCTCCGGTGCGTCCTCCTCCGACGCGTCCTTCTTCGGCGCCTCCTCCTCCGGCGCCTCCTCCGATGCCTCCTCCGACGCCTCCTCCTCCTCGTCGTCGTCGTCGTCGGCGTCGTATTCTTCCTGGCTTGAATACGGCTCCGGCGGGTCCTCCGGCTCCTCTTCCGCCGGCGACTCGTCCTCTTCGGAGTCGTCTTCTCCTTCGCGTGAAGACGGCGGGTCCGAGTCATCGGAGGCGTCTTCTACAGAGCGTGAAGATGGCGGGTCCGAGTCGTCGGGTCCGAGTCCGGCGGCCCGTCTTGATCCCACCATGGAACTTCACCGCGGTCTTCAGCGCTCACGTCGTCGCTCGGGACTTCCTCGTTCTGCCACCAGGGTTGCTCCATGGCGGTTGTGCTAGTGTGGTAGAGAATGTGGGAGAGAACGAAGGGGAGAATGCAGGACATGCCTGGCTTCGCGTGGTTCCAGTCACATTTTATTAGCGTCGCGCAGGCGGTTCCAATCCCTCGTGAATTAAGCTGCATTGAATAGACGCGCTTCCAGTTTGCAACTGCAATTTCCAAGCACATCGCAAACGGATATACATAAACAACCGTAGCCATAGAGATACATATTGGAAACGGAGACGAATTTATGACCGTTGCCAATACTTTTGGTAACGGAGATATAAAATCCTCCGTAACCAATGTTGACGGACCAGCCTCTGCCAGACCACGTCCGCAACGCTAAAATCGCGATTCTCTGTCGCCTAACTCGTGCCGTTTCCATAGAGAGGTATCCGATGTGTCGTCGTTCTGTACTAGTGTAGGTAGCATGACCAAACCAGGAAGCAGGGCACCGGCGAGGAGGAGCGCTTGCGGACGGGGCCGACGAAGATGAGGATCATCTGGAGGAAGAGGCTCAGAAGAACCGCGACGCGGATCTCCCAGTCGCTGTCATGCATTCTGCGGGATCGGAGGCGTGAATCCTCCCATCGCCGCCGGCTGCCGCCGTTGGAGCTGAGGCAAACCTAGGTAGCTATGTACATGCATATAGTCGTGTTATATATGCATCGGCCAGCCGGATGGGTATGTGATAATTAAACCTAGTCAGTGTTACAGATCGTCGAATAAATCCTTTCCTTCTTTGGAGAGAAAAGAAAAGAAAAGGGGAAAGGTGAAAGTATGTGATGATTAATCCATCTGCATGCAAAAGAAAAATCGCATGCGCTGGTGTCTGTATCAAGATAATCAAAGCTGCACGCTGAACGAGTATGCATCAAGATTGAGTGCTACTACCTCCAGCCAACAATGGATCCTCTCCGCAGAAACAAACAAAAGTAAGATCAGCAGCATGCAGCGTCAGGTTGGAACCACAGCACGCACCCTGGCATGCATCAAACGCAGTGGTGTCTATATCAAGATATAATCAAAGCAGAAAGCAAGTGATTCTGGCCATCGATCTCTCTTGTGTAATGAAGTGATGCAAAGCACAAAATTAATGGCCTTTTGTTTTGAGGTAACAAGAAGGAGGCTTTGAGCACTGAACAAAGCAAGCTACCCTATCTATGCGTACGGACAAGCAAGCAAGACATCTCGATCCACATAAAGAACTTAAAGCAAATTAGAGCGATCCATGCATGAGCATACATTCGTTTTGATGGTAGAACCCGGCTTCTTCCGAAGTCTATGGGAAAAAAAATGAGCATACATGCATAATGTAATATAGCATATGAAGCAATTGGATTGTATCCCTAACCAGCTTTTGGTGCCAAAGCTGTCATTTCGTCACCATTTGCAGTTTGTACGTTGGAACAATGCAAAAGAAGGACTGCATGCATAATTAGAGATATTTAGAAATAGACGTAGTTGGAGGTTTTTTTTGCAAAACATGAACACAGATTTTTTTTTGAACCGAGGCAAAAGACTTGCCATTTTTATTAATTAAGAAGAAGTGGGAATTGGCCGGTTTATTAGCGGGAAACCAGCCTAAAACCGATACAGATGCACCAATGTCGTCATGGAACACGACCACACTGGGCATCACCACCGGCCGACCTGGCCACCCACACGAAGCACACACGCGTCAACGAAGAGAAAAGCCACCGTCGGGGTTGCCAACCAACGTCATCGTCATCACTCCTCCTCGAGCAAGCGACTCCGACTCCGTCTTAAACGACCACCAACACGGCCCTCGCCGCAGCGACGCTGGAACTCTGGCTGGACGCGAGCCAACTCGGTCCAGCTCGGGGCGAGCCTGCAAAAAGCTCGGTCCGAAGTTGCCGAGCCCGAGCCAGCTCGCGACGGCCAGCGAGCCGCGAAACGGAGCTCGGCCCGAGCTTTCCATTAGCTCGGTGTAGCTCGCGAGCCTAGCGGTGGCTGGTCACTGACGGGTGGGGCCGTCTTCTCCGGCAGCGGCGGAGGCAACATCCGCGGTGGCTGCTGCCGGTGAGGGGCAGCAGGTCGCGAGGAGTGAGATGCGGGGAAGCAGGAAAGGCCGGGGGCTTGGGGCGGAGCTACAGGAGCGTGGTGGCAAGGGGGCGCGGCGTGGCTGACGGCGGCGGCGGCAGCATCGCGTGGAGTTGTGGCCTCGCTTCTATAGGGAACGACGGCGGCGTGCTTTGCTCGATGGGGATTGGGAAACGACGAACGAGAACGAGACGACCTCGTCGCTAACCTAACGGGCCAGAAATACTTGCTCTGGGCCGCACATAAATTGAATTGGAAAGAAAAAAGACGAGCTTTCGGGCCGGACCGAGCCGAGCCAGGCTCGGCCCGAGCTTGCTGCGGTCCAGCTAGGCCAGCTCGGCTCAGTCAAAATTGCTGGCGGGCCGAGCCTTGCTCGGGTGAGCCCAAGAAAGCTCGGGTCGAGCCCAAAAGCTCGGTCTGAGCGTCCAGCCTGAGCTGGAACCCATGTCGGCCCGTGCCAACAGTCGGCCACACGCACCAAGCGACAGACAACTCCGACTCTGACGAAGAGCTTTGAAAGGAGAAATATGCTAGGCTTGCGCCGACCGAGTCCTCCGCAAACCACCGTTTGCCTGTCATCGTCGCTGCAGGGACACTCTCCACCGCAGCTCCGACTCCATAGCAACACAACGAAGCACGAGAGGACCCATCGGACACGCCGGAAAACCGACTACGAAGCCTGAGCCGCGACCCAACCTCAGCTCGACGCATCATCGTTGCCAAACTGCCCACGGAGCACCCAAAGGAGCTGTCTGAGCAACCACGCGGCCAAACCACCAACCACTCCCAAGCTGAGTTCTCCGAGAAGACGCCCCCAAGGAGGAGCAAGACGTAGCAGCGCCTTCATCGTCCGAGCCAAAGATCTGAGGTTTACCTCCGGAGACAGAACCACGGCACAACGAGAGGAGCCCTCGGCGACGCTTCCAAGAAAGTGAGCGGCACCCGTGGGTGTCGCCGCCGCCGGTTCTGATTAAGGCCAGAACTAAGATTTATCTCGGGAACTTCCTCTGTTGGCCACGAGTTCAACCAAGCATCCCTGCTGGGAACCACCGTCGCCAAGCACCTCCGCCGGGACAGCACCATCACCACCACCCCGCCGCTGCCAAGCCAGAGCCTGCAGCACGCCGCCCCGAACCGAGATCTGACGGCAAGACAACCGCAGCCCTCCCGGCCCGCCCGGCCCAGATCGGGCCCGGGAACCACCTCTGCCGCCAGCACCAAGCGGCTGAGCACGGGAGACCAAGACCAGCCGAGCCCGGCTAGATCCGCCCGTCCCCCGCCCCACGCCGCCACCGGAGCTCTGCAACGCAACCACCGCCGGCGGCGCCAACCGCGCCCCGCCATGAGAGCCGTCGAGCTCGCACCAGCAGGGACCCTCACCACCTTTGGAGGAGAGGGGGCCGCCGCCACCGCACCCCACCGGCGGCAGCAGCGGCCCGGGAGGGCGCCGGAGGGGCGAGCTAGCTCGGGCGGAGTGGAGTCGCCCCGGGTCGCCAAGCCTGGGGAGCCCGATGCGTTTTGTTTAGCCAATATTTCGCTTAACATGCACACAGATTGATGGTTGTTAAAAGTTGGCGGGGTCCAACTCATTACAAATATGATATATATCTATATATAATATTGTTGTTGTGGCATACAGTAGTACGTACGTTCTAATAGCAGGAACTGATCGGGAAAGGAAAACAGAGCAATTGCTAGCTACTGGTCACGGACGATGAGCTTGGCCTTGGCGTCTCCCTCGTGGATCCGGTACATGTCGCCGAGGCCCATGTGCGCCATGAGGAACCAGACCATGGTGATGAGCTCCCCGCCGCGGCTGAGCTGCCGGACGTGTGTGCTCCCACGGCATTTGCCCACCGCGTAGGTGAGCATTTCCACCCACACCCTGGCCACAACCTCCCACACGAGGTCCTCTTCCAGATTCCTCAGCGCCTTGGCCAGGATCACGCCGTCGAACAGCACCGATTTGCACCGGTCTCCCTTCACCGCCGACGGATCCTTGGTAGTGTTCACGCTCAGCAGCATCCTCCATGCGTCGCTGTGGTCGGGGTCCCACGCCGCCGCCGACTCGAAGAACCGCACATGTGTCACGGTACCGGAGCAGCCCTATGCCCGCCGTCACCGAGAGCATCTCCGGCTGCTTGATCAGCAGGTACAACATGTACTCTGACAAGGTCTTGCCGATGGGCCTCATCTTTTCCGCCGTGTCCTTGGTCGGCGGGCTTTGCTTGATCGGTTGGCAGCAGAGGTCCGTGGCGATGTGCCACAGCAGCAGGGACTCGTCAAACTCTTTCTTCACGCTGCGCTTGAGTACGTCGAGCGTTTCGTTCGCCTTGTTTTTTATTTCGTTCGCTTTGTTTCTTACCTCTGCCTCATCCTCTTCCTTGCCTGCGTCGGCATCTAGTGTCGCATTCGTCAGGTTCTCCATGATTTTCTCACCAAGCTGCTCGAGAACTCCATCGCCGCGGCGGCCGCACACCTTCTTCATGGCTTCGTAGTCCTCGCCTTGAGTCCATCAAACAGGCCGTGTTCACGCTCAACAGCCGCTTGCGTTCTTCATTGGCTTTGATAGCCCTCGCCTTGAGTCCATCAAACACGAAATTGAGGAGCCCGAAACACGAAAGATCTCCCTCACGCGCAGCGTCTGTGCAACCCTGGCGAGCACCCGAACCACCCGCGGGCTGCCAAGGCGGCGGCGAAGGCCTCCACCGGAAGGGTCCGGCTTGCCCAGGCCGTAGCTGACGAGGTTCAGCTGCGATGTCCTCTCCGACCAGCGCCGGAGCCGTGGCCGCAAGGACCTGACGGCCCTCGCGATCCACGCGAGCCGCCGCGTCTTCTCGAGGAAGACGAGCATCCGGTGGGAGGAGAGAAGCATGCCCAGCGCGGCTGCGTCGAGCGCCAGCCCGCCGAGGAGCAGCGCATAGGTGATGGCGACGTCGATCCGCAGGATGCCGCCCTTGTCCCGGAGGAAGAAGAAGATGAGTAGGGGGAGACGAGGCTGGCGGAGGCGATGAAACGGAGGACGCAGCCGGCCTTGCTGTGTGCGACGGGCGCCTTGGTGTACACCATGTCGTAGATGAAGTTGAGCTCCACCTCGATGACCTCGAACGCCGTGGCCGGCGACCTCGTCACCTCTTCGGGCTCGAGGAAGTAGGCCTGGCTGATCTTGCGCTCCTTGTACCCGAGGATGAGGTTGACGAAGAGGCGGCGAAAGATGAGGAAGAAGTCGAATGCCTGCGCCTCTAGGGTGGTGCTCCTCTCCAGAAGGCGTGTGGCCTCGCCTTCCTCTAGGGCGGCAAGGGCTCTCTTGGCCTCGCTGTCGGCACCCAGTGGCGGACCCAGGGAAAAAAGGGACCGGGGGCATCCATGTGTAGAAAAGTAACCAGCAAAAAAAAATTGAGAAAGAAAAATCACAACACATAACTATATAAGCTTATAAACTTCGAAATATGATATATATAGAAGTTTTCTCGTAATTAATAAAGACTTCATCGAATAGCAATATGACAAGTTTACTAATAAGACTGTTCTGCTCTCGTTTCTCCAATCTCCAAATAAAGTTAATGCTGAGAAGAAGAGTTTCACGCACGATCAAGTCCTATGCCAGATCAGACGTACAGCCTTGGAGTTTCAAGTTTTTTTTAGCAAACAGCACGTACCTACACCTAAACCTGTACTAGTAGCCTGGAAACCACCACCGAGGGTGTGATTAAATTCAATATTGATGGAAGTTTTCAGAAGGAGGTACGGAAATGAGGCTGGGGTATTGTTGCTCGTGATGCGGATGGTGATGTCTGCGTCTCAGCTGTCGGGAAAATTGATTATGCACATGACGCTCTTCAGACTAAAGCCGAAGCCTGCCTACAGGCCCTTTCATTAGCAGAACAATGCGGAATGCAACATGTTCGTATTGAAACTGATGCCCAAATGCTCGTCCAGGCGGTCAACTCGACGGACTTCGACTTAGCACCGAATGGTGTGCTGTTTAGGGAGATTAGAGCTATTGCTTATCTGAACTTTGTTTCGTTTTCAGTCTCTTTTTGCCCACGGACACACTACTGCAGAAAGGCTTATAGCCGCCATTTAATTAGTGACGGACAAAACTGTGCCCGTCGCTAGTAAGTATTACCGGTGACAGGTAAGAATAAGCCTGTCACTAGTACAAAACACTAGTGACGAGCTCATAAAAATGTCCGTCACTAGTATTTGTTTGCAAGGCGGCTTAAAAGGAAAATTATTTAGTGACGTGCATTTATAAATGTCTGTCACTAGTAATCCACGTCGCATGCGCATGTGACTGCCTTTGGCCAGAAAATAAGCGCACAGATCCATCCGCTAACATTATCTCGAAAGAAAATAATTGCACTTTGCGAGCGGGAATTTAGAACTTTAGCGCGAAAAGAGCCTGGGTCCGAAATTTTTCGCTGCCGCCTCCAAAATCCAAACCGGCACCAATATTTCTTTCTTCGCAAATAGAAAAATAATCTTATCTAGTTCCTCACTACGGGATAATCCATGATAACCCCCGCAGGTACAATTATGTTTGCTCACAGGCCCCTTTTATGTGTCACTGACATGTGGGGTTTAAGTGGCTTGGGGGGTTATCATCAAATGCCCCGAAGCAGACAGGGCGACCATAAGGATGTGAATGGGAATGCGTGGATCTGGATTTTGGGATCGGAGAGAGGCTGGAACTGAGAGAATGGACGCGGCTAGGGTTAAGGTGACGGCAGGCCAGCGCCGGGCCACAGAAGCAACACGATTTCGTCGACTGCGAAGTAGAAAGGGGTAATGAGCAAAGCGGGGGGCATTTGATGATAACCCCCCAAGCCACTTTTAAACTCTTAGTGACGAGGCCTGGCTGATCTTGCGCTCTTAGTTTAAAAGCATCCCTGCTTGCTTTCTGCTACCTTTATGAATTGGGTTGTGCACACACAGTTACGAATCTCTATTTCAATTAATCAATTTCTCCCTTTCTCTTTGATGCAACTCACTAATTATCCTATTCTTACCTCTGTATGTGCAGATGGATTTATGTAAATCCACACTGTATACATGGATTATCTTTACGCTACTGTACAATTTGGAAGTCCTTTCTCATACTTTACAAGCTCAACAGGACATATAAAAATTGTTTACTGTATCTCTCTGTTTAGATAACACATGCCACACTTTTGAACTCTTAGTGATATATGCACTGGCCCCTCTTTTTCTGCAAATTATTTATATAGTAGATCCCTTGTTCCACTAAAATTGATCAATGGAACAACGGAAAAAGCTCATTCGCACAACAATCGTTTTTGGGCATCATACAATGAAATCTTCGAGGCTGGGAGGTGCTACTCCATGGCGAGGAGGTTAGTAGCGCATTTGTCTGGCTACCAATTAAATTTGCGTCCCCGCATTTAATTATTACTCCACCCATCTCGTAGTATCTTTTTTTCCTTGTTTTTTGTGTGCGAGATGTAGTTCAAGTTACCATTCTGTCAATCTCTAAATAGTTGCAGTAATCATGTTTATACTATTGATTTTGAGCTCGTGATTTGAATTTTGTACCACCATCTGCTTGTACCGATGCAATTTCTCTATCAACCTAGTACTGAATTATCCTATAGACTAGTGTGAAACTGTCGACAACAGATGGGCAAATAGATAAATCGATTGTATTAAAATTTGTAGCTTTAATTCGCAGACTGTCCGAGCATGTAACTTTTAATGATTTGTAACAGGCGTCAGGTGCCGCTCTCCATTATGGGAAAGCATCAGTCCCAGATGGTCACCGTATCATTCCAAACCTGTGATATTTCGTGAAATATTGTCAGGATATTATTCAACTGCACCTTTTGATCTTTATTCTCTTTCGTGAGCTTTGCTTCATCCCTTGAGCTTCTCTACTTCTGAGGTACCAGGGCCACTGTGCCGTTGCTATTTGTGCTTCTACCTTTGATCCGACTTCCTAATTGATGTTCAGTTGTGCTGATGCAGGTGTAATTGATGGCTCGACCTTGTAGTTCTATTGCCTCTGGTTATTGTCACTGCCTATTTGTTCTGATTCGACTTGATCGTTAATTGTTTTTCTTTAATAAGGTCATATGGGTGTTTAACTTTCTAGTTTGTTTATCATTACCTTGCTAATTTGTTTGACACGTGAGCTAGCAGTCACACCATACTGAATTTCCTTCAGTTTTCTTGTAGTGTCAAAGAATGGACATGTACAAGTAGCTAATGATCCTGTGGACTATGAAGTGGACGCCTGGACATATCAATGTGGCTGGCACCATTGGGGGAATATTTTTGGATTGTGCTGTGTGTTTTGGATTGTCCTATGTGTGATGTTAATGCGACGTTGTAATTGGGATCATGCAATTTGCAGGTTCTTATATCATTGTGTTATCTGTGCCAATATTATGTCATATTGGACTATCTGGAATATAGTGGAAAATGCATTTTATTTTTTTATTACCGAAATGCATACCAGTGACAGGCAGGATATTGGGTCTGTCACTAGAAAACTGCACGTTTCTGTGCCTTTGATCAATACTAGTGACGTGCACATTCTATTACTCGTCACTGCTATACACATACTAGTGACGGGCAGATGCCTGTCACTAATAACTAAGTACCAGTGACAGCATATCAGTGACAGGCGGCTTGCCCGTCACTAGTGGGCATTTTGGGCCCGTCACTGGTAGCCTATTCTGCAGTAGTGATGTAATAATATAGCTGACGCTCTTGCGAGCTATGGTGCGAAGATGGTATCGGTTCCCCAAGCCGTATGGCCGGGCCGTGTGCCGACCTTCGCCCAGGCTTTGGTTGCCAGCGATCTCGCTGCGCAGTTTGGCTAATAGTAAGCTTTCCATTTCAAAAAAAAAAAAGACGAAGCAGCGGAGGTTTCGCCTGGATGGATCGTTACTCAATCGTGATATGCACGATACAGGCCTACGGGCTTTAGTATAAGGTGTGAGAAACTGGGCTAGCAAGTTCACAGTTATTTTTTTCTTACTGGGCTTTCACAAATAAGGCTGGGCCAGAGGGACTGGGGGCACTGGTACTAGGCTGACCGGGGGCGTACCCTCAAAAAAAAAAAAGGCTGACCAGGGGCATTGCTCTAATCTGATCGGACATCTACTTGGGGCCAATGCCCCCACTCGGCCTAACGTGGGTCCGGCCCTGTCGGCACCGGAGATGACGATTTGGACGTCTAGGCCGGCCTTCTCCGTGGCGTCGAACTCGGTCATGAGCTTGGCATAGTTTGGGCCCGGGTCAGGGGGGTTGAGGATGTTCTCGCGGAAGCCGTCGACGCTGCCGGAGTAGAGCGAGTAGGTGCGCTCGCCGTACTTGATGATACCGACTACGAACATGAGGACGGTGGCGGGGATCATGGGGTTTCCCTTGAGGGAGCAGAAGAAGATGACGCAGGCGGAGAAGAGCTCGAAGAGGAGGCTGATGAGGTGGCGGAGCCACAGCTCGTTGTCCTCCTGGGAATAGGCGGTGATGGTGTCAGGGCCACCCAGGTGGAGCAGCAGGAACGGCGTCCAGAAGGCGAAGATAATGGGACTGCTGTTACCGCCTGCGTTGGAGACGGCGGCGGCGGGGCCGCGCTTGAGGACGGCGGCGTGAAGCTGGGAGATGCTGGAGGAGGAGCTGGAGTTGCCACCGATGTTGCCCATGTTGTTGAGGAGGAGGCCGAGGGCGAGGTGGCGACCCACTCGGCGAGTAGCTAGCATGACCAAACCAGGAAGCGGGGCACCGGCGAGGAGGAGGATCATCTGGAGGAAGGGGCTCAGAAGAACCGTGACGCGGATCTCCTAGTCGCTGTCATTCTGCGGGATCGGAGGCATGAATCCTCCCATCGCCGCCCGCCTGCCGCCGTTGGAGCTGAGGCAAACCTAGGTAGACATGTACATGCATATAGTCGTGTTATATATGCAATAGGGATTTTCCACATGTAGTTTGGGCCCCCGCCACTATCCCTGCCGTTGGTTGATTTTAGATGCGAGCAGAAGGTCCACCGGTCAAGATTCGGGACCATTTTTAATTTAGACCCTCAAGAAAGCTCGAATTGACCTGCAGTTCGGAGAACGGCATGACTACCCCACCCGGACCGTCCAACCCTAACCCTACCCCATTTCAACCCGAGCCACCTCTGCGTCTCAACCAGCGCCTCCCGACCACCTCTTTCATGGCGGCGGCCAGATACGCGTCGCCATCCTTCCTCCCGGCCGCCGTGCCACCATGCCGCCACCGGCGTCTGTCCCCAGCGCCACCCCTCCTCCCGCTCCACCTCGGTGGAGTAACCGACGGCGCCCTCCCGTCACCGTCCGTCCTTGAGCAAGGTGTCGTTGGTGGTGGTCGAGACCGGGTTTTCACGCGGTGGCGCAGGTGGCCATGGTCACGAGCTGGCCGCCACTCCCTGAGTCACGCGCCTGGAAGCCTAGATCTTGGCCTTCATGTCCTCCCTTGGCCCGCCCGTGGCCCTTTTCTTTTTTTTCTCGTTTGGATCTGAGACATTTGTGTGAAGAATTTTTTAGTTTTGTCAGATCTGGGTAAAAACATACCTGATCCGCGTTCTTTGTTTAGATCTGAGCATTGAATAGAAGGATTTGAGTTTTCTGATTTTTGTATTTCCTTTTTCTCGATTTTTGGATCTATGCGGATTTAATCTCGTTTCATTGGGCTTCGATTTGATCTTTTTTCTGTAAAGATTAGATCTTATATTTCCAGCGCTTCATATCATCAATCTGGCGACCGGCGGCTGCTTGGAGCCACCAGATCTCGGGATGGCGGCCCTGTATCCGGCAAATGGAGATTGATTTTTTTTTTTGATCTGACCCGGTCTTGTTCTTGATATCGTCTCCAAATGAAGATTGTTTTTTGCATAGTCTTTTTGGATCTGGTCTCGTGAAGATTACTTGTTTTTTGCAAATTCTTTGTGAAACTCCACCTTTTATGTGTTTTTATTCCTTTTTCTGTTTTGAATTTTTGATTGGGATCCGATTTCCTGTTGAAATATTTGTGAAACTAATCTGAAATATTTGTGAAACAAATAATGCATTGACGACCGGATATGCGCATGGAATCCAATTAATTGTCTCTTTGAGTTTTCTGTAATGATTGGATCTAATTCCATCGAATATTCATGGATGTGCCTCATAGTTTTTTGTAGATATTTTGTTGCAGAAATTCCTATATGAATCTGTGTATTTGAAAAATCTTGTATAATTAGATGTGCGAAATATGCATCTTAGTGTAAAAGATTTATTGCAGATCCTGTGAAAAATATATTGCAGTTCTTAGATCTGGCCGAAAACATTTTGGATCTCGAATTTTTCCCGTCTATCTCTTATTGATTATGTTTTTTGACTTTCGATATAGATCTTTGCAGAAGCACCGAGTGCAGGATCAATAGGGAGGAGGCGACGGGGACGTAAGGCAACCGGGGAGTCCATACTTTGGATCTATGATTCATTTGGAGATTCGTTTTTCTGTGTAAATTATAATGATTTCTATGAATTTATTGTGGAACTATTGTGGCACTAAAATTTCTGTGAATCAATTGCAGGATCAATTGTTTGATGTTTGACATGCATGATCTGTCAAATCCAGTCTTCCGTTAATGCAATTTGTGTTGTGGAAATTGTGAATGAATTGTGGATCTATTGTGGCACTAAATTTTTGTGAATTAATTGTGGAACTAAAATTGTGAATCAAATGTGGAACAAAAAATTCTGTGAAAAGATATTTATAATTAAAGTGAAAATTCTGTGAAGAAGTTGAATATTATTGCAAGTATTCAGAATTTGAATCAATTGTGGAACTAAAATTTCTGTGAAAGAAAAAGGTTGAATTATCTGTGAATTGAAAATTCAAAGAAAATATCTATATGAATCTTCTCTGATAAGGAATCGTAAATTTTGATGGAATTTGAATCGAACCAGTCCAGTAAAACCTGTCCGGAAAAGAAAAGCAGTGAAACTTAGTATGAAATTTATTTGAAACTTTTCTGAAATTTGTTGAATATTCTTGGAAAAACAATATTTTTATATTGTTGAATATTTTCTGGGAAAAGATATTCATTGAAAAAAGCTCCAACGAAAATCTTATACTATCAAACTATTTGAAACAAACAACGAATGACGGGTTGATTCGTGATTGTTTTGAGGGCTAAAATGCAAATGCATGACTGCTTACTTTTTTTTTGCGGGTAAAGCAGGAACTATATTAATCAGATAGGGTTACACAACGATCTAGTTCAAGCAACTGAATAATTTCTTCAGGTCCTGAACTGATCCAAACTTCAGAACGGCGTTCCACTCTAGCAAGGTTTGCTAGGTGGTGGCTAACCCTAACCTCACTACGTTCCACCTTTACAAAAGAACACTCTCTAATACCAGAAAACAAGTACTTAATGTCTGAAACTAAATAAACTTGAGAGGAGCGATCCACTGCCGTAGATGTGAGCATCGAGATTAATTGGGCGCAATCAGTCTCAACTCTGATCGGAAGCTGTGACTGGGAGAGTGCTAGTTGTATGCCTTCAGCACATGCTCTTAATTCGGCTTCTAGTGGATTCTCAGGCAAGACGTGGAGATCGTCAGTCCATCTGCATCCCGAAGAACTATGCCCAGTCCAGCTGATTGATCTGTATCACGGTATGAACCGTCAATAGCGAGAGACACCCACCCAGCTGGTGGTTTAATCCAAGGTTTATTAGTGGATGCACTCACACTTGGCTGCAGGACTTTCAATACCTCCTCCACGGTATGACAACAAACTTCCTGTACTTGTCTTCTGTATCCTTCAAGGAACCGCTTAGAACTCTCAATAGTGGGTAAGGACTTGTCATGAGTAACTTCGTTCCGTGCATGCCATGCACGCCAGGCCACAAGCAATGTGGCATAGCATCTCAACGGGAAGTTGCGCAACTACTGACCTGAACCAGTGGTGTGGTGTAGTTTTAAGCATGCTGTCAGTTGGCAGCACCCAAGACCGACGCATAGCCACCCAGAGATTGTGTGCATGAGGACATGCATAGAGCCATAGAGGGCATGGGCGACATCTTCAACAGCCGCTTTACATATGTTACACTGGCCTGTAACACGCATGAGAACTAAAATTGTGAATCAAATGTGGAACTAAAAATTCTGTGAAAAGATATTTATAATTAAAGTGAAAATTCTGTGAAAAAGTTGAATATTATTGAAAGTATTCAGAATTTGAATCAATTTTGGAACTAAAATTTCTGTGAAAGAAAAAGGTTGAATTATCTGTGAATTGAAAATTCAAAGAAAATATCTATATGAATCTTCTCTGATAAGGAATCGTAAATTTTGATGGAATTTGAATCGAACCAGTCCAGTAAAACCTGTCCAGAAAAGAAAAGCAGTGAAACTTAGTATGAAATTTATTTGAAACTTTTCTGAAATTTGTTGAACATTCTTGGAAAAACAATATTTTTATATTGTTGAATATTTTCTGGGGAAAAGATATTCATAGAAAAAAGCTCCAACGAAAATCTTATACTATGAAACTATTTGAAACAAACAACGAACGACGGGTTGATTCGTGATTGTTTTAAGGGCTAAAATGCAAATGCATGACTGCTGACTTTTGGTGCGCATCTCAGAACAACGAACGGTTGAGATAGTCTTTGGGGCCAACTTACATGTGGAAGTGCATTTCCGAATAGAAACCTGCCCTGATCTTCAGGGATGGGATGTCTCATGAAAGTCTGGTTCGTACACTTCCCTTGGTGTCCCTCAGCGACTATCCGTGGCGTAAGTCTTGTCCGCCTGTCTTCGAGTTGTCGCTGTCCTAACTAACTCAAAGGCCAGTTTGCCGGTAGTCGGACCGCTTTCGTGGGCGCCTGCAGTACGGCTGGGCCAGCCGGTGGGTATTTGGTAATTTTGCTTTTGCTGGGTATCCGTCTGAACCAACTTTATCAGGGTAGCAAGGGGAGCTTCAGAATCTATCCAGCAGCAAAGGGTGTGCTTGTATTGGGATCGATATGGCCACCAAAGAGGCTAGCTGTAGGGAAAGAGTAATAGACGGTGTAGACCTTTTGGTCGGTGTGAACCTAATACTCACTCCGTATCAAAAATATAAGACTGTGTAGCTACTTTCTATGCACATATATTTAGATATGTTTTAGTGCAAGACTTATAACACAGCATTACATCAGGTGTCGACGCAGCACACGGATTGGACGAGCTTGGCATGTTCCATAGGTAGATGTATGCTTGCGTACGTGTGCCCGTGTAATCAACAGAATTGACGAACCAAATACATGCACCAGTGGATTGTATGTTCACGGCCTAAGCATTGATACCATAGCACCGGCTGGCGCCGGAACCTGGAGCTGGAGCTGGAGCGGGAGCTGGAGGATTATTCGAGTACAACATGAAAACATGGGATGCCCACGGACTCCATGCTCGTACGTGAATATATACCTCCGGTTCGGGATATTTATAATCTCGAAACTTTGTTATGCACGGTAGTCTCCAGAAAATAATATAGTGGTACCACTGGTAGAAAATGGGCCTATGGTCCCGGTTCGGTTGGGCCATCAGTCCCGGTTGCCCAACTGGGACTGGCCAATCGGGACTAATGCTAGTCCCGGTTGGGCCACGAACCGGGACCAATGGGTGGCCACGTGGCCAGTTCTGGCTGGGTGGGGAGAGACTCATTGGTCCCGGTTGTTGTTACGAACCGGGACCAATGAGTGCTTTTTTTTTTTTGTATTTAGGGTTTATGGTCTCCCTCTCGCCGGTGCCCCCTCTCCCTCTCGCCGGTGCCCCCTCTCGCCGGTGCCCCCTCTCCTTCTCGCCGGTGCCCCCTCTCGCCGGTGCCCCCTCTCCTTCTCGCCGGTGCCTCCTCTCCCTCTCGCCGGTGCCCCCTCTCCCTCTCGCCGGTGCCTCCGTCGTCTCCCCCTTCTTCGCATCGCCGACGTGCTCTCCATCGTTTCCGTACGCATATTATACGCTCTACTATATACACAGTACATGTTGATGCATATATAATTAATATTCGATCTCTTGCGAGAATACAACTATTTAATTACATGGAGATAGATCAAGCCATCAAGGCATATGTAGTTCATCGTCCGAAGCATAATGTTCTCCCCTTTCATCGATGACCTCCCTAAGCAGAAATCCCGCCAATTCCTTTTGAATTGCTCCTACGCGCAGTTTTGGGTCGATCTTCTCCCGCATTTTGCTGAAAGCAGTTGTTCTCCGCTCAGTGGTCAACTCGCGAATGAACTCGCAAACGTAGAATCCACATAAATTACTCCCCGGTGGCTGCTGCAGACTTTCCACCGTTTTATAAGTTAGCTCATCTTTGAATGGACCTTCTACCTTCTGTTTGAAAATTGTCCAACACCTGCTTTGGCAAAGAAAATGAACAAAGGAGTTATTAATTACTTGATATCAGGGAACGAACGAAAGAGGGCGATATAATGCGATAATGATTGAAATTACTTGTTGAGCATTTCTTTCATGTCGGACCACAACGCTTGGTCCCAACTTAATGAGTCGTGGACTTCAACTGTGGACTTGTCAGGTTGAATGCTTAGCAGAATCCAGTGGAACCTGCGGACGTTTACATAAAGAAGACATGCATAGCTCATCAATTACACTTAACATCGAGAAAGCCAAATAAAAATATGTCCAAGACAGAAACTCTCACCTGAAGTTGTAAGGAAATAGTATTTCCGTACAGAAATGTTGCATGGTTAAAAAGGTGGTCAGGTCATGCTCCACGTCTTTGGGGTGATTGACTAACGTATGTGAATTCACGATATATGGGTCAACGAACCCAACCTCAAAAACTTTAGATCTTTTGCATTCCAGCATCTTCATTCTGCATAATAGCGTACAAAAGGATATATATATAGTCAGGATAATATAATACATGCAATGAACGAGCTGAGCTAGAGACTTAATTACGAAAATAAATCACTTACAGACAATAGCAAGAGAGGATAGATTTGTCGAGGGCGCGCTTTTGGAATAACTGAAACAGTTCAGTCAGTTGAACCTGTATAGTGTAACGTTTGAAGAAATGCTCCACTCTAACGTCCACCGGAAACCACTCTTTCGCGTCCTTCTTTGATGTGTGCACCAGGTACCAGGTATGCAGATTTCGCATATGTGTTGATAGACCCGTCATCTCCTCATTACTGACCATAGGCTCCCCTTGGACATATTTCCGTGCCATCTCTAACATTGGCGCATGTTCATAGCCTAAAAGTTGACCAAGGCTCATACCCAAGGCGGTAGCCTGTTCCTTGGCCTGCGATACAGTGACACCAAGTTCTTTAGCAGCAGCTATGGCTCTGGGGTCCAATAATTCCAGGTCCTTATCCATAGCGACTCTGAAGTCCTTGTCGACATCGGAACACACTATGAGCGGGGGGGCCGATTGATTTTTCTGCTGTCCGAGCTGGGCAATTTGTTTCCCGCTTTTTGCACTTCTTCCCTTGTTCTGCTCAGACTGGGCACGTGCTAGCTTAGTAAGTTCACGATCATAGTCAGATGGCAGATTCATCGATATCTGGGATGGCTGCTCAAGGAAGGACTTTCTCCACTTTTTGGATTTTTCATCGTATACCGGCTTCTGCTCGGGCTTTTTTGGTGCAAAAAAAGCCTTATTGTAGGCAGCCACCTCCGCGGCGTTTTCCGCTACAGTCCTGTCATAAGGTCTAATGGGAAGATTCTTATGAGGTACTGTTGGGAGGGGCGACCTTTTACGTTTCGGTGATCGCTTACCCCTCATAGTACGAGCGGTGGGCGGAAACGGCTGACGCGGCGGCGGAGACGGCTGCGCTGGAGACTGGTGAGGCGGTGAAGAGGACTGTTGCGCTGGAGAATGCTGAGGCGGTGAAGAGGACTGTTGCGCTGGAGACTGGTGAGGAGTCGATGGCCTTGGCTGCCAGTTCGGAAGCACGATGGATTCCTTTGGCCATAGAATGGTCGCTTTCTTGGCTTCTCCAAGTTCAAGCACCTCCCCATCTTCACCTGCAGGGTGTTGCAGCTTCAGCTCCTCATAATCTTTCATTACTTCATCCACCGCGACAACAGCGTAGCCATTTGGAACCGGAGAGAAATGTAAGTTGGATTAGGTCCAATTGGTACGACATAGCCGACCGCCACCTTCACGGTTAAGTTAAAAACTTTCACATGCATCTCACAAGGTGTGCTCTCCGTGATATCATCCACTGGGTAGCGACGAAGTGGAGCCACTGCATCATCATTACCATCCTGGAGCTCCGTGGAAGCCACGCTGCTTTTCCGATTCGATGGGCCACCGGTACCATCGAATGCAGCTTCTACCATGTGCCGTTGAGATTGGCCGCTAGTACCTTGCTGGCTAAGCACGGCAATTTGTTCCTTCTGCAGCTTTAATTCTACTTCTATATTACGCAGCCGGTCTGCAGCAGCGCGTGCTTCCATTGCCTCCCTTTCCTTTCTCCTCTGATGGCTTCTATCAGGAAATTTCTTCCTGTGCTCGGGAATCGCAATTGTCTTGGGCTTGGAGCCAGGTACGCCTCGTAACCGTCCGTCGTGTTCCTTATTCCCAAGGGCGCGTGTGAGCTCGTCATCCTCTCTATCGGGAATGAACCGTCCCTCTTCAACATCCTTTACTAAGCTAACAAAATTGACATCAAGTCATTTGAAGTTCTAGAGCATCCAGGAAATTATTGGATTGGCCCGATGACGTCAAGATGACATCATCAATGGAGCTATGCTCCTGGCCGAACTCGAATTCGACGAATTCGAACGAATTGAGACAAATTGGAAGGTGCACGAGATAGAGCTAGTCTAGGCGAACCAAACGGTGGTGGCGCCGCTCCGGAAAGGTCGCCGGAGTAGCTCCGGCTACTCACAACCGCGGCGGCCGGAGTTGGCGTTCGGCGAACTTCAACCTCAGCGCAAATTGGACAAAGTGAAGTACATGAGGAGGAGCGTATGCTCACCACGAGCACGGCGGAGGCGAGTGCGGTGGACGGCGGAGCGTTGGCGGCGAGTCCCCCGACGTGCACGGGCGCGTGTGGAGGCCGGCGTACGTGCGGCCGGGCTCCTCTCCCTCTCTGCAGCACGGGCGGCGCGGCGTGGGCGTCGAGGGCACCGGCGTCGAGGGAGCGTCGAGGGGCGAGGTCGGGCAGCCTGACGGCGTAGTGTCGCTCCGCGTCTCCTCCGGTCTTCCTTCGTCAGTTTTGCGTGAATGAGGAAAAAGAAGGGGCCGGGGCAGAGTTATAGCAGGGGTCATTGGTCCCGGTTGCTGTAAAGAACCGGGACCAATGCCTCTTTGGTCCCGGTTCTTGCCAGCAACCGGGACCAATAAGTGGGCAGTTAATGCCAGATCAAGCGCGGGATCCACGGACTCATTGGTCCCGGTTCTTGGTAGAAACCGGGACCAAAGAGTCATTTTTCAAAATTATTTCGAACTTTTCAGTTCTGAAATTTTGTTCCCGCCTTTTTTTTCTTATTTAGGTGTTTGGATATGAATTTCAAATGGTTTTGAATCTGAAAAGACTTTCAACATGAAAAGTTATTAAATTTGAATAAATAATCCAAAACCATTTTCTGTTTTCTAAAATAATTATTCTAACTATACAAACTATTAACCATTTTGCCATTTTCAATTAAAAATGCATTAACTTTATTGCATATTTTGAATTGACAAAACTTTCAACATGAAAAGTGTTTGAATTTGTATAAATAATCCAAAATCAATTTTACATTATTATTGTCATTTTCAATTTAATATGGATAAATTCATATCTTTAAATCCGTAAGTCGAAACTCGACTAATAATACGTATAAATCGATAAAAATTGATTAAGTAAGATTTATGATTAAGTAATAATAATTATTAATTCAGTTAATTCTATTTTTGGTGTTGTAAAATCCCATGGCAAGCAGAAGTAAATGCAGAACAATTTCAGAAAACCTATATTTGTAAGATGAATGTTTGGTGTTGTAAAATGCAGAAGAAAGCAGATAAAAATTATTAATTCATTTATCTTAATGCATTACATAAAAGGTTTAATACATTATTACACATGATACAACGTCTCACAAGCGCTTGAAAGAAACACACCCCTGATCCAACATCACCAACATTATTCTACATAAACGGACTTGCTGGCTCGAAGGCCGTAGGATTAGGGGGAACGGCGGGATGCTTGGGTCAGTTCTCACTGTGAAGGGCGGAATTTCATCAAACTTATCATAATCTGCTGACATGTCTGTCTTGTCCTCGACTCCCACGATGTTTCTTTTCCCTGAAAGAACTACGTGACGCTTTGGCTCATCGTATTCGTGCTTGTTTCGTATTCGTTTGCTTGTTTTTTCTTTTTTTCGGTCTGGAGGACATGTCCTTCACATAGAAAACCTGAGCCACATCATTGGCTAGGACGAATGGTTCGTTCTTGTAACAACCAAGATTCTTGAGATCCACTGTTGTCATCCCGTACAGCTGGTCTACCTTTATCCCTTCTCCATTCATGTTGACCCAACTGCACCGAAACAAAGGGACCTTAAAAGTAGGTCCATAGTCAAGTTCCCATATCTCCTCTATGCGACCATAGTATGTGTCCTTTTGCCCATCGTCGTTTGTTGCATCAAAGCGGACACCACTGTTCTGGTTGGTGCTCTTTTTATCTTGGGCGATCGTGTAAAATGTATTCCCATTTATCTCGTACCCTTGGAAATTCAATACAGTCGAAGATGGTGACGCGGCCAACAAGTAGAGCTGATCTCCGACAGTGGTGTCATTCATGAGCTGTAATCGCAACCAACTGCCGAAGGTCTCCATGTGTTTTTCTTTAATCCAGGAGTCATCCTTCCCCGGGTTCTTGGAGCGTACATAATTCTTGTGTTCCTCGATATACGGAGCCACGAAGGTGGAACTTTGTAGAACTGTGTAGTGTGCTTGAGTTAAAGAATGCCCGTCCCTACATATCAGTGCTTTCTTTCCTAGCGTGCCTTTTCCACTCAGTCTCCCCTCATGCCGCGATTCAGGAACACCAATCGGCTTAAGGTCAGGAATAAAGTCAACACAGAACTCAATGACCTCTTCTGTTCCATAGCCCCTTGAGATGCTTCCTTCTGGCCTAGCACGGTTATGAACATATTTCTTCAAGACTCCCATGAACCTCTCGAAGGGGAACATATTGTGTAGAAATACAGGACCGAGAATGGCAATCTCGTCGACTAGGTGAACCAGGAGATGCGTCATAATATTGAAGAATGATGGGGGGAACACCAACTCGAAGCTGACAAGACATTGGACCACAGCCTTCTGTAAACTTGGTAGAGTTACTGGATCGATGACCTTCTGAGATATTGCATTGAGGAATGCACATAGCTTCACAATGGGTACTCGAACATTTTCCGGTAGAAGCCCCCTCAATGCAACCGGAAGCAACTGCGTCATAATCACGTGGCAATCATGAGACTTCAGGTTCTGGAATTTTTTCTTTGCCATATTTATTATTCCCTTTATATTTGACGAGAAGCCAGCCGGGACCTTGATACTGCTCAGGCATTCAAAAAAGATTTCCTTCTCTGCTTTGGTAAGAGCGTATCTGCTTAAGTATTGACGCCCTTTATCCGTCTGCTTGTTGTATGGGTCTTTCATACGTTGCTGGTCTGCCCGTGCTTCCGGTGTATCTTTTGTCTTCCCATACACGCCCAGGAAGCCTAGCAGGTTCACGCAAAGATTCTTCGTCACGTGCATCACGTCGATTGAAGACCGGACCTCTAGGACTTTCCAATAGGGTAGCTCCCAGAATATAGAGCACTTCTTCCATATGGGTACGTGGTTGTCAGCGTCATTCGGAACAGATAGACTGCCAGGACCCTTTCCAAAGATTACTTCTAAATCCTTGACCATGTCATATATAACATCACCATCAGGGAGGTTAGGCTTCTTCCGGCGATCTGCCTCACCGTTGAAATGCTTGCCGGGCTTTCTTACGGCATGACCGTTCGGAAGAAATCGACGATGCCCCAGGTACACATTCTTGTTTCCCAAATGTATACTTTCAGTCTTATCTAAACAGTGCGTGCATGCATTGTATCCCTTGTTTGACTGTCCTGAAATGTTACTAAGAGCAGGCCAATCATTGATGGTTACGAACAGCAACGCTCGTAGGTCAAATTCCTGTTGTTTGTGCTCATCCCACACACGTACACCTGGTTCGGACCACAACTGCAAAAGTTCATCAACTAATGGCCGTAGGTACACATCAATGTCGTTGCCGGGTTGCTTCGGGCCTTGGATGAGCACTGGCATCATAATGAACTTCCGCTTCATGCACAACCAAGGAGGAAGGTTGTAGATACATAGAGTCACGGGCCAAGTGCTATGACTGGAGCTCTGCTCCCCAAAAGGATTAAAGCCATCTGTACTTAGACCAAATCTTAAGTTCCTTGCGTCATCTGAAAATGTCGGGAACTCTCTGTCGATTTTTCTCCACTGGGACCCATCGGCGGGGTGTCTCAACTTCCCGTCTTTCTTACGCTCTTCTTTGTGCCATCGCAACAACCTGGCATGCTCTTTGTTTCTGAACAGACGTTTCAACCGTGGTATTATAGGAGCATACCACATCACCTTAGCAGGAACCCTCTTCCGGGGGGGCTCGTCATCGCCCTCAACATCACCAGGGTCATCTTGTCTTATCTTGTACCGCAGTGCATTGCATACCGGGCATTTATCCATGTTCTCGTACTCACCGCGGTACAGGATGCAGTCATTAATGCATGCATGTATCTTCTGCACATCTAATCCTAGAGGGCAGATAGCCTTCTTTGCTTCGTATGTAGTCTCGGGCAATTCGTTATCCTTTGGAAGCTTCGGCTTCATTATTTTCAGTAACTTCTCAAATCCCTTGTCAGAACAACCAGTCTCTGCCTTCCATTTCAGCAGTTCCAGTGTGGTACCGAGCTTTGTGCTGCCATCTTCGCAGTTTGGGTACAGCAACTTTTTGTGATCCTCAAGCATGGCCTCCAACTTTAGCTTCTCCTTTTCTGTATCGCATTCTCGCTTTGCATCAGAAATGACCCCACCAAGACCATCAGCGGGCTCATCTGATGCCCGATGTTCACCTCTTTCTTCTTCAACGTCTTCCATAACAGTATCACCGCATTCCTCAGGGAACATAGGATAGTTGTCATCATCCTCCTCTTCTTCATTGTCTTCCATCGTAACCCCTCTTTCTCCGTGCTTGGTCCAACAATTATAGCTGGGCATGAAACCTTTCCGAATCACGTGGTCTTGAATGGTTCTCGGGTCAGAGTACTCCCTGACGTTCCGACACTTCTCACATGGACAAGGCATAAAATTATTCACTTTGTTTGCCTCAGCCACATCGAGAAATTTATGCAGGCCTGCAATAAACTCGGAACTGCGTCGTTCGCCGTACATCCATCGCATCCGTGCATCCATCTGCATCATATATATAATTAAGTTTATCAAATACCATTACAATAACATCTTGAATAGTGAAATGACCACCGTACATCGACACGTGCAATATTTCTGTATCAATTACAGACGAAAAGGATAAAGTTGCTAACCTCGGTGCGGGTCGGGCATTTCATCGAACACATCTTGTGCGTGGCAAAGAGAAAAAAAACTAGCACCCCCACTTCCCACCAATCCAGGAAAAAAAAACAGAGGAGAGAGGGGGGTGGGGGCAACAATATATAGGCAGGGGAGGGGTATTGGTCCCGGTTCTTGGCACGAACCGGGACCAAAGCTCCGCGGCATGCCACGTGGTCCGGCTCTGGAGCTTTGGTCCCGGTTCTTGGCATGAACCGGGACCAATGCCCCCAACCGAACCGGGACCAATGCCCCACGGGGCCCTGGCAGCTCGAACCGGGACCAGTGCCAGGCACTGGTCCCGGTTTTTGCCTGAACCGGGGCTAATGGCAAAACAGTACTCCGGACCAAAAGTCCTTTTTCTACTAGTGTACAGAGCACCATGCACCGACGTCCACGTGGAGGTTAAGTGTGGATGCATGCGTGCACTCGGCGATGGGGCATGCACGCATGGTGCACCTATGGGACACATGTGACGTATTGTAAGTTTGACCAAAATAACAAAGGTACCTACCATCTCCAAAACATTTATGTACAAGGAATAGAGAGGGATTGATGAATCGTTGGATGTAATTGCTTGAACCTCGTGGGCATATATATACAAGAGTACATGATTTACGTGGAGTACAAGTCAAGATAGAAAACAAATCCTACGCTATCTTATTTCCTAAATAGTCACGATACTCAACATCCCCCGCAGTCACAACGGTAGCGACGCAGACGTTGAGACTGGAGAAGAATCCGAAGGTGGAGCCGACGGATATCTCCACCACAGTCGTAACGGTCGACGCATCGCGGAAGTTGTGGCTGGAGCCAAAACTGACAAGGTTGCTCAAGCAAGACGATAGCCCTTTGTGCCGATGTCGAGATGCCAAGAGCGTAGGGTGGTGTAGCCGTGCGAGGGGCACCGTGGTTGATGTCGAGTCGGGGTTTGCTGGTGTCGAGTGAGCCGTCATGCAGCCGCAGGCGCAACGGAGCGCCAGGGGCCCAGTGGTGCGCCGGGTAGAAGATTACGTGGATGAGGCGTCGCGCCGGTTGTGCCAAGCCTAGCGACACGTCGTGGACAAAGGCACGCTTCGGTGTTGCCAGCACCGGGCATGCGTAGATAGAAGTTAGTCGGTGTTGACGAGGCGCTGCACCAGGTTTGCCAAGCCCGGGGACATGTCGTGGACGAATGCACGCGTCGGTGTTGCCAGCACCGGGCATGCGTAGACAGGGACCAGTACGAGCTATACGCCATGTCAGAGGGGCCAACACAGGAGGACTCGACGACGGTTGGGGCGCCAATCGGCGTGGGATAGAAGGTGTCGATCTGGCGCCCGCGGTTGTCGGAGTAGATGAAGTGGTCACGGAAGATGACGGTGATGCTGGCGATTAGCTAGTGCTGGAAGAAGAGAAAGAGGTGGTCGGCGACGGCGGCGGTAGCCCGTGAAGGGCCACTGCGGCCGCATGTAGAAGCGCGACGGCGGCGGTAGCCTGTGAAGGGCCACACAGGAGGACTTTTAACTCCATAGCAACGCAACGAAGCACGAGAGGACCCATCGGACACGCCGCAAAACCGACAATGAAGCCTGAGCCGCGACCCAACCTCAGCTCGACGCATCATCGTTGCCAAACTGCCCACGGAGCACCCAAAGGAGCTGTCTGAGCAACCACGCGGCCAAACCGCCAATCACTCCCAAGCTGAGTTCTCCGAGACGACGCCCCCAAGGAGGAGCAAGACGTAGCAGCGCCTTCATCGTCCGATCCAAAGATCAGAGGTTTCCCTCCGGAGCCAGAACCACGGCACAACGAGAGGAGCCCTCGGCGACGCTTCCAAGAAAGTGAGGGGCACCCATGGGTGTCGACGCCGCCGGTTCTGATTAAGGCCAGAACTAAGATTTATCTCGGGAACTTCCTCTGTTGGCCACGAGTTCAACCAGGCATCCCTGCTGGGAACCACCGTCGCCAAGCACCTCCGCCGGGACAGCACCATCACCACCACCCCGCCGCTGCCAAGCCAGAGCCTTCAGCACGCTGTCCCGAACCGAGATCTGATGGCAAGACAACCGCAGCCCTCCCGGCCCGCCCGGCCCAGATCGGGCCCGGGAACCACCTCTGCCGCCAGCACCAAGCGGCTGAGCACGGGAGACCAAGACCAGCCGAGCCCGGCTAGATCCGCCCGTCCCCCGCCCCACGCCGCCACCGGAACTCTGCAACGCAACCACCGCCGGCGGCGCCAACCGCGCCCCGCCATGAGAGCCGTCGAGCTCGCACCAGCAGGGACCCTCACCACCTTTGGAGGAGAGGGGGCCGCCGCCACCGCACCCCACCGGCGGCAGCAGCGGCCCGGGAGGGCGCCGGAGGGGCGAGCTAGCTCGGGCGGAGTGGAGTCGCCCCCGGGTCGCCAAGCCTGGCGACAGGGGAGCCCGATGCGTTTTGTTTAGCCAATATTTCGCTTAACATGATCACAGATTGATGGTGATGAAGTCGAAATTTATGTATTTTCACTACTTTGATGGTTGTTAAAAGTTGGCGGGGTCCAACCCATTACAAATATGATATATACATATATATAATATTGTTGTTGTGGCATACAGTAGTACGTACGTTCTAATAGCAGGAACTGATCGGGAAAGGAAAACAGAGCAATTGCTAGCTACTGGTCAGGGACGATGAGCTTGGCCTTGGCGTCTCCCTCGTGGATCCGATACATGTCGCCGAGGCCCATGTGCGCCATGAGGAACCAGACCATGGTGATGAGCTCCCCGCCGCGGCTGAGCTGCTGGACGTGTGTGCTCAAACGGCATTTGCCCGCCGCGTAGGTGAGCATTTCCACCCACACCCTGGCCACAACCTCCCACATGAGGTCCTCTTCCAGATTCCTCAGCGCCTTGGCCAGGATCACGCCATCGAACAGCACCGATTTGCACCGGTCTCCCATCACCGCCGACGGATCCTTGATAGTGTTCACGCTCAGCAGCATCCTACATCCGTCGCTGTAGTCGGGGTCCCACGCCGCCGCCGACTCGAAGAACCGCTTTGCCTCGGCGCATGTGTCACGGTACCGGAGCAGCTCTATGCCCGCCGTCGCCGAGAGCATCTCCGGCTGCCTGATCAGCAGGTACAACATGTACTCTGACAAGGTCTTGCCGATGGGCCTCATCTTTTCCGCCGTGTCCTTGGTCGGCGGGCTTTGCTTGATCGGTTGGCAGCAGAGGTCCGTGGCGATGTGCCACAGCAGAAGGGACTCGTCAAACTCCTTCTTCACGCTGCGCTTGAGTACGTCGAGCGTTTCGTTCGCCTTGTTTTTTATTTCGTTTGCTTTGTTTCTTACCTCTGCCTCATCCTCTTCCTTGCCTGCGTCGGCATCTAGTGTCGCATTCGTCAGGTTCTCCATGATTTTCTCACCAAGCTGCTCGAGAACTCCATCGCCGCGGCGGCCGCACACCTTCTTCATGGCTTCGTAGTCCTCGTCCTTGGCCGTGTTCACGCTCAACAGCCGCTTGCGTTCTTCATTGGCTTTGATAGCCCTCGCCTTGAGTCCATCAAACACGAAATTGAGGAGCGGGACCTTCCCCTGCCTGCACGAGAGGGGCTCGCGCCGGATGAAGAAGAAGTCGTCGAAGATCTCCCTCACGCGCAGCGTCTGTGCAACCCTGGCGAGCACCCGAACCACCCGCGGGCCGCCGAGGCGGCGGCGCAGGCCTCCACCGGAAGGGTCCAGCTTGCCCAGGCAGTAGCTGATGAGGTTCAGCTGCGATGTCCTCTCCGACCAGCGCCGGAGCCGTGGCCGCACGGACCTGACGGCCCTCGCGATCCATGCGAGCCGCTGCGTCTTCTCGAGGAAGACGAGCATCCGGTGGGAGGAGAGAAGCATGGCCAGTGCGGCTGCGTCAAGCGCCAGCCCGCCGAGGATCAGCGCGTAGGTGATGGCGACGTCGATCCGCAGGATGCCGCCCTTGTCCCGGAGGAAGAAGAAGTTGAGTAGGGAGGAGACGAGGCAGGCGGAGGCGATGAAACGGAGGACGCAGCCGGCCTTGCTGTGTGCGACGGGCGCCTTGGTGTACACCATGTCGTAGATGAAGTTGAGCTCCACCTCGATGACCACGAACGCCGTGGCCGGCGACCTCGTCACCTCTTCGGGCTCGAGGAAGTAGGCATGGCTGATCTTGCACTCCTTGTACCCTAGGATGAGGTTGACGAAGAGGCGGCGAAACATGAGGAAGAAGTCGAATGCCTGCGCCTCTAGGGTGGTGCTCCTCTCCAGAAGGCGTGTGGCCTCGCCTTCCTCTAGGGCGGCAAGGGCTCTCTTGGCCTCGCTGTCGGCACCGGAGATGACGATCTGGACGTCTAGGCCGACCTTCTCCTTGGCGTCGAACTCGGTCATGAGCTTGGCATAGTTTGGGCCTGGGTCAGGGGGATCGAGGATGTTCTCACGGAAGCCGTCGACGCTGCCGGAGTAGAGCGAGTAGGTGTGCTCGCCGCACTTGATGATACCGACTACGAACATGAGGACGGTGGCGGGGATCATGGGGTTTGCCTTGAGGGAGCAGAAGAAGATGACGCAGGCGGAGAAGAGCTCGAAGAGGAGGCCGATGAGGTGGCGGAGCCACAGCTCGTTGTCCTCCAGGGAATAGGCGGTGATGGTGTCAGGGCCAGCCAGGTGGAGCTGCAGGAACGGCGTCCAGAAGGCGAAGATAATGGGATTGCTGTTACCGCCTGCGTTGGAGATGGCGGCGTCGGGGCCGCGCTTGAGGCCGGCGGCGTGAAGCTGGGAGATGCTGGAGGAGGAGCTGGAGTTGCCTGTTGCTTGTCGTGCAGTACACGTTCGTTGGGAGACCCCAAGAGGAAGGTATGATGCAGTCTAGCAGCAAGTTTCACTCAGTATGAAACCAAGGTTTATCGAACCAGTAGGAGCAGTAGCACTTCAGAAGATTGTTGGCGGCGCCGTTACTCGATCACCAACGTGAAATCTGCACACAACACAATCAAACTACTTTGCCCCGACAAAACAGTGAGGTTGTCAATCTCACCGGCTTGCTGAAAACAAAGAATTAAACGTATGGTGTGGAAAACAGTAATAAATTGCAGATAATGAAAAGGAACAATGTTTGCAGTTTGTGGTTGTTTAATCAATGTAAAAGAATGGACCGGGGTCCACAGTTCACTAGAGGTGTCTCTCCATAAAAGATAACTAACATGTTGGGTGAACAAATTACAGCTGGGCAATTGACGAATAGTGAGCGCATAACAATGCATATACATGACATGTTGACTACTATGATATTTAATTGGGCATTACGACAAAATACATAGACCGTTATCCAACAGCGTCTATGACTAATAATCCACCGCCAGGTTGTCATCCGAGTCTCCCGTTGGTATTAAGTTGCAAGCAACGGATAATCGCATTAAGTAAAGTGCGTAATGTAAGCAAATACATATGACCGTCGACATAGCATTGATAGGTTACCCCTAGTGGCAACAGCACATCCGCAATCTTAGAAGTTACTATCACTCTCCCAGATTACCGGAGGCATGAACCCACTATCTAGCATAAATACTCCCTCTTGAAGTTACAAGCATCTACTTGGCCAAAGCATCTACTAGTAACGGAAAGCATGCAAGATCATAAATAACATAGGGCATAGATTGATAATCAACTTGACATAGTATTCAATATTTATCGGATCCCAGCAAACACAACATGTAGCATTACAATAATATGATCTTGATCATGATAGGCAGTTCACAAGATCTAAACATGATGGCACAAAGTGGAGAGACAACCATCTAGCTACTGCTATGGACCCGTAGTCCAAGGATGAACTACTCACGCATCACTCCGGAGGCAGGCACGGTGATGTAGAGCCCTCCGGTGATGATTCCCCTCTCCGGCAGGGTGCCGGAAAGAGGTTCTGGACCCTCCCGAGCTAGGGTTGACGGCAGCGGCGTCTCTGGAACTTTTCGTGGATAATGGCTCGGGTATCTAGGGTTTTTGCATCGAGGGGAATAAGTAGCCGAAAGGGCGGCGGCTGACGACCCCCGTGGGGCCCACCCCACCCCAGGGCGCGCCAGGGGGGGCCCGCGCCCTGGGTGCGTGTGGGGCCCATGTGGCTCCTCTTCGTTGCTCATTTGGACTTCCTGGTGTGTTCTGATAAAATAGGTCCCTCCGTGAAGTTTCGTCCAATTCCGAGAATATTTCCAGACTAGCTTTTCTGGAATACAAAAACAGCAGAAAACAGGAACTGGCACTTCGGCATCTTGTTAATAGGTTAGTCCCAAAAAATGTATAAAAGTGATATAAAGTGGATGCAAAACATGTAGCAATTGGTATAATATCAGCATGGAACATCAAAAATTATAGATACGTTTGAGACGTATCATTGCCACCGATGTTGCCCATGTTGTTGAGGAGGAGGGCGAGGTCGGCGACCCAGTCGGCGAGTAGCACTAGTACAGAACGACACATCGGAAACAGGCCAAAAACCCCTTCGGCAATGGAGAAAGGGTCCGTGTCCCCGCGTCCGTGACTGATGTGAAGGACCTCATCGGGAACGGAGGCAAAAAACCGTCACCGATGAGGCATAAGTTGGCTACGGTTGCCGACCAATCTCCGTTTCCGATGTATCGGTGCATCAGTAACGGAGATTCTATTTTACTCGTTTGCATTGAGATTTCTTCAGAAGCCTACAGCAGCAATGCGGTTGCCAATTGACATTCAAAATCTCACAGCAGAAGCACAAAGTTGCTAGCAAATCCATTCATAACGTATATAAGAATTGTCATCATTACATAGCATCAAAAGATGAGTTACACATGCCTCGCTAATCCTATCATTCTCATGCCTCCCTAAACTTAACTTTTATGACACTCTACTCTTCTCCAGCTCCACCTTCTTCCTCAGTTCCGAAGCGCCGAAAACGAATTCGACCTAGCAAAAGACTCGAGTAGCGGTTTCATGCTTCTCCAAATCACATCTGCAGCCAAATTGCTACACACATACACAAAATAGATGGAGAAACTAAAAACAAGAAACCACACCGAGCTCGCAAGCCTCCTTGGCAAATTAATCTTGCCAAATTCTTCGTACTGAGCCTTGCTCCATCTTGGACGGTGTCGCCGAAATATAATAACGTCACCGCTGTGACATTTCGGCCACACTGTCCAAGACACTCTTAATTAAAAAAGTGTTTTGAACAGTGTAGCGAAACGTCACAACAGCGACGGTTCACGGATATGATCCCACTTTGTATTTAGCTCTTTTAAAGCTTGTTTGGATCTGCATGGCACTTCTGCATATAAAATACATGGATGTCTAGTTAGAAAAGAGCCAAATATGATGCTACATGACATAAATACAATTCAAGATAAAAACAGTTTACACCTTAAGCGCCTATATCCGTGTGCTTCGGTCCGATCGAAACGATTTGGAGGCAGAACTTGAAGGTGATGTTACCTTCAATTGCCTCACCATTTTTGTGCATTGTCACCAAAATATACTATTACTTCATACACTAGCTACACAAAATCATAACGAGGATTAGCACATTGACAAAGGGTTGAAATTAATCTATTCATCGTCGGTAGTACTAGTAGTGAGGGATCTATTCATCATCGGTAGTACTACAAAGCGTTGAAATTAATTTACCCTAGTAGACTTAAAATAGTGCAAGATTTAGTATTGAGGGATGTATTCATCATCGGCAGTACTAAAAACAGACACAACACAATACTAAATTTCAAATACTATACAAGTTTTCTATGCTACTTTAAATAAACGGAGAATCTAATAAGGGGACGTGCCCTGGGAACGTTTTCCGTCCGGCATTTGAAGATTCGTGCTGCCAGCGATCGAACGTCGCGCTCGTGGCCGTCACGTCCTTTCCTCTTTTAACGGGCGCGCGGTCGTGGACCCGTTTCACGTGGGTTATCCGGTTCCACCGCCCCCCATTTCGCTCTCCTCCTTCCTCTCCGCTCTCGCGGGCGACGCAGCGACGATTTGAGGTTAGGGTTTCGAGCGCGCCGGAGTTTGGTGGGTGGTCCGGCGAACGGAGGTTCGGCGCGGTGAGTTCTCGGTCTCGGGCTCCCCTCTCGCACTCGCGCGTCGTTTTTTGCTCCGTGTTTTTCCTCTCCCTCACCGCTCTCCCGTGGCGATGCAGCGGCGATTTGGTGCTAGATTCCCGAGCGCGGTGGAGTTGGTGGGTGGTCCGGCGAACGGAGCTTCGGGCGCGGTGAGTTCTCCTTCTCCGGCTCCCCTCTCACACGCGCATGTCTGTTTTGCTGCGTGATTTCAGTCCATTTTGTCGCTGCGGGGGGTCCCATGCCTTCGCCGTCCACGGTTTAGAGCTCCGGCGTGAGAGGATCTGGTGTTCCCGAGGTTGTCCATGTCTTCGCCGTCGACGGTTAGAGCTCCGGCATGTGAGGGTCTGTCTCGCGGTGGTGGGATTTGCTCTGGATTTGGCCGTGAGCAGAGGATTTGAGCATGCTGTTTGTATCCAGGGCTGGGGCGCTGATGGATTTGAGCTATTTTTGGCATGTTCGTCGCAGTGAGATGGGTTACCGGGTTAGTCGAAGCCAGTTGGGTTGTCCAGTGTTCAAGCAGTGGCGCAATTTTCCTTGTGCATGTGGCAAGCAGAGAGGAATTTTTCGTTTTGGTACTAGTGATTTGTTCCGCAGTGTTCCTGGATGTTGAGTTTGGAGTCGGAACATTGGATTTAGCTTGTTTTTTTACCACATGTGTAGGCACTGATGTCCTTATTTTTTGTGGAAGGGGTGGGGGACGAGAGCATGCTTTGCGACATACATATATGTTCATGGGGTGGTGTGGTGTGATATGGAACTGATTTGTGCTTTTTCGCGCAGGGAGCAGTTCGGCTGTGTCGTAATGGGTTGGCGCTGAAAAGCTCCAAGCAATGATGATGGTGATGAAAGGGTATTGGGTCCAATGTCGAAAAAGGTTTGTGTAGAACATGCACAATCCTTTTTGGGATATTAAGTAGGGTTTTGTTTTTGTGTAATTGTTGTTTTGTTATGTACCAATCCTTTTTAGTATACATTTTTCTGGCAAATGTCAACTATTTTGTTTCAGGGTGGTTTGTGTGTAGATCTTAGTTAACCATCCAGTAAGCCACCAAGGTTTGTGACCATGTGGGTATCTCTAGTTTCCTGATTGTGTCTGGTAAATAAGTAGGTATTGGCTGTTAACTATGCAGCTATGCGATGGCAACTGTTTTGTCTATGCTGTTTTTGTCCCATTTTCTTATCCTGGCAATTTATTGCTTGTCGCATGGTAATTCAGTATGCATTATCTGGTTAATAATCTCATGTGCAATTTAAGATCGCATGTGTTTTCTCCTAGTTTCCTAATTGTGTATGGTAATTAAGTAGACATTGCATGGCAATCATGTAGGTATACAAATATACAATGGCAATTTGTTTTTTGTTTATGCTCAATTGTTTGGCCTAACTATTGTTTTATCCCTGGCAATTTATTTGCATGTTGCATGGTAATTCAGTATGCATTATCTGGTCAATAATCTCATGTGCAATTTAAGATGGCATGTGTTTTTTTCTTAGTTTCCTAATTGTGTATGGTAATTAAGTAGACATTGCATGGCAATCATGTAGGTATACAATGGCAATTTTTTTTTTGTTTATGCTCAATTGTTTGGCCTAACTAGTTTTTATCCCCGGCAATTTTTTTGCATGTTGCATGGTAATTCAGTATGCATTATCTGGTTACTAATCTCATGTGCAATTTAAGATGGCATGTGTTTTTTCCCTAGTTTCCTAATTGTGTATGGTAATTAAGTAGACATTGCATGGCAATCATGATTGTTTGGCCTAACTAGTTTTTTTTATCCCGGCAACTTCTTACTTGTTCCATGGCAATTCAGTATGGATTGTCTGGTAACTGGATACCTTTTTGGTGTGTAACTAATATTTTGCTTCATACCACTTTTTTAGTATGCTACCAAGTTACTGTCATTTTTACAGTGTGCGCATGTGCTTACCTTTTTTTTCGTGGTGTGAACCATATAACTGAAAATGAATTTACCTTGTTGATTCAAAAACAGTACCATTGGTGCCTTGATTTAGTGATGGCGTACAATCAACCACATTTGCATCAGGGATAGACGAACTACTTTGAACCTGCAATGTTTTTCACGAAGTTAGTAACTTCTTTTTACAGTGTTAACAAGTAGTTATTTTTTTTCGCAGCTATGTTTCGTTGCTGCTGACAAGATTCACAAGGTGGAGCTCAACTACAAAGGAAGAATACGTGTTATGTATGGATGGAGGTTGTGCAGAGGAGGGTTTTTCAGTAGAGTAGATGCTATATTTTGCAGTTTGCCAATTGCACAGTTTCTAGTTGCCACATTCCCAGTACTTGGTCACCTGATTTTCAATGTTAGAGAGTTGCCAGGTTCTCAGTTCGTAGTTGCCACATATGTTTTTCCTAGTTACCAAGGATCAAGTTCTTAGTTGCCATGTACGTACCACTTTTTCTACTGCATCTGTGGATAATATGGTAGTCACTTTTTAGACCTAAATCTCACTGATTTTGTGTATAGTCTTTTATTGCATTGAAGTTGAATCCAGGTGGTAGTTGGATCAATGGGGCTAGTTTTCGTGCTGGGCCAGAGATGTGATGACGTGAAACACACGTTCGTTGGGAGACCCCAAGAGGAAGGTATGATGTAGTCAGCAGCAAGTTTTCCCTCAGAAAGAAACCAAGGTTATCGAACCAGTAGGAGCAGCAACTCTTCAGAAGGTTGTCAACGGCGCCAGAAAAAGAGCTGTCGCAGGGAGTCTGGACTGTTGACGTGGAATCTGCACACAACACAATCAAACTACTTTGCCCCAACGAAACAGTGAGGTTGTCAATCTCACTGGCTTGCTGAAAACAAAGGATTAAACGTATGGTGTGGAAAATGAGTATTAAATTGCAGAGAATGAAAAAGGAACAGTTTGTAGTTTGTGGTTGTTTAATCAGTGTAAAAGAATGGACCGGGGTCCACAGTTCACTAGTGGTGTCTCTCCATAAAAGATAACTAACATGTTGGGTGAACAAATTACAGCTGGGCAATAGACGAATAGTGAGCGCATAACAATGCATATACATGACATGTTGACTACTATGATATTTAATTGGGCATTACGACATAATACATAGACCGTTATCCAACAGCATCTATGACTAATAATCCACCGCCGGGTTGTCAACCGAGTCCCCCGTTGGTATTAAGTTGCAAGCAACGGATAATTGCATTAAGTAAAGTGCGTAATGTAAACAAACACATATGCCCGCGGACATAGCATCGTTAGGTTATCCCTAGTGGCAACAGCACATCCACAACCTTAGAACTTTCTGTCACTGTCCCAGGTTAAACGGAGACATGAACCCACTATCTAGAATAAATACTCCCTCTTGGAGTTACAAGCATCTACTTGGCCAAACCATCTACGAGTAACGGAAAGCATGCAAGATCTTAAATAACATATAAGATAGATTGATAATCAACTTGACATAATATTCAATATTCATCGGATCCCAGCAAACACAACATGTAGCATTATAATAATATGATCTTGATCATGTAGGGCAGCTCACAAGATCTAAACATGATGGCACAAAGTGGAGAGACAACCATCTAGCTACTGCTATGGACCCGTAGTCCAAGGATGAACTACTCACGCATCACTCCGGAGGCAGGCATGGCGATGTAGAAGCCTCCGGTGACGATTCCTCTCTCCGACAGGGTGCCGGGAAGAGGTTCGGAACCCTCCCGAGCTAGGGTTGACGACGGCGGCGTCTCTGGATCTTTTCGTGGATTTCTGCTCAGGTATTTAGGGTTTTCGCATCGGGGGGAATAAGTAGGCGAAAGGGCGGCGGCTGCGGACCCCCGAGGGGCCCACACCACCCTAGGGCGCGGCAGAAGGGGGGCCCGCGCCCTAGGTGCGTGTGGCCTCCTGGTGGCCCTCCTCTGCTGCTCCTTCGCTCCGTCAGGTGTGTTCTGGAAAAATAGGCACCCCCGTGTAGTTTCGTCCAATTCCGAGAATATTTCCAGACTAGCTTTTCTGGAATACAAAAACTGCAGAAAACAGGAACTGGCACTTCGACATCTTGTTAATAGGTTAGTCCCAAAAAATGTATAAAAGTGATATAAAGTAGATGCAAAACATGTAGCAATTGGTATAAAACAAGCATGGAACATCAAAAATTATAGATACGTTTGAGATGTATCAGCATCCCCAAGCTTAGTTCCTACTCGTCCTCGAGTAGGTAAACGATAAAAACAAAATAATTTTTGAGGTGACATGCTACTTTCATAATCTTGATCATATAATATTGCAAGGCACATGTAAATGAATGAAGTGATCCAAGTCAATGGTCTATAATTTGCTATCAAATAGATAATGAGTGAACAATGAATCACACAAGCTAAACGTTTTCATGAATAGTACTTTCGAGACAAGCATCAAACAGTTTTGCATAAGTGTTAACTCATAAAGCAATAGTTTCTAATAAAAGGTATTCAATCAACACAAAGGAAGAATTTAGTTTCAGCATATGCTCAACTTTCAACATATTTATCTCATGGATATTGTCAACACAAAGTAGTATAACAAGTCCAATACATTGCATATAACGCATGTTGTAACAAAGTTGAGACTAGTGTTTGCTTGTGGAAGACAGAAAGAATAGGAAACCTGACTCAACATAAAAGTAAAAGAAAGGCGCTTCGCAGAGGGAAGCAGGGATTAAGTCATGTGCTAGAGCTTTTAAGTTTTTGAAAGCATATAGAGATTGCATAAAATATTTGATACTCCTCCCAACCTTGCTAACATAAGCCATGGCTAACCGAATCCTCGGGTGCCTTCCATCAATCACATACCATGGAGGAGTATCTATTTTTGAGAGGTGTTTGTTAATTGTCAACGAATGGTAGCAGGTGAGAACAGTATTCTACCTGTCAAACGGACTTTTAAGAGCGGCTCCCATGAAGGACGTTATTTCTACCAGCAAGGCAGATCATCCCTCTTTCTCTTTGGTTTACACAAATTCAGGTATTTCACTGTTTGTCATTGCTTACTGATGAATCAGGGCAAAAGTGTGAAAAGAATTAATTGGTTAAAGTTGTAATTAATTGGGACTGGGCACCCGTTGCCAGCTCTTTTTGCAAGTTATTGGATAAGCGGATGTATATGCCACTAGTCCAGGTGTAAAAGTCCATTCGACAAATAGAATAAAGAATAACCACACTAATTCCTCATGAGCTAGTAAACATTGACACAAAAAGAGAGTAATAACATTTTGAATAATTTAAAGGTAGCACATGAAAAATTTACTTTGAGTGGCAAG